>JARQOD010000004.1:134864799-135014230 GCA_033576555.1 Oophaga sylvatica | reverse complement strand
GGAAAGGTTGGGGTTACAGCTAAGGTTAGGCCAAGGACTAACTTTATGGTTAAGGTTAGGGTTAAGATTAGGTCTCAAGTTGGAGCTAGGATTATTGCTAGCGCTAGGCTTAGGCTAGAGCCAAGGATAAGTGTTAGAGGTATGGTTAGGTTAGGGTTAAGATTAGGGCTAGGGTTAAGATTAGAGCTAAGGCTAAGAATAGTGCTAAATGTGGGCTGTGGCTAAAGTTAGGGATGTGGCTAAGATTAAGGCTTGGACTAAGTTAGGGTTAGGACTAAGGTTAGGGTTAGGGCTAAGGATAAAAACCTTTAATAATTCAGATAAAAAAGTACAATACCCTCCACACGCATGGTAAGATTGCCTACTGCATCCTCCTCCCTCAATCTCCCCTGACAAAGAATGGTCACCCCATCACAGTATCATTTTCTAACTGTAATCCCGCCCTCCATACAGTATAATGACCATAAAAAGTACTCAATACAGTATAACGGGGCCCTGCATTGCCTTCCATGCAGTATAATAGCCTCACATAGTGCTGCATATAGTATAATGGCCTGACATAGTGTTCCATACAGTATAATGGCCCCACTTAGTGCTAGATACAGTATAATCACCCCTCTTAGGCCTCTTTCACACATACGTTTTTTTGTGTCAGGCATAATCCGTCGAATACCTGAAGGGACGGGTCCGGCGCTGAAATGAAAAAACTGATGCAACGGATTAGTTTTTTTGCTGAATCTGACCTGAACTTTTGCAGCCGGAAAATGCATGCACGCATGTCCGGACCGAGTAGTAGTAGTAGTAGTCCGGATCAGTCTTTTGACGGATTGCACAAAAGACTGGTCCTGTTCCATAGACTTCTATTATTTCCGGACGCCTGATGCGGCTCCGGAAAAAAAAAAAACGTTGCAGTGACCGTTTTGTCAGGCCGCCGAAATGTACATTTCCGCCGGATCCGGACAAAAACGGATGCAACGCAACGACATCAGGCGCGATCTAGCGCTAATGAATGTCAATGCTAAAAAAAACGCATCCGGTACCGGATCCGTTTTTTTAACAACACGCCGGATCGTGCCTGAAGTCAAAAAGCGGATGTGTGAAAGAGGCCTTAGTGCTTCATACAATATAATGGCCCCACATAGTGCTGCAGCCGAAGACCTGTGTGAGAACACTTGCCACGGTGATAGGAGAAAGAAGCAGCAAGTGCGATTGATGGGACAGGTGGTTGTTGTCAAGGCCCACTTTTCCACATTTTGGTGCAGTGAGATTCCCAGACTAACGCATGTTGATTGCGCATGTGCCAGTTCATGCATGTAGTAGTCAAATTATTGCAATTTTTGCCTCTACTGAGTCGGTTTTTTGCAAAGTTGGCAGATAATGTGAGTTGGGTCATACTCTGCGTTATCAAAAAAGGCCCAGGCTAGGCAATCCTTGCTGCCCTGCGAACTGCAGACCTGCAACCGTTGCTGGCCACAGCCAGAGTTGTGGATAAGGATGCAGTGCTTGTTGTGGTTGCATCAAGCCGTGTCTGTGCTGCAAGCCGCAACATAACCTCCTCATCTTCCATTTCCACCTCTTCTGCTGAGCTACTCAGCTGCATGCCTCTGGGTTCACACCAAGTGGGATCTACTACCACATTGTCATCCTCTATGTTCTCCCACTCCTCACCCTAAAAGTCACTCGCCTCCTCTTCCTGCCCTGACAGCACAGTATTGGCTGCGTGCTCCTCAGGTATCTGAGGCTCATCAGGATCACCTCCACCAGGGGTTAACGTCTGGGGACGAGGCTCTGGATTCTGCTTGGACCCTACTTAGTCCAACCAACTGGGAAAAATTTGGGGTATTGCTGCAGATGCTTTTCTCCTCTTGATTCTCTGAGTCTTTGGAGCAGACCTCTGATGCCCATGGAATAGAATGCGTAAACAGCTCTGCAGACTCACCCATGTCTGGTTCCCTACAGTCAGTTGGCCAGTTGGAGAGTTGTCACGTGGGGGGAAACAAGGGTAATTGGTGTTCCACCCCTGAGGAATCTACTGTGTGTGATGTTAAGGTGGGGGAAGAGGAGGAGAGATCACTTAATGCAGCATTTGCCATCCACTGAGCACATGCTCTTCCTGGCCCTCATCTATAAGGTGTACCGCTGTGCAGCTGCCGAAGAAAGGGAGTCGAGTAGGCCGTCCAGTAACAGTTATTGTCAGTTGTCTTTGGATAGGACAAGATGGTGTTTGTTCAGTAGAGCTTTCAGTAACATTACCATCAAACCCATGTACACATCGAACACTAAGTCTATTCCCCCTTCCACCATGACCTTACTTTTTCCCACTCATGTTGGATGTACCCTTCCCCTCTTTTAACCAGCTGTTTCACAACCCTATGTCCAGACCTGTCAGTCACCTGTCACTAAGTTAATAATCAATATATATTTACTGAAATAGTGTGTCTGGACCACATTATTAGCAGAAAGGATTTAGATTCTGAAATGTGGCCAGCTGCCTGCAGCTCAATATTTGCACAAACAAGTTAGATTAGGAAATGTGGCCTCCTGCCTGCACCATAATATAAGCACTAACGATTTTTATTAGGAAATGTGGCCTCCTTCCTGCACCACTATATTAGCACTAACTATTTGGATTAGGAAATGTGGCCTTCTGTCTGCACTACAATATTAGCACAAACAATTTAGATTAGAAAATGTGGCCTAATCCCTGCACTGCAGTATTAGCCCCCACAATTTAGATTAGGACATGTGGCCTCCTGCCTGCATCGCAATAATAGCACAAACAATTTAGATTAGAAAATATGGCCTGGTTCTTGCACAACAGTAATAGCCCAAATGATTTAGATTAGGAAATGTGGCCTACTGCCTGCACCACAATATTAGCACAAACAATTTAGATTAGGACATGTGGCCTCCTGCCTGCACCACAATATTAGCCCATATGAACTAGATTAGGAAATGTGGCCTCCTGCATGCACCACAATATAAGCACTAACAATTTATAATAGGAAATGTGGCCTCCAGCCAGCACAGCAGTATTAGCACTAACAACTTAGATTAGGAAATGTGGCCTCCTGCCTGCACCAAAGTATTAGACCAAAGGATTTAGATTAGAAAATGTGGCATCCTGCCTGCATCACAGTATTAAGGTACTGCCACACTAAACAATCCCGCTAGCGATCACTATAACGACGCATACTAATGCGATCGCTAGCGGGATTGTTTCTATATCGCTAAATGCGGCCACATTTAGCGATATAGTTAACGACGCTATCGCCGTTAGCGATCTTCTTAACGACTTTAGCGGTACAAAAGTACCGCTAAATCGCTAAGAAAAGGTGCCACACAGCGATAAGATACTTACCCAGCGGGAGCGCCGACGAGAAAATAGGGTCCGGAACGATTCCAGCGACGAGCGAGATCACAGCAGGAAGCTCGTCGCTGGAAGCTGCCGCACTGAACAATATCGCTAACGGGATCGCTAAATAGTGACGTTTTTTAGCGATCCCGTTAGCGATATTGTTTAGTGTGGCATACCCTTTAGTGTCAAGATCCCGTCTGGGTTGGAGCCGATGTTACTGCAAACACTAGGGGAAGCAGAGGCAGGTAGCGTAGTCAGAAGGCAGGCCGAGGTTGGTACACAGGAGAGCAGTGTTTGTAGCAATGGATCAGGCGGATAACGTAGTCAGGTGGCAGCCGGAGGTCGGTACACAGGAAAGGCAGTTCGTACGGAGCGATAACGAGAGTGCAGCGGAGGTCAGTAACAGAGTCAGGTTGGCAATCAGCAGCGGTCGAGGCGTCGGTACACAGGAGAGCAGTGTTTATAGCAATGGATCAGCAGGAAACGCTTGACTAAAGGCTTGGAGCTCAATAATCTCGCAATGACACACCCACAGGGCCAGGTTTATATAGGGTGTGTAATTGGCAATCAGAGGCCCAATCAAGAGAGCACTAGGTGTAGCCAATAAGGAAGAACAGTCAATGGTATCTGGGTTCAGCAAGGAACTTCGCAGCCAGCAGAATAGCTCAGATGGTAGAGCTGCTGGCCAGTGGACAAGAGGTACTGGGTTCGACTCCTGACAGTACTCCCCTCCTTCCAGGATGGCCTCTGGACATCTCAGGAGCTGGCTTATCCGGGTACCTCTGATGAAAGGCTCTTGTTAGTCTAGGAGCATGGACGTTGTCCCTTGGTTCCCATGAATTTTCCTCTGGTCCGTAACCCTTCCACTGCACCAGATACTGCAGTTTACCTCTGAATTTTCGGGAGTCCAGAATCTTATCCACAATGTATTCTTCTTCACCACGGATCCTTTCTGGTGGAGGAGGTGGCTGAATTCTTCCTGGAAACGGGTTTTCACAGAAGGGTTTGAGCAAGGATATGTGAAACACTGGATGAATCTTTAGATTGTTGGGAAGTTTTAAACGAAAAGCAACCTGGTTAATTTTTGCAGAAATTTGAAAAGGTCCAATGAATTTCTGACCCAATTTGGAGGATGGCACATGTGTCTTAAGGTTTTTAGTGGACAGCCAAACTTTGTCTCCAACCTGAAGAGCAGGGGGCACTCTCCGATGTTTATCTGCTGCTTCCTTATATACTTCCTGGGTCTTGAGTAATATCTCTGATAATTCCTTCTGGGATTCCTGTAATTTTGCAAGCCTGTCATTTACAGCAGGAATGGGAGTGTTCACTGGCAGATTAGGGATAAATACTGGATGTACTCCATAATTAGCAAAAAATGGGGTTTGAGATGTAGCGCTATGTATGGAGTTGTTGTAGGCAAACTCTGCTGTTGGTAAATAGTCCACCCAGTCATCCTGAAGATAGGAAATGAAGCAACGGAGGTATTGCTCCAAAGTCTGGTTCGTTCTCTCCGTCTGGCCATTGGACTGAGGATGGAAAGCGGTAGAAAGATTCACCGTGACTCCCAAGGCTGTACAGAAACTCTTCCAAAATTTTGACGTAAACTGAACGCCTCTGTCAGACACCACGCTGTCAGGAATTCCATGTAACCTGAATACCTCTTTGATTATCAGTTCTGCAGTTTTTTCAGCAGTAGGAATTCCTTCAGTTGGAATAAAGTGGGCCATTTTTGTGAGTCGGTCCACTATGACAAGGATGACGGTCATCTGTTTGGAAGGGGGTAGTTCCACAATAAAATCCATGGAAATAGATCCCCAAGGCCTGGATGGAACTGGAAGTGGTTGCAAGAGTCCTAGAGGAGATGATCGTGGAGTCTTGTTTCGTGCGCATGTTAAACAGGTTGAAACATATTTCCTCACGTCCTTCCTACAATTAGGCCACCAAAAGAAACGAAGTAGTAAGTCTTGTGTTTTTGCAACTCCAGGATGTCCTGCCAGTTTAGAATCATGGACACTTTTGAGGACTTCAAGGCGAGAAGATTCAGGTACATATATTTTGTGTTTCTGCATCCAAAACCCCTCTTTGAATGAAAGATCGACGTCTTCCCAAGGATGGTTAAGGAAAGAGTCCTCTTGATATCCATCTTTAATTCTATTACATAGTCCTCTAGAGTGCAATATTCCCAAAAATTTTTTAGGGCCTAGAATTGTATCGTCATTACTAGACCTCTCCTGAGGTTCCGAACACATCCTGGACAGTGCGTCAGCCTTGCCATTTCTTGAACCAGGCCGGTAAGAAATTATAAAATTGAATCTTGAGAAAAATAAGGCCCATCGTGCTTGTCTTGCAGACAATCTTTTTGCTGTACGGAGGAATTCAAGATTCTTGTGGTCCGTGAGGACAGTCACAGGGTGATTGGCACCTTCCAAAATATGTCTCCATTTGGAGAAGGCAACTTTAATGGCTAACAGTTCTTTATTACCGATGTCGTAGTTCTTTTCTGCAGATGACATGGTGTGGGAAAGAAACGCACATGGGTGAAGTTGCATTTTGTCCCCAACTCGCTGAGTCAGAATGGCTCCCACTGCAGAGTTCGAGGCGTCCACTTCGACAGTAAATGGCAATTCAGGATTTGGGTGTACTAACAATGGAGCAGACGTAAAAAGAGTTTTCAATTTGTCAAAAGCCTCCTGTGCCTCCGGAGACCAGAAAAATGCTTTGGTCTTTTTTGTTAGTGTAGTAATTGGTAATATGATCCGTGAAAAGTTCTTTATAAATTTTCGGTAAAAATTTGCAAATCCTATGAAACGCTGGACGTCTTTTAAATTTCTTGGAACAGGCCAGTCCACTACAGCATTGATTTTGCCGGGATCAATGCTCAGACCTTCTGGGGAGATGATATATCCCAGAAATTGGATACTGGTTTGTTCAAACTCACATTTTTCAAGTTTAATGTAAAGATGGTTCTCCTGTAGTCGTTCCAAGACTAACTGGACGTGCCTGCGATGCTCTTCCAAGGTGTCTGAAAATATAAAAATGTCATCGAGATAAGCCACAATGAATTGGTCCAAGAAATCTCGAAATACATCATTAATAAAATGTTGAAAGGTGGCTGGGGCATTGCTAAGACCAAAGGTCATAACCAGAGATTCAAAATGTCCATATCTCGTTCTGAAGGCGGTCTTCCACTCATCTCCTGGGCGAATCCGTATGAGGTTGTAAGCCCTCTAAGATCCAGCTTCGTAAAGATTTTCTCAGAACGGAGTCTCTCAAATAGTTCAGGAATCAAGGGTAGCGGGTAGCGATTCTTGACAGTGATATTATTCATCTCTCTGTAGTCAATACATGGCCGCAGAGTGGAGTCTTTCTTTTCAACAAAGAACAGGGGTGCCCCAGCTGGAGATGTGGAAGGTCGAATAAAGTCTTTCTCTAAATTTTCATCCAGGAACTTTCTTAATACCTTCAATTCAGGTTCGGAAAGATTGTAAATCCGTCCAAATGGAATGGTTGCTCCTGGCAGCAATTCAATGGGACAGTCGTAAGGACGGTGAGGAGGCAATTGATCTGCTTTCTTCTTACTGCAGACATCAGAGAACTGCTGATATTGAGGTGGTAGTTTCTCTTCCTTCTCATGCGAAATCTCAGAGATTTGGACTTGTTGGAGAACAGGGGGTTCCTTATGACAATTATTCTTACAGTAGTCAGATGGAAAGGTGATGGTCCTTGATGCCCAGTTGATAGAAGGGTTATGGACTGAAAACCAGGGGATCCCTAGAATAACCGGAAATTTCGGAGATGAAATAAGGTGGAAACTGACAGCTTCATGATGATCCGGTTCGATACAAATCTCCAGTTCGATTGTCTCATGCGTGACAGGTCCAGAAGACAAGGGTGATCCATCCACAGTTTCCATTTCAATTGGTGTGGATTTGGTCCTACTGGAAATATTATCACGTGTAAATTTTAAGTCCATAAAATTTCCTCCTGCTCCCGAATCCAACAGGGCAGAGCATTGTATTTTTTGGGTGCCCATTACAACCTGAATGGGGATTACAAAATGAGATGATGTATTATGTATTTTGTCTATTTCTGGCGTTACTGATGAGATAGTCTGCAAGATGGAATCCGACTGCTGAGAAAGGTCCATATTGCTGGCAGACCTGTTGTTGGTAAAGGCTATAGTCCTTTTGTTAGGACAGTTGATGGCATAAGGTACTGCCACACTAAACAATCCCGCTAGCGATCACGATAACGACGCATACTAATGCGATCGCTAGCGGGATTGTTTCTATATCGCTAAATGCGGCCACATTTAGCGATATAGTTAACGACGCTATCGCCGTTAGCGATCTTCTTAACGACTTTAGCGGTACAAAAGTACCGCTAAATCGCTAAGAAAAGGTGCCACACAGCGATTAGATACTTACCCAGCGGGAGCGCCGACGAGAAAATAGGGTCCGGAACGATTCCAGCGACGAGCGAGATCATAGCAGGAAGCTCGTCGCTGGAAGCTGCCGCACTGAACAACATCGCTAACAGGATCGCTAAATAGTGACGTTTTTTAGCGATCCCGTTAGCGATATTGTTTAGTGTGGCATACCCTATAGTGTCCAGGGTCCCCACAATAGAGGCAGAGATGTTCTGCACGTCGCCTCTCCTTCTCCTGTGCAGAGAGTGGTCTTCGGATGACGTCGATCTGCAACGGTTCAGACACGCCTTGCGTCTTTTCTTGGTGATCCGATGCTGAAAATGAGAAGCCAGGGCTATTCCCAAGTGCTCGCAGTCTCTCCTTTCTCCTTTCAGTAAGTCTCTGGTCAATCCGGATACATAGTTGAATAAAGTCCTCCAACTGGTCAGGGGTCTCAACCCTGGCAAGCTCGTCTTTCACTGGTTCTGATAACCCTCGTCGAAATTGACTTCTCTGGGCCGCTGGATTCCAGGTGGTGTCGGCCACCCAGCGACGGAACTCCGATGTATATTCCGCAACAGAGCGACGTCCTTGGCGCAAATTATGTAATTTGGTTTCTGCTGTGGCACAGCGGTTTGGGTCATCAAAAACTTGATTCATAGCTGCGATGAAAGCTTCCAGGTCATTAAGGAGGGCATAGTCCTTTTCTACATAAGGTGAAGCCCAAGCAAGAGCTTCATCCGTCAGGAGATTTATCATGAAAAAAACTTTCTTCCTCTCGCTGGTAAAGGGAGCAGGTTGCATCTGGAAGTATATGCGGCATTGATTGAGGAATACTCGGTACTGCTTGCGATCCCCACTGAACTTTGCAGGCAGCGGCAGCCGCACGTTTGATTCGGACTCTGAATTGCGCACGTCCAGAAGTTGTTTTTGTAGCTCAATTACTTCCTGTTGTATCGCCGTGAAATCAGTTTGTAACTTGGCATATTTTCCTTGAGAGTCAGTACAAAAACTTTGAAGCTCCGTAACTTGCCGCCTCAGGGTGTTCACAGCGGACTCCATTTTGGCGCGAGATTATTCTGTCAAGATCCCGTCTGGGTTGGAGCCGATGTTACTGCAAACACTAGGGGAAGCAGAGGCAGGTAGCGTAGTCAGAAGGCAGGCCAAGGTTGGTACACAGGAGAGCAGTGTTTGTAGCAATGGATCAGGCGGATAACGTAGTCAGGTGGCAGCTGGAGGTCGGTACACAGGAAAGGCAGTTCGGTAACAGAGGAGCAGGCAGATAACGTAGTCAGGTGGCAGCCGGAGGTCGGTACACAGGAGAGCAGTGTTTGTAGCAATGGATCAGGCAGAGAGCGTAGTCAGAAGGCAGGCCGAGGTCGGTTCACAGGAGAGCAGTGTTTGTAGCAATGGATCAGCAGGAAACGCTTGACTAAAGGCTTGGAGCTCAATAATCTCGCAATGACACACCACAGGGCCAGGTTTATATAGGGTGTGTAATTGGCAATCAGAGGCCCAATCAAGAGAGCACTAGGTGTAGCCAATCAGGAAGAACAGTCAATGGTATCTGGGTTCAGCAAGGAACTTTGCAGCCAGCAGAATAGCTCAGATGGTAGAGCTGCTGGCCAGTGGACAAGAGGTACTGGGTTCGACTCCTGACAATTAGCAAAAACAATTTAGATTAGGAAATGTGGCCTACTGCCTACAACACAATATTAGCACAAACAAACTATATTAGAAAATTTGTGGTCTCCTGCCTGCACACAGTATTAGCACAAATGATTAACATTAGGAAATGTGGCCTGGTGCCTGCACCACAGTATTAGCCCAAACTATTTAGATTAGGAAATGTGGCCTCCTGTCTGCACCATGATATTAGCACATATAATTAGATTAGGAAATGTGGCCTCCTGCCAGTACCACATTGTTAGCACAAATGAGTTAGATTAGGACATGTGGCCTCCGGCCTGCACCATAGTATTAGCCCAAACAATTTAGATTAGAAAATGTGGCTTCCAGCATGACAATATTAGAAAAAACAAACTAGATTAGGAAATGTGGCCTCCTGCCTGCACCACAATAATAGCAGAAACTAATTAGATAGGAAATGTGGCCTCCTGCCTACACCACAGTAGCACAAATGATTTACATTAGGAAATGTGGCCTCCTGCCTCACCACAATATTAGCACAAACAATTTAGATTAGGAAATGTGGCCACCTGCCTGCATGACAATATTAGCACAAATTAATTAGATTAGGAAATGTGACTTCCTGTCTGCACCACAATATTAGCATAAACAGTTTAGATTAGGAAATGTCGCCTCCTGCCTGCACCATAATATTAGCACAAATTAATTAGATTAGGAAATGTGGCTTCCTGCCTGCACCACAATATTAGCATAAACAGTTTAGATTAGGAAATGTGCCCTCCTGCCTGCACCACAGTATTAACACAAATTATTTATATTAGGAAATGTGGCCTCCTGCATGCACTACAATATTAGCACAATGAGTTAGATTAGGTAATTTGGCCTCCTGCCTGTACCACAATATTAGCACAAATTAGTTATATTAGAACATGTGGCCTCCTGCCTGCACCACAGTATTAGCCAAAACAATTTAGATTAGGAAATGTGGCTTCCTGCATCACAATATTAGCACAAACAAACTAGATTAAGAAATGTGGCCTCCTGCCTGCAGCACAATATTAGCACAAACAATTTAGATTAGGAAATGTGGCCTCCTGCCTGCACCACAATATTAGCACAAACAATTTAGATTAGGAAATATGGTCTCCCGCCTGCACCACAGTATTGTCACAAATGATTTAGACTAGGAAATGAGGCCTCCTGCCTACACCACAATATTTATGAAGAAAAAGTTGTGAGCACAACTATTGATATGGTGGTGCTTGAAGTCTAGGTTCCCACACCAAGATTATAATATAGAAAAGACTAAGCACTCATCTTATCATAGGGATGTTTTAATGGTAGTATATCTGAAAACGTTTCGGTCGATAAGACCTTCGTCAGTAACTTCACAAAATCATATGAAACAGACTCCTTAATGAATATGCCCATAAATAGTATATCTTAACATCAAAAAGCGTGATAAGAACGTATCAGGCTTGAAATAGCCAGTAGGGGCCAGTGTGCCTCCTGAATGTGGTATCCACCGCTAATGTGGCTGATGCTGTGGGAGCAGCTGTAGAAAAGGGCAGTCGTGCCTGTATGTGCGGTATCCGCTGTCAGCCTGTACCACAATATTAGCACAAACAATTTAGATTAGGAAATATGGCCTCCTGCCTGCATGACAATATTAGCATAAATGAATTAGATTAGTAGATGTGGCCTCCTGCCTGCACCACAATATTAGCACAAACTATTTAGAGTAGGAAATATGGCCTCCTGCCTGCACCACAGTATTGGCACAAATGATTAAAGGTACTGCCACACTAAACAATCCCGCTAGCGATCACGATAACGACGCATACTAATGCGATCGCTAGCGGGATTGTTTCTATATCGCTAAATGCTGCCACATTTAGCGATATAGTTAACGACGCTATCGCCGTTAGCGATCTTCTTAACGACTTTAGCGGTACAAAAGTACCGCTAAATCGCTAAGAAAAGGTGCCACACAGCGATTAAATACTTACCCAGCGGGAGCGCCGACGAGAAAATAGGGTCCGGAGCGATTCCAGCGACGAGCGAGATCACAGCAGGAAGCTCGTCGCTGGAAGCTGCCGCACTGAACAATATCGCTAACGGGATCGCTAAATAGTGACGTTTTTTAGCGATCCCGTTAGCGATATTGTTTAGTGTGGCATACCCTTTAGACTAGGAAATGTGGCCTCTGCCTACACCACAATATTAGCATAATTTAGTTAGATTAGGAAATGTGCCCTCCTGCCTGCACCATAATATTAGCACAAATTAATTCGATTAGGAAATGTGGCTTCCTGCCTGCACCACAATATTACTACAAATGATTTAGATTAGGAAATGTGACCTCCTGCCTGCACCAAAGTATTAGCACAAATTATTTAGAATAGGAAATGTGGCCTCCTGCATGCACTACAATATTAGCACAATGAATTAGATTAGGAAATGTGGCCTCCTGCCCTTACCACAATATTAGAACAAATTAGATAGATTAGAACATGTGGCCTCCTGCCTGCACCACAGTATTAGCACAAACAATTTAAATTAGGAAATGTGGCTTCCTGCATCACAATATTAGCACAAACAAACTAGATTAAGAAATGTGGCCTCCTGCCTGCACCACAAGGTTAGCACAAACAATTTAGATTAGGAAATGTGGCCTCATGCCTGCATGATAATATTAGCATAAACAAATTAGATTAGCAGATGTGGCCTCCTGCCTACACCGCAATATTAGCACAAACGATTTAGAGTAGGAAATATGGCCTCCTGCCTGCACCACAGTATTGGCACAAATGATTTACACTAGGAAATGTGGCATCCTCCCTTTAATCACAATATTAGCACAAATTAGTTAGATTAGGAAATATGGCCTCCTGCCTGCACTACAATATTAGCACAGACGAGTTAGGTGCTGGAAGGTTGATTTCACACAAGATCCGATCTAGCTGAACTAGCTGACAATAAACCGCCTATCTAACTATCTGACTACTTGCTGCAGAAGCAGGAGCAAACTATCTCCACTGTTACACTGACAAAATGGAGCCACCAAAACAACATATCGGCTTTTTATATGGAGAGGGCCATGTGACTTTGGCAGTCAATTTCACAAGTCCTTGCATCTGCATGCTGTGGATAGTTTCTGCGCCCTGATTGGCTGGCGGAATCTCCACAAATTAAGTAAATTTTTCTCCTCAGACCTCTCCCCACTCCCTCCCTGCATCAAACACGTCTACCCCTTGCTCATCATACAGCACCACTATCTTAGCTAAAGTCCTAACAAAAACATTAGTGGAAACGTAATAATTTACCGAATTGTGCCCAAATTTTCCCAACTTTGAGGGAAAATGCTCAGGAATCTAAACACAAATCCGAATAAGCTATACTCGTGCCGAATTTAAGATTGGCGAACGTTTTCTGAACAAGTTCCCTCATCTCTAATTGCAAACAAAGGTTTCTGTACCAAATATTAAGTTCTGTTTTTATATTGTATTAAATACTTATCTCATGCAGTAAAATGCAAATTAATTATGTAAAAATCATGCAATGTGATTTTCTGGATTTTATTTTAGTTACTGCCTCTCACAGTTGAAGAGTACCTACGATAAAACTTTCAGACCTCTCCATTCTTTGTAGGTGGGAAAACTTGAAACTTGAATAAGCGAGGACAGTATGGCAGTTTTAGCTAATAAGGCAGATAGTAGTGATTCTTGACCAAGTTTGCACACACTGTAGCAGGGAATTTGGCCAACTCCTGCATGCCGATCTTCAGATCTTTCGGGTTTTGGGGCTGAGTTTCAGCTCCCTCCTAACACATTGAAATGCTACACACGGAGCCACTCCTTAGTTGCCCTGACTGTATGTTTTGGGTCATTGTCATGCTGGAAGACCCAGCCACAACCCATCTTCAATGCTCTTACGGAGGGAAGGAGGTTGTTGGCCAAAATCTCGCAATACATGACCCCATCCATGCTCCCTTCAATATGGTGCAGTCGTCCTGTCCACTTTTCAGAAAATCACCCCCAAAGTATGATGCTTCCTCCACCATGCTTCACAATTGGGATGGTGTTCTTGGGGTTGTACTCATCCTTCGTCGTCCTCCAAATACGGCAACTGGAGTTGATACCAAAAGCTTCTATATTTGGTCTCATCTGACCACATGACCTTCTTCCATGCTTTTTATGGATCACCCAGATGGTCATTGGTGAACTTAAAATGGGCCTAGACATGTGCTGGCGTGAGCAGGGGGACCTTGTGTGCCCTGCAGGATTTTAATCCATGACAGCATAGTGTGTTACTAACGGTAAGTTTGAGAATGTGGTCCCAGCTCACTTCAGGTCATCAACCAGATCCTCCAGTGTAGTTCTGGGCTGATTCTTGACCATTCTCAGAGTCATCCTTACCCCATGAGTAGGGTTGAGCATTCCGATACTTCCGATACCTGAAATCCAATGTAAGTCTATGGGAACAAAATATCGGAAGTAAATACTTCCGATATTTTGTTCCCATAGACTTACATTGGATTTCAGGTATCGGAAAGGGGTTTCAGTATCGGAATGCTCAACCCTACGGGCCATGAGGCGAAATCTTGCATGGAGCCCAAGACCGAGAAAGATTGACAGTTGTCTTGCAATTCTTCCATTTTCTAATAATTGCATGAACAGTTGTTGCCTTCTCACCAAGTTGCTTGCTTATTGTACTGTAGCCCATCCCAGCCTTGTGCAGGTCTACAATTTTGTCCCAGGGGTCCTTAGACAGCTCTTTGTTCTTGGCCATGGGGGGGAGGTTGGAGTGTGATTGAGTGTGTGGTCAGGTGTCTTTTATACAAGTAATGAGTTCAAACAGGTGCAATTAATACAGGTAAAGAGTGCAGATTATGAGGGCTTCTTAAAGAAAAAGAAACAGGTCTGTGAAAGCCGGAATTCTTGCTTGTTGATAGGTGATCAAACACTTATTTCATGCAATAAAATGCATTTAAGTATTTAAAAATCATACAATGTGATTTTCTGATTTTCATTTTTAGATTCTGTCTCTAAAAGTTGAAGTGTACCTATGATAAAAATTACAGGCCTCTCCATCCTTTGTAGGTGTGAAAACTTGCAAAATCGGCAGTGTCAAATACTTATTTTCCCCACTTTACAACTAATGTTTATCTTTAGGTTAGTGCTTGTCCTGTGGCTGAATAGGTGTATAGTTTGATATTTATAGTATGGCTTCTTAGTGATCTTGGCACATCCTACATCTGCCGTTTGCCTCCTCCAGAAATTACCTATAAACCAGCACACCTGCAAAATACCAATATGTAGTCTTTATTAAGTACAAAAACACACCAAATTGTAAAAACAATTAAAATGAAAAATATCCCAACATATGTATGAGACTATTAAGATGACGCTTATAGAAATATCAATGTAGAATGTGATCTGGGTCTGACTGGGTAGTCAGGGGCCCACAGAGGGAATGGACCATAGGGCCCCACCCTACAGCTATATGCAAATATCTGTCAGTCGTTATCCCCATTATAGTGGAGCATCGGCTGTAAAACACAGGCTGCTCCTGCACATCTACTGGGATGTATAATTACGGTAGTTTACATTAATGGGGCTCTTTGGTTAAAACAAGTTATCACTAATCCATGGGCTCCACAGGATAGGTGATCACTTGGGTCCGACCATTAGAAACTGCACTGATCGGAAGAATCAGGAAGTTTTATCGTTGATAGGACACTTATCCCCATTTTAAAATGGAGTGGCAGGTGAGATGTCTGACCGCAGCTCCATTCATTCTCTTTGGGGCTTCCAGAAAAAAACAAGTGCAGCTACTGAGGGAATGAATGGATCAGTGATCGAGTTGTACATGCCACTTCAGTCTAATGGGGATGAAAAGTTCCACATTTTGCTGGTTGAGTGCAAGTAGTCAGACCCCACCAATCAATACGTTATCGCTTATCCTCTGGAGAGATGATTACTTTTTACTTTTTTCACAGGAGAACCCCTGTAAGTGCATCTCTGCCGCTGTGTGCCGAGTATTTAATCTCTAATGGAAATAAAGAATCTTCTCCTAATTAATATCAGAGCGAACAAATGACCGCCATACACAACACAATCCACTATACCAAGACCAATAATACCACATACAGAGGAGAAATACCACCACACCATGACCAGACCACATATTACCACCACATAATGACCGAGTAATACTACATACAAGGAACAAATACAGCCACACCATGACTAGACCACATAGTGACCAAATAATACCACATACAAGGGACGAATACAGCCACACCATGACCGGACCACATATTACCACCACAGTGACCGAATAATACCACATACAAGGAACAAATACAGCCACACCATGACCAGACCACAAAGTTACAGAATAATACCACATACAAGGAACAAATACAGCCACAGCATGACCAGATGACTCATTAGCACCACATAGTGACCGAATAACACCACATACAAAGAACAAATACAGCCACACCATGACCAGATCACACATTACCACAACATAGTGACCGAATAAAATCACATACAAGAAACAAAAACGCTACACCATGATAAGACCATATAGTGATCGAATAATATGACATATTACCAGCATATAGGGACAAAATAATACCACATACAAGGAGATATACTGCAATGGCATGACCAGACCACAAATTACCACCACATAGTGACCGAATACTACAATACTGATCATGAATACAAACCACAATACTAACACTGTTATTACCACCAGTGACATTATACACAGGAGCTCTGTATATAGTGTCAGTGTACAGGTAATACAGTGATCACCAGTGACATTATACACAGGAGCTCTGCATATAGTGTCAATGTACAGGTAATACAGTGATCACCAGTGACATTATACACAGGAGCTCAGTATATAGTGTCAGTGTACAGGTAATACAGTGATCACCAGTGACATTATACACAGGAGCTTTGCATATAGTGCCAGTGTACAGGTAATACAGTGATCACCAGTGGCATTATGCACAGGAGCTTTGTATATTGTGTATAGTGTACAGGTAATACAGTGATCACCAGTGACATTATACACAGCAACTCTGTACACAGTATATAGTGTATAGTGTGCGTGTACATGTAATAAACTTAAAAAGCAGGAATAATTATCCAAAATGTATATAATGTGAAAAAGCAATGGATAAAATATAACTTTTAATGAAACTTTAAAAAGGACTAACCAACAAAAAATGTGAAAAAACAAGTGCCAGGTGAAAAATAATGATAAATAAACAAATAACGACAGACACAGATAATAAAATTACCCGGAGGTATATACAATCCTCTAAGGGTAAATGCACCCCTTTTGACCTGATAGATTAATTGGAATCAGACAATGCGACTATGGATATAATGCAAATACTGAAAGCGCAGCTGTCTTTTGTAACCAATTAAAGGTCCCACCAATAAATGCCACATACTATATGATATGAATATGGTTAAGGTAACCGAACTGTGTTATTGCAGTCTCCACATACTACACAAATTGAACCTTAGAACCATACCAAAACTCAAAAAAAAAAAAAAAAAAACTGTTTAACAGTTATATGTAATAAACCATATAGATCTTATTGTCTGATCTCTTAATAAATCCCAAACCTTATTTCAGTATGTGTGCATAGTAGGGGTTAAATGAAAAGCAGACTTTTGGCAACCAGTACTAGTCAACGCTATTATTAACCATCTAATGGAATAAAGCTCCTATCGTGTGTAATGAGCATTCCATATATGCAAACAATAAATAAGCGCTGTTGCAGATAATCATCTTATGGAGAATCGTAAAATACAGAACGATCTCACCCAATATCCTGAACATGGGGCTGTATGCTGAAACACACTGTCTTTCACCCCGGATATGGATATGCTGCGGTTGCCTTATGAATGGTGCATGCGTCTCCCGACGCGTTTCGTCCTGAGACTCATCAGGGAAGTGTTACATGCAGACAAGCATGTTACTGCTGCTGAGCGCCAGCGTTACTGGTGAAGATTTAAAGATTCCGGGCTTGTAGCACGTCATGACAGGCTCCGCCCTTGTTTGACACGCCTCCTGTTACTGAGACACACCTCCTCCGGTGGATCATATGGTGAGTATAACGTGGATGGTCACACCTCCAAACCACTACTATCTCCCTCACCACTTTCAAAACATTCTCTAGTGGTCCCAAATAACAGCTTTTTTTATAAAAAGGGGCGGAGCCTGTCATGACGTGCTACAAGCCCGGAATCTTTAAATCTTCACCAGTAACGCTGGCGCTCAGCAGCAGTAACATGCTTGTCTGCATGTAACACTTCCCTGATGAGTCTCAGGACGAAACGCGTCGGGAGACGCATGCACTATTCATAAGGCAACCGCAGCATATCCATATCCGGGGTGAAAGACAGTGTGTTTCAGCATACAGCCCCATGTTCAGGATATTGGGTGAGATCGTTCTGTATTTTACGATTCTCCATAAGATGATTATCTGCAACAGCGCTTATTTATTGTTTGCATATATGGAATGCTCACTACACACGATGGGAGCTTTATTCCATTAGATGGTTAATAATAGCGTTGACTAGTACTGGTTGCCAAAAGTCTGCTTTTCATTTAACCCCTACTATGCACACATACTGATATAAGGTTTGGGATTTATTAAGAGATCAGACAAAAAGATCTATATGGTTTATTACATATAACTGTTAAACAGTTTTTTGTTGTTTTTTTTTGAGTTTTGGTATGGTTCTAAGGTTCAATTTGTGTATTATGTGGAGACTGGAATAACACAGTTCGGTTACCTTAACCATATTCATATCATATAGTATGTGGCATTTATTGGTGGGACCTTTAATTGGTTACAAAAGACAGCTGCGCTTTCAGTATTTGCATTATATCCATAGCCGCATTGTCTGATTCCAATTAATTTATCAGGTCATAAGGGGTGCATTTACAATTAGAGGATTGTATATACCTCTGGGTAATTTTATTATCTGTGTCTGTCGTTATTTGTGTGTTTAGCATTATTTTTCACCTGGCACTTGTTTTTTCACAGTTTTTGTTGGTTAGTCCTTTTTAAAGTTTCATTAAAAGTTATATTTTATCTATTGCTTTTTCACATGTAATAAACTTACTCACCAGTGACGTCTGTAGTTGAAGTCCTTCATCTTCACTTGTCTTCTTCAACAGCACAGACCGCCATCACTTCTTCCAGCCAGGACTCGTCACTGCAAAAAATAACACAGTTATCAATAGCTAGTCGCTTCCAGAGCACTTTCCTCACTTTTTACCCAACTTCTACACTACATCAGATGAAGAAAAATGTAACGTAGTGCCGCCCTGCACAGTAACAGGACCCCATGTTGCTCCCTCCACAGAAAAGTTTCCTAAAAAGTGAACTATATTACAGTAGTAATAATGTCCCTAATTGGACCCTAAAGAATGTATGTTCCCCACTTGTCACTATAAACTAATATAGCATGCTCCTCATTCTGGCCCTCAAACAGTAATTTAGTCCCTCATCCTGGCCCCCTTTATTTAATAATCTTACCCAGCCTGGCCCCCTTTACTTTATAATATGCCCCAGCCTAGCCCCCTTTATTTTATAATATGCCCCAGCCTGGTCGTCTACGTCCCTTGTCCAGCCTGGCCCCCAGATATCCATCCTGTCCCCCCAGCTATACATACTGGCCCTCATATGTCCCTTATCCTGCTCCCCATATATTTTTCCTGGACCCCATGTAGCCTTCCTGGTCCCTTATACTGGCTCCCCATATATCCATTCTGCCCCCCCATATATATGCTTCCTGGTCTCTTGTCCTGCCTCCCATATATGCAAACTGCCCCCCCATATATATCCATACTGGCCTCTCCCCATATACATGCTGGCCCCTCCCCATATATATAAATCCTAGCCCCCCCATTTAGCCATCCTGGACCTTCCCATATATGCATCCTGGATCCCCCATATATACATCCTGGCCCCTTGTCCTGTCCCAATAAATCCATTCATCCCAGCACCCCATATATATGCATCCTGGCTCTACCATATATATGCATCCTGGCTCTACCATATATCCATCTTGCCCCCCATATATTCATCCTGGCCCCCATATATGCATCTTCGCCACCTCATATACATCCATCCTGACCCCCCATATATCTGCATCCTGGACCCCCATACATCCATCTTGGCCCCCATATATCCATCCTGGTCCCTTGTCCTGTCCCCCATAAGTAACCATCCTGGTCCCCCATATATATCCATCCTAGCCCCCCACATGTATCTATCCTATCCCCTTGTCCTGCTGCCCCATATATCCATCTTGGCCCTTTGTCCTGCCTCCCCATATACCCCACCATATATCCATCCTGGTCCCCATGTGTATCCATCCTGGCCCCCATGTGTCTCTATCCTGGAGCCCATGTGTCTCCATCCTGGCCCCCCAATGTGTCCTCATCCTGGCCCCCCCAATGTGTCTCCATCCTGGCCCCCCAAGTGTATCCATCTTGGCCCCCCAAGAGAATCCATTCTGGCCCCTTGTCCTGGCTTCATGCACAGAGAGAGAGAGAGAGGACAAAATAAAAAGATTCCTCTTACCTTCCTGCGCTCCCAGCGCCGTACGGCATCCTCCTCCTCTGCAGGTCCAGCGTGCACATTGTAAAATGGCCGCCGACATAGCAGAGGCCGGCAGTGAATGTGTGCGCATGTCGCATGCGGCGCATGACACTGACGTCATACGCCGGTGACGATGGGCGCACACTTGTCAGTATTGATCGGGACATGCGCCGCGGCGATTCAGGTAATAACCGCTGCGTGCGCGCGCCCCTGTACATATGCAGCCTGCGCTTTTAAAAACCTAAAAAACGCAGACTTTTTTTCTTCTTCTTCTCCTCCTCTCCTTACCTCAGCCAAGGGCACTCCGGGATTTCCACGAAACCCCGCCAGGCCAATCCGACCCTGAATGTGATGAATCAATAATCTCCAATCATGTATTATTCAAATATTATGCACGATGTGCCAATGAATATGAGGCATCTATCACATGGTAAAAGACAATACAACTAATATATGCAGTGAATACACAAAATTGAACCCTCAACATTTAATATTGTAACTGCTACGATGAGAAGACATATATGGTGCCAAACAAAAATGTTTGAGCTAGCTTAATATGAAGCAAAATCAATATGAATTAAGTAATAATATGGGAGAAAAACAAAATAATGCCACATAATAATGCCATATAAGATCACATATATAAAGCACCTGCACCAAAAGCAATTCGACATCTATTACATCAGCATATAAGGGTGTGAAGTCATGCATTCCAAGCAATACCCAAATCGGTGGGGAAGCATCTCACGCGTACTGCTACCATTAGGAAGCTTCATCAGGGGAAATATCTGTAAGTCTCATTTTCTGTTGTAGACGTACATGTCACGATTCGACTGGCGAGTGCCTTGGGACCAGGGGCACCTTTCCTTGCCCTAAAACTAGGGGGCGCCCTAGCTTGCCCTGTTTCCCAGGATACTTCAGATGACGAAGACGCCGGTGCCTCCGCCCTTGCCTATCTCCTAGATTAGCCCTTCGTCTGTCCCCTTCCCCACCCAGGGAAGAGGGGCGCTACTGTGCACCGCAGTTTACCAACCCGACAGACAGGGTAACAAAGACAAGGGTAAACTGAAAACTCCACACACACAAAATATATACTCACATATAACAGAGGTATTCACCAGGGTGTGTAGGGAGGGAGAAGGCAAAACAGGGAAGGATAAGGAATTACCAAGCATACAAACCAGACAACAGTTGCGAATAAACTCCTCCAGCACTCCTTTGCAAAACCAACTTTTCCCACTCCTATGTCTTGCAGCAATTGCTAACTCAGACAAGGACTTGGTAATCAAGCCCAGATTTTATAGGGGAAAGGAGTGGCTAACCGACACAGCTGAATGCAGGAATTTCCTACATGGCCGATTAACCCCTGTTCTGCTGAAATAAATAATACACTGGAGAAGTGCTTCTCAGTGGCAGAGTAGGAGCCACCAGACGTTGCAGTCTTCTGGCTCCGCTCTGTTGCGGTAACCTCGTGATAGGACATTTCTATCACAATTTTTGTGGCATAAATGATGATGAATTGTCATGCCAGCTTCACCACAACCTGTCTTGTTCAAGCTCTGCCCACTTTGGACTGGCATAAAAAGATACAGTCATGGCCGAACGTGAAGTACTTCCCCTGAAAATTTGTCAGGACTCGAACCCAGCAGCACTTGTGCACCACACGGCAGCTCTTCCCTCTGAGCTATTCAGCTCACTGGACAGTTCCATGCTAACCAAAATACTTGTACCTATGTTGTTTCTGATTGTCTCCACCCTGAGTTCCTGATTGACTTTACCCTCATTGAACATCCTATTTAAACCTGGCATTGTACTGCGTTCCTTGTGAGATTATTGAGCTACCAGCCTCTAGTCAAGCTTCCTTTTACATGCTCCTTCATTCTAAGATTATACTGCTTCTTCCGTGTATCGACTCCTTGGCTATCCCTGACTACGCTATGTGCTGCTCCTTTAAACTACATTGCTGCTCCTGAGTACCGAAACCTTGGCTATCCCTGACTACACTGTGTGCAGAATTATTAGGCAACTTAATAAAAACCAAATATATACCCATCTGACTTGTTTATTTTCACCAGGTAAACCAATATAACAACACAAAATTTGGAAATAAACATTTCTGACATTCAAAAACAAAACAAAAAAAAATCAGTGACCAATATAGCCACCTTTCTTTACGATGACACTCAAAAGCCTTCCATTCATAGATTCTGTCAGTTGCTTGATCTGTTTACGATCCACATTGCGTGCAGCAGCCACCACAGCCTCCCAGCCACTGTTCTGAGAGGTGGACTGTTTTCCCTCCCTGTAGATCTCACATTTTATGAGGGACCACAGGTTCTCTATGGGGTTCAGATCAGGAGAACAAGGGGGCCATGTCATTATTTTTTCTTCTTTTAGACCTTTACTGGGCAGCCACGCTGGGAAGTATTTGGATGCATGTGATGGAGCATTGTCCTGCATGAAAACCATGTTTTTCTTGAACGATACCAACTTCTTCCTGTGCCACTGCTTGAAGAAGGTGTCTTCCAGAAACTGGCAGTAGGTCTGGGAGTTGAGCTTCACTCCATCCTCAACCCGAAAAGGTCCCACAAGTTCATCTTTGATGATACCAGCCCATACCAGTACCCCACCTCCACCTTGCTGGCAACTGAGTCAGAGTGGAGCTCTCTGCCCTTTACTGATCCAGCCTTGGACCCATCCATCTGGCCCATCAAGAGTCACTCTCATTTCATCAGTCCATAAAACCTTAGAAAAATCAGTCTTAACATATTTCTTGGCCCAGTCTTAACGTTTTATCTTATGTTTCTTGTTCAAAGGTGGTCATTTTTCAGCCCTCCTTACCTTGGCCATGTCCCTGAGTATGGCACACCTTGTGCTTTTTGATACTCCAGTAACGTTGCAGCTCTGAAATATGGCAAAACTGGTGGCAAATCGCATCTTGGCAGCTTCACGCTTGATTTTCTTCAATTCATGGGCAGTTATTTTGCGCCTTTTTTTATCAACACGCTTCTTGCGACCCTGTTGGCTATTTGCCATGAAACACTTGATTGTTCGGTGATCACACTTCAAAAGTTTGCCAATTTCAAGACTGCTGCATCCCTATGCAAGACATCTCACAATTTTTGACTTTTCAGAGTCCGTCAAATCTCTCTTCTGACCCATTTTGCCAAAGGAAAGGAAGTTGCCTAATAATTAAGCACACCTTATATAGGGTGTTGATGTCATTAGACCACACTCCTCCTCATTACAGAGATGCAAATCACCTGATTTACATAATTGGCAGTTGGCTTTCAAGCCTATACAGCTTGGAGTAGGATAACATGTATAAAAAGGATGATGTGATCAAAATACTCATTTGCCTAATAATTCTGCACACAGTGTATGTGCAACGAATGTAAACGGAGGCACAGATGGTGAGGTGCACATTGGTTTATTGAACATTTTTTGGAACTACGGGACAACTGCCTGGGGCTCCAAGGGGGCGTGACTAAGTGAGTCCCAGAACTCCGTAGTAAGACCCCTCAAACAGGGCCAGAATGGAAGGTGCAGGAGACGCAAGGTGCTACCTCCAGTTAGACCCCAGGTACGTGGAAGCTGACTCGACCGGACTGGTGGGCAGGCTGGTACTGCAAGTAATGGAGAACCCGGCAGGAGATGAGCGGCAGAAGCAGGTAGCGGACAGCTGCTGGCACAATGAGATGCAGGAGATGCTGGTGTAGTCCTGGAAGGCATGTGAAGAGTCGTAGGACACTCTGAGGAGACAAACCAGTATTAACGAGATGTAGCAGAGTACTGACATGCGGGTACAGGAACCTGAGTACTAGCAACAGGAAACACTTAGTGCTCAGGCACCTCCCTAAGGGCAGAGGTGCCTGAAATAACACAAAATGCTCAGCCATTGGCTGAGACTTATTTTTGAAAAATGCGCGCTGTCTCTTTAAGAGACAGGGAGTGCGTGCCCCCTCAGTGACATGCCTGGAGCCTGCAGGGAGCACGCAAGGTCCCAGAAGCAGCATGAGGAGCTGACAGTGCGGGACATGGGACAGGAGACCCAGGAGATCGGCATCCCCGCCAGGCACCGCGCCGAAGCAACGGACCTGAGGCCACAGGTGAGGACGGAGGCTCTACACTATGCTACGTGCTGCTCCTTTAATCTACATTGCTGTTCCTGTGTACTGACTCCTTGGCTATTCATGACTACGCTACCCGCCAGTGCTGCCACCTTGTGGTTGCAATACCACTACTCCAACCAAGGCCAGTCCATAACAAAATTATTGCAATTACACGTCTTGCTATACACATGTTTATTTCCTTTGTGTGTATTGGAACAACAAAAGAAAACAGAGGGAAAAGGCAAATTGGACATTATTTCACACAAAACCCCAAAAATGGGCTGAACAAAATTGTTGGCACCATAAACTTAATATATGATTGAACATCCTTTGGAATAAGTTACTGCAATCAATTGCTTCCAAATACCATTAACAAGCTTCTTACAACTGTCAACTGGAATTTTTGCACCACTATTCTTTTACAAACTGCTCCAGGTCTCTTATATTTGAAGGATGCCTTCTTCCAACAGCAATTTTAATATCTCTCCACAGTTGTTCAATGGGAATTAGATCAGAACTCATGGCTGGCCTCTTCATAACTCTCCAGCGCTTTGTTTCCATCCATTCCTGGGGGCTTCTTGAAGTATGTTTGGGGTCATTATCCTGAGGAAGACCCATGACCTAGGACGCAAACCCAGTTTTCTGACACTGGGCACTACATTGCATCCCAAAATCATTTGGTAATCTTCAGATTCCACAATGCTTTGCACACAGTCAAGGCACCCAGTGTCAGAAGCAGCAAAACAACCTCAAAATATCTTTGAAATTCTAACATATTTGACTGTAAGTACTGTATTCTTTTCTCATTCCGTTTTCGGTAAACAGTAGAATGATGTGCTTTAATAAGAAGCTCTATCTTGGTCTCATCTGTCCCGACGACACTTTCCAGAAAGTATACTAATCTGCAGTCTAGCTTTTTATAACTCTGTGTCAGCAGTGGGCTCCTCCTGGGTCTCCTGCCATAGCGTTTTATTTCATTCAAATGTCGATGTATAGTTTGTGCTGACACTGATGCACCCTGAGCCTGTAGGACAGCTTGAATTTCTTTGGAACTTGATTGGAGCTGCTTATCCACCATCTGGACTATACAGCATTGCAACCTTTCATAAATTTTTCTCTGCCATCCACGCGCAGCTACAGTGCGATGGGTTGCAAACTTCTTGATTATGTTGTGCACCGAGGACAAAAGAACATCAAGATCTCTGGAGATGAACTTGTGACCTTGAGACTGTTGATATTGTTCAACAATTTTGGTTCTCTAAACCTCAGACAGTTATCTTCTCGTTCTGTTCTCAATGCTTATTGTGGCACACACAGACAAACAATGCACAGATTGAGTAAACTTCTCCCCTTTTTTTCTGGTTTCAGGTGTGATTTTCATATTACTCAATGCCCACACCTGTTACTTAGAATCATAGAATCATAGAATGGTAGAGTTGGAAGGGACCTCCTGGGCCTTCTGGTCCAACCCCCTGCTCAAAGCAGGATTCTCTAAATCATCCCAGACAGATGTCTATCCAGCCTCTGTTTGAAGACTTCCATTGAATGAGAACTCACCACCTCTTGTGGCAGCCTGTTCCACTCATTGATCACCCTAACTGTCAAAAAGTTTTTTCTAATATCTAATCTGTGTCTCCTCCCATTCAGTTTCATCCCATTGCTTCTAGTCTTTCCTTGTGCAAATGAGAATAAAGATGATCCTTCTACAATGTGACAGCCCTTGAGATATTTGTAGACAGCTATTAAGTCTCCTCTCAGTCTTCTTTTTTGCAAGCTAAACATTCCCAAATCCTGCAACCGTTCCTCATAGGACATGGTTTGCAGACCGGTCACCATTCTGGTGGCTCTTCTCTGAACTTGCTCCAGTTTGTTGATGTCTTTTTTAAAATGTGGTGCCCAAAACTGGACACAGTATTCCAGATGAGGTCTGACCAAAGAGGAGTAGAGGGCAATAATGACCTCACGTGATCTAGACTGTATGCTTCTGTTGATACATCCTAGAATTGCATTTGCCTTTTTTGCTGCTGCATCACACTGTTGACTCATGTTAAGTCTGTGATCAATTAGTATACCCAAGTCTTTTTCACATGTGCTGTTACTTAGCCCTATTCCTCCCATTTTGTATATGCTTTTTTCATTTTTATTGCCCAGATGTAGTACTTTGCATTTTTCCCTGTTAAAATCCATTCTGTTAGTTGCTGCCCACTGCTCCAGTTTATGTATATCTTTTTGAATCCTCTCTCTCTCTTCTCTAGTATTAGCTACCCCTCCTAGCTTTGTGTCATCAGCAAATTTGATCAGTTTACCCTCAATTCCTTCATCTAAATCATTGATAAAGATGTTGAACAATACAGGGCCCAAAACAGAGCCTTGTGGTACCCCACTTGAGACATTCTTCCAACTGGATGTGCAGCCATTTACAACCACTCTTTGGGTCCGATCACTAAGCCAGTTATGAATCCACCTAACAGTTGCCTTGTCCATTCCATACTTAGTCATTTTTTCAATAAGGATTGTGTGAGATACTTTGTCAAATGCTTTGCTGAAGTCAAGATATACTATATCTACAGCATTTCCCTGATCCACCCAGTCAGTGATTCTGTCATAGAAGGAAATTAAGTTAGTCTGACATGACTTATTAGTTACAAACCCATGCTGACTCTGTTTAATCACTTCATTCTTATCCAGGTACTTGCATACATGTTCTTTAATAATTTGTTCAAAGATCTTTCCTGGTATAGAAGTCAGACTCACCGGCCTGTAGTTCCCTGGGTCCACCTTCTTCCCCTTTTTGAAGATAGGAACAACATTTGCTCTTCTCCAGTCTTCTGGGACTTCTCCTGTTCTCCAAGAATTTTCAAAGATTATGGACAGTGGTTCAAGAATTTCTTCTGCTATCTCCTTCAGTACCCTGGGGTGTAATTCATCTGGACCTGGAGACTTGAATTCATTTATGTTAGCTAAGTGTTTCCTCACTGTCACAGGTTCGTTTGAAAGAGCATCACATGCTTGAAAGAAAGTTGTTTACTCACAATTTTGGAAAGGTGCCAACAATTTTGTCTTACCCATTTTGGGTTTTGTGTAAAATTATATCCAATTTCCTTTTTTTTCTCTATTTTCTGTGTTGTTCCAATACCCACAAAGGAAATAAACATGTGTATAACAAAATGTGTAAATCGCAATAATTTTCTGGGAGAAATACTTGATTATCTGGAAAAAATTCAAAGTTGCCAACACTTTCAGCCATTACTGTAGATGTTATTTTGCCTTTTCTTCACTGGCACTCATATGCAAAGGCATACCTTTAGAATTATAACCAGCTGAGATGTTTACATGAGAGAAGACTGTTGTGGGTTTCTTCTGTGTTCAGCTAGAGGATATTTAGATAGAAGGAACAGAGCCACATTGCTTGCAACAAATTCGTAACTATTCTTAATTATGGAGCTGAGACCAGGCTTAACCCCTTCCCGACATGCGCCCTACTAGTACTGCTCTGCGGGAGCTGCGTTCCCGCAAACAGCAGTACTAGTACGACGCACCGATCGCGTGGCCTCATGCTGAGTGCTGCTGTGATTGGGTGCGGGTGTCAGTTGTATGTGGCAGCTGACATGCTGCATCAATGGCCACGATCGGTGCTAGCACAAATCTCGGGCATTTAACCCCTCTGATGCTGCTGTCAGTAGTGACAGCGGCATAGAGAAGCATCGTGCAGGGAGGGGGCTCCCTGCACGCTTCCATTGGGACATCGTGATGTGATCGTGATGGCCTGATGGTTTCCATGGAGACCCTGGTACCAAGATGGCCACGGGGTCCTTCCAGGTCCTGCAGGGAGGTGGCTTGTGAGCGCCTGTTGAGATCAGGCACCAGCATTCCTCCTTCCCTGCCTGACAGATCGCTGATCTGATACTAAACAGTGAAAAGTGTCAGATCAGCGATCTGACATTATATAGTGATGTCCCATCCTGGGACAATGTAAAAAAGTTTTTAAAAAAATATTAGAATGTGTAAAACTATTTTTTTTCAAAAATTCCTAAATAAAGAAAAAAGAATACAATAAACATTTTTCCAATAAGTACATTTATTTATGTAAAAAAAAAAACAATAAAAGTACACATATTTGGTATCGCAGCTTCTGAAACGACCCGCTCTATAAAAATATCCCACTGGTTAACCCCTTCAGTGAACACCTTAAAAAAATAAATAAAAAACGAGGCAAAAAACAATGCTTTATTATCATACCGACGAACAAAAAGTGCAATAAAACGCGATCAAAAAGACGGATGTAAATAAAAATGGTACCATTGAAAACACCCATCTTGTCTCGCAAAAAAACAAGCTGCCATACAGCTCCATCAGCAAAAAAATAAAAAAGTTATAGCTCTCAGAATAAAGCGCTGCAATAATAATTATTTTTTCTATAAAATAGTTTTTATTGTGTAAAGGCGCCAAAACATAAAAAAAAATATATACATGAGGTATCGCTGTAATCGTACTGACCCAAAGAATAAAGCTGTCTTATCAATTTTATCACACGCGGAACTGTATGATAGAAAAAAAAAAAAGCAATTCCTGAATTGCTGGTTTTTGTTCATTCTGTCCCCCGAAAATTGGAATATAAAGCGATCAAAAAATGTCATGTGCCCGAAAATGGTATCAATAACAACGTCAGCTCGTCCCACAAAAAACAGTCGGTTGAAGTATGAATAAATTATAGCTCTCAAAATATGGTGATGCAAAACCAAGTTTTCGCAATAAAAACCGTCTTTTAGTGTGTGACAGCTGTCAAATATAAAAACCCGATATGACTCTGGTATCGCTGTAATCACACCGACCCGAAGAACAAAGTGTCCTAATCACTTATACCACACGTGGAACGGCATAATAATAAATAAAACCAATTCTTCACATGCTGTTGATTGTTTTTCATTCTGCCTCCCAAAGATCGCAGCTTACACTGGGGTTTCTGTGTAAATCTCTGAAATACAGGATTCAGACAGAACCCCTGGTGGAAGATTCCCTATAATGAGGCAGAAAGAGGCACTGTGGGCGCCATAGGACCTGTGATCCGGCGGTGTCCGTCTTTTTAGGATTGCATAAAAGTGCCGTTGGCAACAGTTTTGTGCACTTCTGAAAAGGACAACGCTGAACAGAGGCCAGACAGAGTCCAGAGTAAATCTGCTGCCTCATTATAGTGAATGAATCCCTCGGGGGTATCATCTGTCACGTCACTCAGAGATTTAGATGGAAACCCCAAAGTGCTCAGCGTAGCGCGCCGGATAAATGCGATCCCAAACATTATGGAAAATGTTCCCAATAGTGTTGAGCGATACGATACTGCAAATATCGGGTATCGGCCGATATTAGCTGTATCGGGCTTTCGATTCCGAGTACCGATATTTTCGTCATATCGGATACCGGAATCGGATTTGTCACTGTCACTGTCAGTGTCCGTCGGTCGGGTCTGTGAGTGTCCGTCGGTCGGGTCTGTCAGGAGTCAGCGGCACTTACCTGGCAGAAGATCTCCGGCGGTCACGTCTGGACTGCTTCATGGCCGCAATCTTCTTTCCCCGGCGGTCACATGCAGTTTCTCGCGATAACTGCAGTGACTGCTGGGTAATCCCGGTCGTAAAGCAGTCAGTCCGATGACGTCACCGCCGGGGAAGCAGGTAATCAGCTGTGCTGCGTTGCGATGACAGGCTCTGCCTGTCATTGCGATGTAGCAGAGCTGGATCGTCGTGGGACTGTCGTTACTATGGACTGCGTCGGACAGGTGGTATACTGTTGGTTTGTTTTTTTTCTTTTTTTTACAGGAGATCGATGGCGTCGCAGGAATGAGTGTATAATAAAATTAATGAAAACTGTGTTGTCTCTTTTATTTCATTAAAAGACTTTTTTCTTGCTTTGTCTTTTTTTTATACATTTAATAACTTTGGGATTAATAATGGATCGGTGTCTTATTGACACCTCTCAATTATTAACCGGGCTTATTGTCACAGTGCAATCAACGGTGACATTAACCCCTTATTACCCCACTTGCCACCGCTACAGGGCAGTGGGAAGAGCCGGGTAAAGTGCCACAATTGGCACATCTTTTGATGCGCCAAATGTGGGGCTGCTGTAGCCTGGTATTATCAGGCTGTTGAGGGCCAAAATCCATGGGCCTTGACAGTCTTTTAATACCAGGCCGCAGCAGTCTGCATTTTACTTGGCTGGTTAACAAAAATAGGGGGACCCCTACGCCGTTTTTTTTTCGAGGGGATCCCCTATTTTTGTTAACCAGCCAAGCTAAGCAGACTGCTGTGGCCTGGTATTATCAGGCTTGCAAGGTCCATGGATATTGGATCCTTACCAGCCTGAAAAACCAGGCCTCAGCGGTCTGCTTCATCTGGCTGGTTAACAAAAATAGGGGGACCGCACGCCAATTTTTTTCGAGGGGATCCCCTATTTTTGTTAATCAGCCAAGATATGCAGACTGCTGTGGCCTGGTATTATCAGGCTGGCAAGGTCCATGGATCTTGGCTCCTTAACAGCCTGAAAATCCAGGCCTCAGCGGTCTGCTTCATCTGGCTGGTTAACAAAAATAGGGGGGACCCCACGCCATTTTTTTTTCGAAGGGAACCCCTATTTTTGTTAATCAGTTCCCTCTGACGTCACTGATGGTGTCCCTGGCTGACCTGAAGTGAAAGTGGAAAGCAATCAATTAAGCTTTCCACTTCCTCTCCTGTCAGCCAGGAGAGGAGCTCATTCATTTGGGGTTTACTGTGAGGCTGCAGCATTAGCTGCGGTCCCTGCAGTAAACATTAACCCTTTCTGAAGGATTACACCGTGGGACCTGACTGTGCATGGGATAGGTAAGAATAATTTTGCTTTATTATTTTATTTTTATTACAGGAAATGGTTTTAGCAGGTAAATAAAATATGGTCAAAAACTGTGTGATTATTTCATTAAACTTCTTTTTTATTAAAGTGTGTGTGTTTGATTTTTCTTTCATACAATAGGATTAATAATTGATAGTTGTCTAATTGACAGCTCTCAATATTAACCTGGCTTAAAGTGACCTTTCAATTGCAAGGTCATTTTAACCCCTTATTAACCCATTCGCCACCGCTACAGGGCAATGGGAATAGACGGGCAAAGTGCCAGAAAGGGCAAATCTAATTAGAGATTTGCCCTTTCTGGGGTGTCTGGGGGCAGATGTTAGTAGCCGGGGGGGGCCAAAAATAATGGTCCCTCTCTGGGCTATTAGTATCTGCCCCCACTCACTGGCTTTGTCTGTCTGGCTGCGAAATAGGGCGGGAGCCCACGCATTTTTTTTCAGCAATTTTACACCTCATATATATATATACATGTCATTGAGTTTGTGACACATATATATATATATATTTATATTTATAGTTCATACACTTCTACATAGTATAATAGCCGCTAATTCAATTGACGGCTTTTGTGAAAATGCAGAACCCGACATGAAATGACACTTGGTGTACATAGGGTTAACCATGTGTTTTCATGTCCTTTGCTATCTGATTTGCACAAACAATTACATCAGTCTATGTGTGCAAAATTTCACACCTGTAGGGGTTAATTAAAGGTGTAAATTCGTAGCAAAAAAGTCCGTTTTTTTTACAACGAATTTACACCTTTAATTAACCCCTACAGGTGTGAAATTTTGCACACATAGACTGATGTAATTGTTTGTGCAAATCAGATTGCAAACGACATGAAAAGACATGGTTAACCCTATGTACACCAAGTGTCATTTCATGTCGGGTGCTTCTGTCTTTTCACAGAAGCCGGCTTTACCCGCAATTGAATCAGAGGATATTTTACTATGTAGAAGTGTATAAACTATACATATATGTATTATATGTCACAATGACATGTATATATATATATGTATTCTATGTGTGTATATTTAGTGTTTACAAGGAAATAAACTTTTTTTTTAGTTGCGATATTTTGTTCCCATAGACTTACATGGGACTTCCGGTATCGGAATCGGATATCGGCGATATTTAGTGATATCGGCGATGCCATTCCGATCCGATATTTTTAGATATCGAGCAGTATCGCTCAACACTAGTTCCCAATAAAAGCTTCAACTCAATCCACAAAAAAAACAATTCCCCACTCAGGTCCGTCATCTGTTAACGCAAATATAGGGGGTTTCCACCTTACTGGTAGCACAAAGGCTCTGGAAAAGATAAATGGCTTCATGCTCCCCAAAATTCTGGTTTGGCTTTTATCCTAAGTCATGTGATAAGACTCGTTAAAGGGTCGACATTGACTTTTAGGACTGCCATTTTCAATAGGTGGCACTAGAGTTTTAGTCCTCTTCCTCTCTGAAGAAACAATTTGCATATTTCCCAGAGGAGCATTGCGGCTTTAAGTCTCCTCCTCTCGGCATGCTTCACATGTCACTCTCTGCAAGGAGAAATGATACTTCTTGGATTCCGGTCAGATGCCTCTCACACAGCCAAACCAGATCTCACACTTTGCACTGACGAGGGGCAGTACCCGAAACACAGTGTCTGCAAATTGACATTATGGTTTGGCTTTTATCCTAAGTAATCTGATAAAGCTCATTAAAGGGTCGACATTGACTTTTAGGATTGCTACTTCCAATAGGTGGCACTAGAGTTCTAGTTCTCTTCCTCTCTGAAGAGACAATTTGCATATTTCCTAGAGGAGCATTGCGGCTTTAAATCTCATCTCGGCATGCTTAACGTCACTCTCCACAAGGACAAACGATACATCTTGGTTCCCGCTCCCCAAAAGAAATTCACCAGATTCTGTGCTCCCAAATCCAAATGCCCCTCTCCTTTCTGAGCCTTAGTGTGCCTAAACCACATATAGCACCCACATGTTTGGCATTTCTGTAGTGATGAGAGCCCGCTTAATTTACAGGTATGTGTCTCCAGAAGCACAAGCTGGGCATAATGTACTGGTTACTATAACGGCAGTTTGCAATTTTCACTCAGCAACATCCACTGCTGCTTGTTTCTGGAAAACACCCATGGAGTCAAAATCGTCACTACATCTGTAGATAAGTTCCCAAAGAGGTATAATTTCCAAAATCTGGTCACTTGAGGGGGATTTCCACTGTTTAGGCACATCAGGGGCTCTCCAAACATGACATGGCATCCGCTAATTATTTCAGTAATTCCCTTCTGAGCCCTTCCGTGCTTCCAAACAGTAGATTTCTCCCACATATGGGGTATTGGCATTCTCAGGAGAAATTGCAAAACAAAATGTATGGAGCAATTTCTCATGTTACCCTTATGAAAATGCAAAATATGGAGCTAAAAAAGATTTATTTTGGAAAAATGTGAGTTTTTTATTTCCATAGCTCTACACTATAAACTTCTGTGAAGCACTTGTGAGTTCAAGGTACTCAACACACATCTATATAAGTTCCCTAAGGGGTCTAGTTTCCAAAATGGTGTCACTCGTGGGGGTTTCCACTGTTTAGGCACATCAGGGGCTCTCCGAACGTGACATGGCAACCGCTAATTATTCCAGCATATTTTACATTCAAAAAGTCAAATGGCGCTCCTTCCCTTCCGAGCCCTGCCGTACGCCCAAACAGCTGTTTTCCTCCACATACCGGGTATCTGCGCACTCAGGAGAAATTGCGCAGCAAATTGTATGGAGCAATTTCTCTTGTTACCCTTATGAAAATGCAAACTTTGGAGCTAGAAAAGATTTATCTGGGAAATATGTGAATTTTTTTTTTCATGGCTTTACGTTATAAACTTCTGTGAAGCACCTATGGGTTCAAGGTGCTCAATATACATCTAGATAAGTTCCCTAAGGGGTCTAGTTTCCAAAATGGTGTCACTTGTGGGGGTTTCCACTGTTTAGGTACGTCAGGGACTCTCCAAACGAGACATGGCAACTGCTAATTATTATGGCAGCAAATTTTACATTCAAAAAGTGAAATGGTGCTCCCTCCCTTCCGAGCCCTGTGTGCGCCCAAACAGTAGATTTCCCCCACATATGGGGTATCAGCATGCTCAGGAGAAATTGCACAACAAAATGTATGGTCCATTTTCTCCTAAAACCCTTGCGAAAGTAAAACAAAAGGTCTAAAGGAAAATTTTTGTGAAAGAAAAGTAAATGTTTATTTTTTTCTCCCATATTCCAAAAATTTCTGTGAAACATCTGAAGTGTTAATAAACTTTTTGAATGTGGTTTTGAGTACCTTGAGGGGTGCAGTTTTTAGAATGGTGTCATTTTTGGGTATTTTCTATCATATAGGCCTCTCAAAGTCACTTCAAATGTGAGGTGGTCCCTAAAACAATGGTTTTGCAAATTTTGTTGTAAAAATGAGAAATCATTGGTCAACTTTTAACTTATAACTTCCTAACAAAAACAAATTGTGTTTCCAAAATTGTGCTGCGGTAAAGTAGACATGTGGGAAATGTTAGTTATTACGGTAACTATTTTGTGCGATATGACTTTCTGATTTAAGGGCATAAAATTAAAACAAACTCAGAATCAGCAGGATCCATTGAAGCTCAGCACGCAAAAACTAAGCCCTCACCCAGCCCCAGATCACCACAAAAAATGGAGACACTACATTTTTTTTTTAACAAACTTTGGATTTTTTTTTCACCAGTTGACTAAAAAAGAACCTATACATGTTTGGTATCTACGAACTCATAATGACCTGAAGAATCATAATAGTAGGTCATTTTTAGCATTTGGTGAACATCGTAAAAAAAAAAACCATTTATGGAATTGCACTTTTTTTTTTGCAATTTCACTTGGAATTTTTTTCCCATTTTCCAGTACACTATGTGGCAAAACCAATGGTGTCATTCAATAGTACAACTTGTCCCGTAAAAACAAGCCCTCATATGGCCATATTGACGGAAAAATAAAAAAGTTATGGCTCTGGGAAAAAGGGGAGCGAAAAACAGTAACTCAAAAACGATAAAAATGACCCGGGGGTAAAGGAGTTAAGGTTGAAGGGCTCTTGGCTCTCTGCTTGAGTGACAGCTATAGCAAGCTACTGGTGCCAAATATGTACTTTCTTAAGGTGAACCCATTGGTATAACTTGAAGCTCATGGGACATTTTGGACAGACACCATAAAGTGCCAAACAATATCAGTATGGAGGAAAGAAAAGCCCATACAATCCTTAAAAGCCAACAACAATATCATCATCAAACCAGCGGACGAAGGAGGAGCTGTAGTCATCATGAACATGACAGATTACATCCAGGAAGCAAACAGACAACTCTTGGATATAAAATACTACACTCCACTTCAGGAAGATCCCACCAAACAATACACTGAGGAACTAACACGTATCATGAATGGATTTTATTCTACTTTATCCTCACTGCTGGAACTAATACCAGGCAATCCCAAAACAGGCACCTTCTACTTGTTGCCTAAAATACATAAAGAAGGTAATCCTGGTAGGCCCATCATCTCTAGTATTGGGACTTTAACTGAGAATATCTCCGGCTGGGTGGGGAACATTCTGAAACCCTTGGTGAGGAGCACACCCAGTTATATCCAGGACACCATGGATATGCTTTGCAAATTGTCAGCGCTGGGCCCACTTCCGGAGGACACGATACTAGCCACCATGGATGTAGAGTCTCTCTATTCCAACATTCCTCATGAGGATGGAATTGCAGCATGCAAATATTTCCTTCAAAAGAACAATCTGACCACAGAACCAACACTGCAATTCATCAGGTTTGTGCTTGATCACAACTATTTTTCTTTTGGGAACAATTTATACCAACAGTGCATGGGCAGCGCCATGGGAAGCAAAATGTCCCCACAATATGCCAACCTATTTATGGCGAAACTGGAGGAGGAGTTTTTGGCATCTTGCTCTATTAAACCTCTTGCATACTTCCGCTACATTGATGATCTGCTAATAATCTGGACAGGCTCAAAAGATGATCTGCTCACCTTCCACAATAACTTCAACAAATACCACCCAACCATCAAGCTCACCCTCAACTTTTCAAAGTCTCAAATACATTTTCGGGACTTGACCATATACATCAAGGACAACGCCATACAAACATCAATTTACCATAAGCCCACAGGACGTCCAGCATATCTTAGATGGAACAGCTTTCATCCAAGACACACAAAAAAATCCATCATCTACAGTCAAGCTCTGAGATATATTTGGATCTGTTCAGACAGTAAAGACAGGGAACTACAGCTGCTATCACTGAGGAATACATTCCTACAACAAGGATACCATCCACTGGTAATAGATGAACAGATCCACAGGGCTACAAGAATCCCAAGAAGCAACCTCCTGGGTAACAAACTGAAAGAGGACAACAGGGTACCTCTTGTGGTCACATAAGTCCCCACATGAGCATCCTAAGTAAAATTGGTGCTGATCTCCAACCCATATTCCACAGAGAACACAAATTGAAAGACATATTCCCAGAACTACCACTTCTCTCCTACAAACAGCCCCCTAACTTAAGGAAGCTCCTTGTCAGAAGTGTCCTCTCGTCACCATCAGTGACTGGCACATTCCCATGTAACAACAAAAAATGCAAAACTTGTACTCACATACTACCAACAAATACAGTCCGCATACCAAACACAAATCAGGACTATAAGGTCATGGGTTCCTTTTCATGTACATACTCCAATGTGGTGTACATGATACAATGTACGAGGTGCCCTGGAGCTATCTATATTGGGGGAAACCATGCAGAAATTACAAACAAGGATGAATCTGTGTCGACCCGCCACCACAATTGTGGGTTACCAGGGCAATGGGGTACTCAGAGCCGAGCCCGTAGAAGTCTATGGGGATTGTCACAGGTAGCTGTGGCTCGGTCTGTGGCCCTGGCGGTCTGGCGTATGTTGGGGGAATATTTACAGGGATAGGTTTATATACAGTTCGTGACGCCACCTGTAGTATTCTGGTAATTAGTACCAGCGCTGCTGTAGATCTCTGAGGGGATGGTGAGGCAGCTAGATGTCGGGTCCCCTACAGGTGGGACTGGTCCCTCAAAGTCTATGGGATTTGTGAAGTCGGGTGCCGATAAAGAACACAGTCTCACACGGTCAGCGTCTTTCCATACCTTTACTTGTAAGATGTTCAGGCAGGTCCCGGGGAGGCTGATCCAAGGAGAGTGTATCTTGAGACAGCAGCTGGACAAGTTAGGGGCCTCCTTTACTTCCAATACAACGAGTACAACCAGCCTGAAGCGTAGTTCCCTCAAAATCTCCAGCTAATCTATAGCTGTACCTGCCCAGTCAGCTTTGTGTTAGGAGCCTTCCTGCGAAGAAGCTGAATTCTTATTTTGTCCTGCAGAGACTCAAAGTCTTCACTTCCCCTGACCCCAGTTACGTACTGACTATAAGGGGCTTGTTTGCCGCGACCTAAGGTCCGGTAAATTCCTGGTTTTCTTATCACTCTGCTTGAAACAGTCGTGATCCTTCGGTCCCCAGTGACCGGGTGCAATGTGCTGGACTTCTTCAATCCGTAAGCACTAATCCAATAAATCCACTTTGCCTTTCGCCTTGTCCACGCTGGTAACATAAGCACTCAAACTAGCCAAGGGTCGAGCAGTCACTTCTTTCTTTTCCTTCCTTCAAAGTTAGCTACAGATGCTCAGTTATCAACAGGCAGGAGCACGTCTCTGAACCTGATACCGTCCTTTAGACAGGGATGCTGAAGGCTTTCTGTACTAAAACTTCTCCTTTCCTTCAGTGTATGCTGAGGAGGTGATACAGCTCTGACTAGACTAAGGTGAATTCAAACACCTATACCAGACTCCACGATATGAACTGATGATAAAGCAGGCTAGACTCCTTCCTCCCTCCAGACGTCTTCTCTCTCTGAAGTCTAGACACTCACTCCACACGTCCTCACTGTCCGAAGACAGGAACTAGACTGAAAATCACTCTAACACATACCTTGACCACTCCCTCAAGAGTAAACTCCACTACCCTAAGGGTGTGTCTAGTATATGTCGAGTGAATGAATATTTAGCATTAAACTGCTGTCTCGCCACACACTCTCCAGGGTACTGCGTGTGCCTAACACCAGGGCTACACATTCCCCCATGGTAAAAGACAGCACTCCCGGGCTGAAAAATACAAAATAGACATTTTTGTTTATGCATGAAAACATTAAACAATAACTTCTTCCCATCCGGGAGGTGAGAATATCTTGAACGTTGCAAACTTTATAGAAAAATACAAATATTAAATAGCATTCAATAAATATACAAGATACTTGTGAAGGACCCGCACCAAACCTTCAACGTGGGTCCTGGGTGGGCTGCAGGACGTCCAATTGCAGACCTCACTCAGTGCCACACCACACGGGTTTTGTTTTCAGAGGTAGTTGTAATGGTTTATGTAAAACCAAGAGAAAGCACCGAAGCGCAACTATTTACAAGTAAGTTCTGGGTTAGCATAGTCCTTAACCTCCAAGTCCAATGTAAAACCTAAGACATATTATATAATATCAAAGTGCATAAACTTTTTCTGGTTACTATTTACCATTTATCATTTATCATTTACCATTTACCCAGCCGGGCATTCTACAGTAGAAATATATATATTCACTATATAAATTGTGCAAAACTTTACAAAACATTTCAAACTTTTTACTTTTGGTAGACCCGATATGGATCTCACCAATTCTTCACTATTTTATTCATTTTCTGCAAATACACTTTCCACTACTTTTTCCACCCCGGGGGCTGGAACAACGCAATGGGCCCTAGATCCCAAGACTAGCAAATCATGTGCTGCGATCAGGGTCTGGGTCGCCACAGTTCTGGTGCGAACCTCTAGGGGCGCAACGGGTACACTCTCTCCACATGACACCGATTGCGTCTCAATCACAGTTAGCGATATGGACCGCGTCAGGGATTGCGATTGCGACTGGGTCGCATGTTGCGATGTAGCGGTGGCTTTAATTTGCGATGAACTCTGGGTCGCTAGTTGCGATGACTTTGCAGGGGGCGATGCTGGGGCACGGCCGGATGCTGCTTGAGCTGGAAACGGGGACGCTGCGGTAGTGGTGACGGTACCTGCGTCTGGGACGGGGTCACGGACGATGGTGACGTTAAGGGCATACCATCCCTTCATTCCCCAATGCCGCGTATATGTGACGATATCTCCATTTGCTAAGTCCCTCCCGGGATGGCCTTGCGGCAGGTGGGATTCTACGTCACGCCTGCTGACAAAGACCGCTGGGTAGAGGCCTGGTTCACGGATAAAGCCCCAGCCCTTCCGGAGCTGGAACTCAGTCACCACCCCTGCCGCCGCGGTTCCCTCAGGGTACCTTTATCTCTCCGGACACTTTCTTTGTCTGCGATCAGCTCGGCATATTGTCGCTGACGGTTCCTCTGAGTTTCCCGCTCTTCCTCCTGCTGACGCCTCTTCTTCTCCTCACGACTCTGCCATTCTTGTTCCCACTGGGCGGTATAGGCGACGTCATCCAGGCGCGCCATTTCGTCCCAGTCCACATCTGGTAGTGACGGACAGGACCCCTCCGGTGTCCCTGCCGGGGACCGATCATCTGCTGCGGCCTCTTGGCCGGGCGGGCGTTCCGGGATTGGCTGTACCTCCTCAACCTCCTTCGCTTCCACCGCTTCACCGGTGGGATCGGGATCGGTACTTTCGGGGGCAGCCTCCGGTTGCTCCTTCGCCTTAGGCAGCAGACTCTTCGGTATCTGGAATCATGGGGGTTCATTGAGGGGAGAGACCACCGTGTCCCACAGCCTCCGCTGTTCCAGGGTGCGCCGGCGTCTCTCAATTTCTTCAAAGCCAGGTTGGTCCTGGACCATCTTCCTCAGGCGTGCATTTTCTTCGCTTGTCTCAAGCAACGCCTGTTGCAGATGCAGGATCACAGAAGACTCCTGTGATGGTGGCAGCTTGGCTGGGGCACGGGGCCTGCCTTCCTCCGCTTCCCCGCTCGGCTGCACACGTCCTGCCTCCATGATGTTCCAGAAGATTCTTCCTCCTTTCTGCAGAGACATCCGGTCTCTTCCGTGGAGGTGGGGTTTGCGTCTCCTCCTCCTCGCAGGGAAGGTGAAGAGGAGGCGGACCTCCTTTGCTGTAGGGCAGGATCGCATGTTGTAATAGCACTTTGAGAGGGCAGGCATTTTCTTCGCGCCACAGGGGGGTAGACGCCCACGAAGGTACGCCCACCTTCTTCTCCAGCGCCTGAGGGCGCGAATATGGCGACAAAAATGGCGATTTTGGCGCCAAAAGTGCAAACAGTCCTTTTTCACAAAAACAATTCCTTAGGCACATAGGGCTCGCAATTCTGCGAGTTTCGCATCCTGTTCGTGACGCCAAATTTTTGTGTCGACCCGCCACCACAATTGTGGGTTACCAGGGCAATGGGGTACTCAGAGCCGAGCCCGTAGAAGTCTATGGGGATTGTCACAGGTAGCTGTGGCTCGGTCTGTGGCCCTGGCGGTCTGGCGTATGTTGGGGGAATATTTACAGGGGATAGGTTTATATACAGTTCGTGACGCCACCTGTAGTATTCTGGTAATTAGTACCAGCGCTGCTGTAGATCTCTGAGGGGATGGTGAGGCAGCTAGATGTCGGGTCCCCTACAGGTGGGACTGGTCCCTCAAAGTCTATGGGATTTGTGAAGTCGGGTGCCGATAAAGAACACAGTCTCACACGGTCAGCGTCTTTCCATACCTTTACTTGTAAGATGTTCAGGCAGGTCCCGGGGAGGCTGATCCAAGGAGAGTGTATCTTGAGACAGCAGCTGGACAAGTTAGGGGCCTCCTTTACTTCCAATACAACGAGTACAACCAGCCTGAAGCGTAGTTCCCTCAAAATCTCCAGCTAATCTATAGCTGTACCTGCCCAGTCAGCTTTGTGTTAGGAGCCTTCCTGCGAAGAAGCTGAATTCTTATTTTGTCCTGCAGAGACTCAAAGTCTTCACTTCCCTGACCCCAGTTACGTACTGACTATAAGGGGCTTGTTTGCCGCGACCTAAGGTCCGGTAAATTCCTGGTTTTCTTATCACTCTGCTTGAAACAGTCGTGATCCTTCGGTCCCCAGTGACCGGGTGCAATGTGCTGGACTTCTTCAATCCGTAAGCACTAATCCAATAAATCCACTTTGCCTTTCGCCTTGTCCACGCTGGTAACATAAGCACTCAAACTAGCCAAGGGTCGTAGCAGTCACTTCTTTCTTTTCCTTCCTTCAAAGTTAGCTACAGATGCTCAGTTATCAACAGGCAGGAGCACGTCTCTGAACCTGATACCGTCCTTTAGACAGGGATGCTGAAGGCTTTCTGTACTAAAACTTCTCCTTTCCTTCAGTGTATGCTGAGGAGGTGATACAGCTCTGACTAGACTAAGGTGAATTCAAACACCTATACCAGACTCCACGATATGAACTGATGATAAAGCAGGCTAGACTCCTTCCTCCCTCCAGACGTCTTCTCTCTCTGAAGTCTAGACACTCACTCCACACGTCCTCACTGTCCGAAGACAGGAACTAGACTGAAAATCACTCTAACACATACCTTGACCACTCCCTCAAGAGTAAACTCCACTACCCTAAGGGTGTGTCTAGTATATGTCGAGTGAATGAATATTTAGCATTAAACTGCTGTCTCGCCACACACTCTCCAGGGTACTGCGTGTGCCTAACACCAGGGCTACACATTCCCCCATGGTAAAAGACAGCACTCCCGGGCTGAAAAATACAAAATAGACATTTTTGTTTATGCATGAAAACATTAAACAATAACTTCTTCCCATCCGGGAGGTGAGAATATCTTGAACGTTGCAAACTTTATAGAAAAATACAAATATTAAATAGCATTCAATAAATATACAAGATACTTGTGAAGGACCCGCACCAAACCTTCAACGTGGGTCCTGGGTGGGCTGCAGGACGTCCAATTGCAGACCTCACTCAGTGCCACACCACACGGGTTTTGTTTTCAGAGGTAGTTGTAATGGTTTATGTAAAACCAAGAGAAAGCACCGAAGCGCAACTATTTACAAGTAAGTTCTGGGTTAGCATAGTCCTTAACCTCCAAGTCCAATGTAAAACCTAAGACATATTATATAATATCAAAGTGCATAAACTTTTTCTGGTTACTATTTACCATTTATCATTTATCATTTACCATTTACCCAGCCGGGCATTCTACAGTAGAAATATATATATTCACTATATAAATTGTGCAAAACTTTACAAAACATTTCAAACTTTTTACTTTTGGTAGACCCGATATGGATCTCACCAATTCTTCACTATTTTATTCATTTTCTGCAAATACACTTTCCACTACTTTTTCCACCCCGGGGCTGGAACAACGCAATGGGCCCTAGATCCCAAGACTAGCAAATCATGTGCTGCGATCAGGGTCTGGGTCGCCACAGTTCTGGTGCGAACCTCTAGGGCGCAACGGGTACACTCTCTCCACATGACACCGATTGCGTCTCAATCACAGTTAGCGATATGGACCGCGTCAGGGATTGCGATTGCGACTGGGTCGCATGTTGCGATGTAGCGGTGGCTTTAATTTGCGATGAACTCTGGGTCGCTAGTTGCGATGACTTTGCAGGGGGCGATGCTGGGGCACGGCCGATGCTGCTTGAGCTGGAAACGGGGACGCTGCGGTAGTGGTGACGGTACCTGCGTCTGGGACGGGGTCACGGACGATGGTGACGTTAAGGGCATACCATCCCTTCATTCCCCAATGCCGCGTATATGTGACGATATCTCCATTTGCTAAGTCCCTCCCGGATGGCCTTGCGGCAGGTGGGATTCTACGTCACGCCTGCTGACAAAGACCGCTGGGTAGAGGCCTGGTTCACGGATAAAGCCCCAGCCCTTCCGGAGCTGGAACTCAGTCACACACCCCTGCCGCCGCGGTTCCCTCAGGGTACCTTTATCTCTCCGGACACTTTCTTTGTCTGCGATCAGCTCGGCATATTGTCGCTGACGGTTCCTCTGAGTTTCCCGCTCTTCCTCCTGCTGACGCCTCTTCTTCTCCTCACGACTCTGCCATTCTTGTTCCCACTGGGCGGTATAGGCGACGTCATCCAGGCGCGCCATTTCGTCCCAGTCCACATCTGGTAGTGACGGACAGGACCCCTCCGGTGTCCCTGCCGGGGACCGATCATCTGCTGCGGCCTCTTGGCCGGGCGGGCGTTCCGGGATTGGCTGTACCTCCTCAACCTCCTTCGCTTCCACCGCTTCACCGGTGGGATCGGGATCGGTACTTTCGGGGGCAGCCTCCGGTTGCTCCTTCGCCTTAGGCAGCAGACTCTTCGGTATCGGGAATCGTGGGGGTTCATTGAGGGGAGAGACCACCGTGTCCCACAGCCTCCGCTGTTCCAGGGTGCGCCGGCGTCTCTCAATTTCTTCAAAGCCAGGTTGGTCCTGGACCATCTTCCTCAGGCGTGCATTTTCTTCGCTTGTCTCAAGCAACGCCTGTTGCAGATGCAGGATCACAGAAGACTCCTGTGATGGTGGCAGCTTGGCTGGGGCACGGGGCCTGCCTTCCTCCGCTTCCCCGCTCGGCTGCACACGTCCTGCCTCCATGATGTTCCAGAAGATTCTTCCTCCTTTCTGCAGAGACATCCGGTCTCTTCCGTGGAGGTGGGGTTTGCGTCTCCTCCTCCTCGCAGGGAAGGTGAAGAGGAGGCGGACCTCCTTTGCTGTAGGGCAGGATCGCATGTTGTAATAGCACTTTGAGAGGGCAGGCATTTTCTTCGCGCCACAGGGGGGTAGACGCCCACGAAGGTACGCCCACCTTCTTCTCCAGCGCCTGAGGGCGCGAATATGGCGACAAAAATGGCGATTTTGGCGCCAAAAGTGCAAACAGTCCTTTTTCACAAAAACAATTCCTTAGGCACATAGGGCTCGCAATTCTGCGAGTTTCGCATCCTGTTCGTGACGCCAAATTTTTGTGTCGACCCGCCACCACAATTGTGGGTTACCAGGGCAATGGGGTACTCAGAGCCGAGCCCGTAGAAGTCTATGGGGATTGTCACAGGTAGCTGTGGCTCGGTCTGTGGCCCTGGCGGTCTGGCGTATGTTGGGGGAATATTTACAGGGGATAGGTTTATATACAGTTCGTGACGCCACCTGTAGTATTCTGGTAATTAGTACCAGCGCTGCTGTAGATCTCTGAGGGGATGGTGAGGCAGCTAGATGTCGGGTCCCCTACAGGTGGGACTGGTCCCTCAAAGTCTATGGGATTTGTGAAGTCGGGTGCCGATAAAGAACACAGTCTCACACGGTCAGCGTCTTTCCATACCTTTACTTGTAAGATGTTCAGGCAGGTCCCGGGGAGGCTGATCCAAGGAGAGTGTATCTTGAGACAGCAGCTGGACAAGTTAGGGGCCTCCTTTACTTCCAATACAACGAGTACAACCAGCCTGAAGCGTAGTTCCCTCAAAATCTCCAGCTAATCTATAGCTGTACCTGCCCAGTCAGCTTTGTGTTAGGAGCCTTCCTGCGAAGAAGCTGAATTCTTATTTTGTCCTGCAGAGACTCAAAGTCTTCACTTCCCCTGACCCCAGTTACGTACTGACTATAAGGGGCTTGTTTGCCGCGACCTAAGGTCCGGTAAATTCCTGGTTTTCTTATCACTCTGCTTGAAACAGTCGTGATCCTTCGGTCCCCAGTGACCGGGTGCAATGTGCTGGACTTCTTCAATCCGTAAGCACTAATCCAATAAATCCACTTTGCCTTTCGCCTTGTCCACGCTGGTAACATAAGCACTCAAACTAGCCAAGGGTCGAGCAGTCACTTCTTTCTTTTCCTTCCTTCAAAGTTAGCTACAGATGCTCAGTTATCAACAGGCAGGAGCACGTCTCTGAACCTGATACCGTCCTTTAGACAGGGATGCTGAAGGCTTTCTGTACTAAAACTTCTCCTTTCCTTCAGTGTATGCTGAGGAGTGATACAGCTCTGACTAGACTAAGGTGAATTCAAACACCTATACCAGACTCCACGATATGAACTGATGATAAAGCAGGCTAGACTCCTTCCTCCCTCCAGACGTCTTCTCTCTCTGAAGTCTAGACACTCACTCCACACGTCCTCACTGTCCGAAGACAGGAACTAGACTGAAAATCACTCTAACACATACCTTGACCACTCCCTCAAGAGTAAACTCCACTACCCTAAGGGTGTGTCTAGTATATGTCGAGTGAATGAATATTTAGCATTAAACTGCTGTCTCGCCACACACTCTCCAGGGTACTGCGTGTGCCTAACACCAGGGCTACACAAATCTACACAGACATACAATCAGGAATGAAATGGACACGCCTGTGGGAAAACATTTCTCTGGAACTGGACATTGTATGACAGACTTAAAAGTCTTAATACTAAAAGGTCATTTTAAGGATGACAGGGAGAGAAAAATATGGGAATTCAAACTTATAAAGCCCCCGTCTCACACTAGTTTTGTGACGCAGCAGCGATCTCCCCAGCGATATCGCTGTGTGTGACATTCAGCGACGATCAGCCCCCCTGCTGGGTATCGCTGATCGTCGCTGAATGTCCTGGACATTTTTTTGATCGCTGGTCTCCCGCTGACAGGCACGCATCGCTGCGTGTGACAGGCGGGAGACCAGCGATCCGCTGGTAACCAAGGTACACAGCGGGTTTCCAGGCGCGGGACTGTGCCTAGAAACCCGCTGTGTACCTTGGATACCAGCGCCCTGATGCAGGGAGCTGGTAACCAAGGTACACAGCGGGTTTCCAGGCACCGGGTAACTAAGCGATGTTACCTGCAGTGTCTCTGTGCTGATCGCTGCCTGAGCTGCCTGTTTAGCAGCTCAGCAGCGATCATGTAGCGATACACCAGCGATCCTGACAAGTGCATATCGTTGTCGGGATCGCTGGTGTATCGCTATGTGAGACCCGGGCTTAAGGATGTTCAATACTTTGACACTAGAGGGTATGCCACACTAAACAACATCGCTAACGGGATCGCTAAAAAACGTCACTATTTAGCGATCCCGTTAGCGATGTTGTTGTGTGCGGCATCTACCAGCGACGAGGCCCCTGCTGTGATCTCGTTCATCACAGCGATCGTTCCGGACCCTATTTTCGTCGCTGGCGCCCCGCTGGGTAAGTATATATCGCTAAGTGTGGCACCTTTTTTTAGCGATTTAGCGGTACTTTTGTACCGCTAAAGTCGTTAAGGAGATCGCTAACCGCGATAGCGTCCTTAACGATATCGCTAAAATAGGTAGCTACTAGCGATATAGAAACAATCCCGCTAGCGATCTCATTAGTATGCAACGCTAACGAGATCGCTAGCGGGATTGTGTAGTGTGGCAGTACCTTAGGACTTAACTTAACACCTGGATTTATGACTCACTACATGGACATAGTTCACACCTTCACCAGAAGGACTCCAGATAGCTAAGAACACATTCCCACTGCCTCTCCATTTGTTAGAAAATGCTAATTCGATTTCCTTTGCTTATCTTTAGAAGGCATCACACCTCCCACCTCTTGAAGAAATTTCCCACTACCTCAAATGTGTCTTTTTCTTATCAATCCAAATGTAATCTTGCCTGAAGAAGGAGCCTCTGCGCTCTGAAAGCTTGCCAACATATAATTTTCTGGTTAGCCAATAAAGGTATCACTCTAAAGCCCGGGTCTCACATAGCGATACACCAGCGATCCCGACAACAATCAGGATCGCTGGTGTATCGCTACATTATCGCTGCTGAGCTGCCAAACAGGCAGCTCAGGCAGCGATCAGTACAAGCAACACTGCGGGTAACATCGCTTAGTTACCTGCAGTGTACGTTGGATACCAGCGCCCTGATGCAGGGAGCTGTTAACCTAGGTACACATTGGGTTTCCAGGTGCTGCGTGGTGCCTGGAAACCCGCTGTGTACCTTGGTTACCAGCTCCCTGCATCAGGGCGCTGGTATCCAAGGTACACAGCGGGTTTCTAGGCACAGCCCTGCGCCTGGAAACCCGCTGTGTACCTTGGTTACCAGCAGATCGCTGGACTCCCGCCTGTCACACGCAGCGATGCGTGCCTGTCAGCGGGAGACCAGCGATCAAAAAAATGTCCAGGACATTCAGCGACGATCAGCGATACCCGGCAGGGGGGCTGATCGTCGCTGAATGTCACACACAGCGATATCGCTGGTGAGCTCGCTGCTGCGTCACAAAACTAGTGACTCAGCAGCGATCTCGCTAGTGAGGTCGCTGTGTGAGACGGGGGCTTAAGAATACTCTTGTCATAATTGGATGGAAAAGTATTCACATGGGCTAAATGCAAAATTTCCAACAGGGCCCAAACTATCACAGGTCTTTAATAGTATTTGTCTTTTCATAAAAGCTAAAAAAGAACCTTTTGGGTCCCTAAACTCTTGATCCCCGGTGAGACTGCAATCCCTGCATGCATTACAGAACTGCAATTGGGCGGATTTCTGGTGGGCATTTCTTACTGTGGGCTGCTTGAGCTTGTTCCTCTCCATTTCATTCTTGGTCACTGCCGCGGTGCACTTTAACTCTACCACTAGTCAGGATCAGGATATTCTGAGTGGGTGGCGATAGTATTGCTTCACCATGTTTTCCTCTACCTGATTGATGGCTCCACCGCTCCATACACCCTATGGGCACCTATGGGTACGTCCTTGTGATCATGCAGGCACAGGAGCTGTGCCCTTGGGTTCACCACCAGGAGCTCAGCTTACATGAAAAGTCATCATGATGACATCCGGGTTGCCCAGCTATGAAAAGCCTGTTAGACCATGCTGCAGCACTGAAAGGTATAATGCACTGCAGTGCTGGTGCATTGCAATGTATTATACCAGTGATCAGAGAGATAAAAGTTAAAGTTCCATAGAGTGACTAAGTTAGAAAGTCAAACAAATTATAAAAAGTTGTAAAAATATTTAAAAAAATCACAAAATACTAATAATAAAAAATGGATACTCACAAATACGTATTTTTATGTAAAAAAAAAAACACATATTTGATTATGCCATGTCCGGAGCGACCTGACTAATGATAAGCGAGCATGCTCGCCACTACTTGGTACTCGCCCGATCATGTCACTGCTCGAGATGCTCGGAGCTCACCGAGTATTTCCGGGGTTGCTCGACGGGAGCTCGTGTCCCCTCCTTGCATGTTTGGCGCTCTGTAGAGAGCCAATGAACATGCAGGGATTGTCTGCAACACACTGTAATGACGCAGCCATGTTGGTTGTAGCATTACAGTGATTGGCTGGCCACACAGCGTCATCAGGTCTATATCAGACCTGGCACCGCCATACTTGTCACAGTCTTCTCCGGAATCAGGCAGTGTAGGGAGAGTTGCTGCTGAGCTAGGGAGAGATTTTCTTGTTTATTAGTGTAGGTATACCACAATATATATTTTAGTGCCGTTGGTGGAATTATAACTAATAAGCACATCTGCCTGTCAACTGAAAATGCTGACACACAGAGGCTATTTGGCACAGTACTCCCACAGACACTGATGAAAAGTATACACATGGAGCCTTTTTTACAGAGTGAACACACACAGAACACTGTCCCTCACTCCAGCTGTGTCCTGTCCCTATGCTAATCAGTGCAGAATCGCGGCGGCACCCGTGATCCGACATTTATACAGGCTGCTGCAGCCTTTCAACAAACGTTATTTGGAATCTGAACCTGAACCCGAACAATAAACTGGACTTTTGGTAAAAAGTTACAGTTTGGGTTCGCTCATCCCTTGTGATCAGCATACAGTCTATTAGGATTCCCAAGTGGTTTCTGGTGCATGCAACTTCTGTAACGGGTGGTTGGTAATTCGTTCAACAACAGAGGATGTAGATCTGTCTTTCTTACCACTAATTACCTGGCCATCCAAGTGTTACGAACTGTTGCTTAGTCTCCTGAAATGTATACTCTATAGTTATATGCTTTATAACTCATAACACTACAGTGTTTTCCTAAGTTTTTAAGTAACTAAAAAAAGATTAATTTTGACTCCATATTTGCTTGCTTTGCTGCAGTCTTCAGTGCTAGCATTCTGCATGAGTTTGTAGATCTCAAACCCCTAGCTCCTGTCAATTTATGCTGCAGACATATTTTGCAGTATGTACACAAGATTTCTTAAAATTGAATGTGCTATACTGCCACTGTAAGACATTTTGTATTCTGCAAACAAAAAGCTTTATGTCACGAGAAGCCGGCGAATCATGCACCCACTGCTGCTACCAATTTTTCAGGAACCAGCACTCCACTGCCTCCAATCATCAGGAAAATTATGCAATTGACTGACAAGTAATGGATGAGGCCACGGCCGTTTATTTGGGAACTCACAGTGAAAGTATAATATACACATCCGATTCCAACACATGGAATATATGTACACTGCTCAAAGAAATTAAGGGAACACTAAAATACCACATCCTAGATATCACTGAATTAAATATTCCGGTTGCAAATCTTTATTCATTACATAGTGGAATGTGTTGAGAACAATAAAGCATTATACTGTGTGCAAACTGTAAAGCGCTGCGGAATATGTTAGCGCTATATAAAAATAAAAAGATTATTATTATTATTATAATAATGATTAATGTAAATCAAAAATATCCCATGGAGTTCTGGATTTGGAATGATACTCAAAATCAAAGTGGAAAATCAAATTACAGGCTCAAGCAACTTCAGTGGAAATGCCTCAAGACAAGGAAATGATGCTCAGTAGTGTGTGTGGCCTCTCCGTGCCTATATGACCTCCCTGCAATGCCTGTACATTCTCCTGATGAGGCGGTGAATGGTCTCCTCCCAGACTTGGATTAAAGCATAAGTCAACACCTGAACAGTCTGGCGGTGGATGGAACGAGACATGATGTCCCAGATGTACTTGATTGGATTAAGGTCTAAGGAACGGGCAGGCCAGTCCATAGCATCAATGCCTTCATCATGCAATAACTCCTGACACACTTCAGCCACATGAGGCCTAGCAGTGTCCTGAATCAGAAGGAACACAGGCCCCACTGCACCTGAATACGGTCTCACAAAGGGTCTGAGGATCTCATCCCAGTACCTAATGACAGTCAGGGTACCTCTGGCTAGCACATGGAGGGCTGTGTGGCTCTCCAAAGAAATGCCTCCCCACACCATTACTGACTATCTGTCACGAAGGTGTCACATGCCCCTGGAAGACCTGGAGTTAGACGTTCACATCAGGTAATAAATCTCAGGTCTTCTTTAGAGATGGTGTTATTTGGGTCCCATATTAAATGGATTTAGTTTCCTCTCGTGACATTTTCACCAACACCACATTTTGTATCTTGATATGGATCCCGTTGCAGTCCTTGACAAACAATTGCAGGATCTGTTTCTTGAACTGTCAGACCTGCAATCTAAGGTTTCACAGCAGTCTGTTAGTCTGACTGGCAGTCAAGCTGCCACGGGTGTGTAGGAGGCTGCAGGCAGTCGCACAGCATCTGGCTGCAGAAGGTCTCTGCGGTTGGCTTTGCAGATGCCTTCCCAGTCCTTCTCTTGGACGCAGTGGCAACCTTCCCCGGCTCTAATTGACACATCTGGACTGGGTGTTTATAGACTTCCTATCTGCTTCTGAGAATCGCCGGTCATATTTCCATTTTCCCATTGAGGCTTGGAGCAGTCGCCTATCTTCCTCTTTGGTGCTGCTGGAGGACATCTGTGTTACCTCTCTGAGTCTACTCTAGATAAGTGTTCCCCTTGTTTGTCTAACCCATCTCTCTTTAGCTGTAGGGGGAATTGACTAGTGCTTACCCCGTCCTTCCTTAAGCAGGGCTTATTGCCAGAGTCAGGCAGGGATTAGGTTTCTGCTCGGCGAACCTATATAGAGACATTTAGGGCAGACAGGGTGACTTTAGATCTGCCTAGGGGTCCCCACTCCCCCTTCCCTAGTGTTGGGCTCCCTTTCCCCTCATCCCTTTGTGTTACACTTAGTCTTTCCTACGCTGTGTGTGACACAGGCAGAAGCAAAACCTAAGGTGGCCCTACCGGATAGGCTTTCTGAGGTACGGAATAAATTTGTTTTGTTCCGTGAAACCTGCAAGCTTTATTTTAGGCTTTGTCCTCGTTCATCTGGGAGTGAGGAGCAACGGGTTGGGATTGTTATTTGTCTCGTTCAAAGAGACCCTCAATCCTGGGCCTTTTCACTTCCGTCAGACTCACTGTCTCTCCGGTCGGTTGACTTTTTTTTGAGGCTCTAAACCTCGTGCATCATGATCCGAATTATGTTTCCCTTGTTGAATCTAAGCTCCATAAGCTCCAGCAGGGAAACTGGCAGGCAGAGGAATTCTGCTCAGAGTCCTGTAGATGGGCCACTGACACCCGATGGAACAATCCTGCTTAGGAGTCAGTTTTGTCAGGACCTGTCTGAAAAATTAAGAGATGCACTAGCGCTTTACAAAACTCCTGAGTCGTTGGAGGTCGCCATGACTCTGGCCACATGTGTAGATAGTCGCCTCATAGATAGACCTGTTGTGACTCCGACCCCCATGGCACTCCACTAAACCGGGGTTCTCCCTGTGTGCTTTGAAGAACTGATGCAGTTAGGAGGGGCCTCTCCTCTGTGTATTTTGTGGTTTGCTGCAAAACGGGATTGTGTTTTCTGTGGTCAAAAGGGGCATTTCATTGGGGTCTGTCCTTCTTTGCCAAATCACAAAAAGCTATCGGAAAACTTTTAACCCTATCTTGTGTGTAGGATAACAATCTGGGTGTATATATCTCCTCCACATGTGTATCTCAGTTTTTGTTACCCGCAAAAGTGGCTATTGGTATGAAAACTGAGAAAATATCTATCCTGTTAGAAAGTAGGGTGGGAGCTAATTTGGTGGATGCTCGGTTTGCACAGGATCTTGGAAGAGAAAACTGACTGGCACATCCAAACTAGTGTGAATAGGTGCATACCAGGAGCAGCTACCTCCATAGACAATATACAAAAAAAGGTTGCACTCTATCGTGCCAAAGCATGTCAATGTGAAATATGAAACATGAATAGCAATATGGCTTTTGAATATTAGGAAAAAATGAATGAGACGCTTTGCACAAAATTTGGCCAAATAATGTCTGCCCATAAACCATCGTTAAAGTGGTCTCAAAACGTATGGGTCCCTGCCTATGTGAACATACCTCTATTAGGCTGATATCTGAATTCCTGGGTGAATGTGGACACCTCAGTCAGTAAAGCTTGCTTTTATGGGTAAGTAGGGACCTGCTGTAATTAAAATCACCACATGGTGATGGGCGGAGGGCTCGGTCAGTAAGCTAACATAGAAGTAAGAGAAAACTGACTGGCACATCCAAACTAGTGTGAATAGGTGCATACCAGGAGCAGCTACTGCCATAGACAATATACAAAAAAAGGTTGCACTCTATCGTGCCAAAGCATGTCAATGTGAAATATGAAACATGAACAGCAATATGGCTTTTGAATATTAGGAAAAAATGAATGAGACACTGTGCACAAAATTTGGCTAAATAATGTCTGCCCATAAACCATCGTCAAGGTGGTCTCAAAACTTATGGGTCCCTGCCTATGTGAACATACCTCTATTAGGCTGATATCTGAATTCCTGGGTGAATGTGGACACCTCTGTCAGTAAAGCTGGCCTTTATGGGACGGGCAGCACGGTGGCTCAGTGGATAGCATGAACCAGTTATTGACTGGCAGTCCAGATAATTAGTCAAATGGAGTGAATTCTGCAAAACTATTTGCCTAGTAAGCATCATTTCTACTGTTTCCACTAAAACCATAGCCTATTTTCTGTCTGATTTTGTGGATGTGTTTTCAGAAAAGGGGTGTCAGAAACTGCCTCCCCATCGTGTGTATAAGTTCCCTGTAAACTTGGTCCCTGGAGTGAATTTACCCTAATCCAGATTATACAATCATTCTGACTGTGAAACACAGGTCATGAAGGATTACATCTCTGAGACTCTTGCTAAGGGACATATTAGACCCTCCTCTTCGCACGTAGAGGCTGAGTTCTTTGTTAAAAAGAAATATGGGGTCTGCATCCATGTTTAGATTTTAGTGAGTGAAATCGGACCACTATCTGGGACCCTTATCCCCTCCCACTCATTCCCAACTTATTTAATCAGATTGTTGGGGCAAAATGGATTTCTAAGCTGGACCTCAGGGGAGTCTACATTCTAATTACGATCAAAGAGGGGGATGAGTGAAACACGCCCCTAAAACTCCTGAAGAGTATTATGAAAACGCCGTTTGGTTTGACTAATGGCCCCGCCGTTTTCAAACATTTTGTTAACAACATTTTTCATCACCTTCTGGGTAGATTTGTAGTGGTATATTGTGACAATATTTTAATATGCTCACCTGATCTCAAGTCACATCAAGTACACGTCAGGCAGGTGTTATAGGTTTTGATACTTTGCTAAAAATCCTCCTATTTTTGTAGACTGGTTATTTCCTGATTTATTTAATTTTTATATACAATTTCCTTTTCATTGTTTACTGTTGCTACAATTCTTCTTCTGTTAGGTGTTATAGGTTTTGCAGGATAATAAACTGTACCCCAAATTGGAAAAATGTGTATTCGCCGTACAAGAGGTTCAGTTCCTGGATTTCCTACTGTCTGTGGCATGTTCCCGGATGGACCTTGATAAGGTCCCTGCAGTTCTGGAATGGGATCTGCCAGAAAATCTGAAAGTGTTGCAGCGCTTTTTGGGTTTTGCTAACTACCATCGTAAGTTCATCAAAAACTTCTCGATTGTCAAACCCCACACTGACATGACAAAGAAAGGTATGGACTTCCCGAGGTAATCCGACTGCACCCATTAGGCATTTTCTTCTTTGAACAAATGCTTTTCCACTGCTCCTGTACTCATTCAATCCAAAGTTTACCAATCATTTATTGTTGAGGTTGATGCATCTGAGGTGGGGATCGGGGCTGTGTTGTCTCAAGGGACATCCCCTGGAAAGTGGCACCCATGGCCTTCTTCTCTAAAAAATTATCGTCAGCTGAAAGGAACCATGATGTAGGCAATAGAGAACTTTTACCCATCAAGTTGGCTTTTGAAGAGTGGTGTCACTTTTTGGAGGGGGCAGTCCACCCTGTCACTGTCATTATTAATCATAAAAATCTGTTGTACCTCGAATCCGCTAGATGTCTTAATCCTAGACAAGCTAGATGGTCTTTGTTTTTTTCCTGGTTTAATGTTATTGTCACTTACTGTCCTGTGATTAAGAACGTCAAAGCTGATGCTTTATCTCGAAGTTTCCTTGGGGGTGGTGGTTTGGAAGACTTTTACAGGAAAGGATGGTTGTCTCTGCCATGTGTTCTGAGCTGGAGGGAGAGGTATTGAAGGTTCAGAGGGATGCCCATGCTTGTCCTTCAGGAAAATTATTTGTACCATTGCATCTGCATCTCAAAGTTTTAGGGGCACATCATAGCTCGACTCTTGCTGGTCATCCAGGTTGCAAACTTGGAATAATTTCTTGTCACTTTTGGTGGCCATGATTGCATTGTGATGTTGTCGATGTGTCTTCCTATAATGTCTGTGCACATTCTAAGACTCCGCATACTCATCCGTTACAAGCTCTTCTATCATTAACCATACCCGAATGGCCATGGACATATTTACCCATGGATTTTATAACAGATCTTCCTTCCACCTCTGGTATCTTAGTTGAGGTGGATAGTTTCAGTAAAATGGTGCACTTCATTGCTTTACCTGTTCTACCTAAAGGGTATGCCACACTAAACAACATCGCTAACGGGATCGCTAAAAAACGTCACTATTTAGCGATCCCGTTAGCGATGTTGTTGTGTGCGTCATGCAGCAACGACGTGGCCCCTGCTGTGATCTCGTCCGTCGTCCTGATCGTTCCGGACCCTATTCTGATCGTCGGCGTCCCGCTGGGTAAGTATATATCGCTGAGTGTGGCACCTTTTTTAGCGATTTAGCGGTACTTTTGTACCGCTAAAGTCGTTAAGGAGATCGCTAACCGCGATAGCGTCCTTAACGACATCGCTAAATGTGGCCGACACTAGCGATATTGTAAACGATCCCGCTAGCGATCTCATTAGTATGCGACGCTAACGAGATCGTTAGCGGGATTGTGTAGTGTGGCAGTACCTTAACACTAAGACCCTGGCTCAGGTGTTTGTCAAAGAGATCGTGAAGCTTCACGGGGTTCTCTTCGATATGGTGTTAGATTGGGGGTACCCAGTTTGTATCTAAATTCTAGAGGGCATTTTGATCTTGCCTATGGATGCATCTATCCTTTTCTTCAGCGTTTCATCCTCAAACTAATGGTCAGACTGAAAGTCTAAAGTCGGGTTGACATACCTCAGGTGTTTTACGTCATATAACCAGGGGGATTGGTCATCTTTTCTACCATTAGCTGAGTTTGCCTTAATTAATCATAGCAGTGAGTCCACTGGTAAGACACCATTTTTTCATGCATATGGCTTCCATCCTCAAATCTGTACCTTCAGTAAGGATGGGTCTTCAGGGGTTCCTGGGGAGGAACGATTCTCTTAATCACTCTCATCTGTATGGCAAAGGGTTCAGAACAACTTAAAGATCATGGAGGACAGATACAAATGCAAAGCTGATAAGAAACGGTTGTCAGGTACGGACTTGGGTGTGATTGATTTACTATGGCTGTCTACCAGAAATATTAAACTGAAAATTTCTTCCTGGAAATTAGGTCCTTACAAGGTGGTCACCCAGTGGCGTAGCAACTGTTTGTGGCGCCCGGGGCGGTCGAAAAATTTGCCACCCCTTTGGTCGTTGATAACCCACAGAGGAGAGGAATTGCTGCTGCTGCTGCACCGCCCCCACACACGTGCCGCCTGGGGCGGACCGCCCCACCACGCTACGCCACTGAGTAGATGGTGAGTTTTTACCTCCGTATTTGTAATCCAAAACCAGGAGTGGGTGATAAATACAGAAGTGGTGACGTGTTTCTATTATACTTTTCCTGTGATTGTTCCTCTCCTGATTTTGGCTTACAAATACTGATGTAACATACTTTCACCAATACTGAGCAGGTGAACGTGGTCTAAGTGGTGCAGATTTTCCCCATAGAAATGCATTCAATGAGGAAAATCCGCATATGCGTTATATACCATATTGTAAATCCATATGGTCCTGGAGACACACTCAGCCACATTTACTAATGGAGTTGTGCCAAAAACTGGAGCAAATTGTACCTTATTTTATGGAAAATCAATTTAGACAAATTTAATATATATTAAATATAACACCGAAAAGAAATGGTGCGCCTCACGAGGGACTTTATCAAAGTCAGAAAAACGCAGAAAATAGCCTAATATAAACTACTGTGCTGAATCTCAAAAGCCCCAGATCCCAGTTTCCACTTTAAGGGCTCATTCACACAAGAGTATTTTTGGTCCGAGTGCGGCGTATGGAAAAAAAAACAAATAGTTCTTGGACCAGTGATAGCTAGTCAATGGGGCCATGCAGATTAGCGATCTTTCTTCACTGATTGAATCTGCATGTGAAAAAAAGAAAATTGCAGCAAACATTGATCTCTTCTGTAACTCGGACGAGACTCATCCATTCAAGGCTATGGGTGCGTAAAAAAAATATCGGATGCCGCCCAGTGACACAGTATAGCATGAGACGTTAACCAACACATAGCAATTCTGTGCCAGGATAGCTGCGGAGTAAAAAAGGATTGTAGATGGACAGCACACGGATGACAAGGGAGAGACTGTCAGCCCACTCTCCTGGAGGAGGCTCATCTGTTACACGCTTGTGTGAACCCACCCTAGACAACATTAGAGGGGCTCTCCGCCTCTGGGGAGGTTTTTCTTACTTATATGCATTTGGGGCTAAAAATCATTTTACAGTTGGGATTCAATAAGAAAGATATGCACTGTTCAACCTTACAGGCAAAACTACAAAAATGATTTTTAGCCAAAAATGTATGTATTTTAGAAAAACCTGTGCCCAAAGCTGCCAGCTGTAGATCCATGCAGGGTGAGAGCTGAACACCTGCACTACAGAGCCCAGCAAGCACAGGCTTCTGGTACACGGAGCTGGCATGGCTGGGACAGCTGAGGTATGACTGGCATCACAGAGCATCAAGAAGTTTCTTTAAGTTCTCTAACGTCCCCATGAGAGGAGAGGCTCCTGAGGGCGGAGCAGGACATGATGGACAATGCTGTCTGCACTCTGCAGTCATTAGTCCTGCTGGGGTCAGTAGTGCCCGGCCCAGTGTATCCCACAGGTCTAGTCTCTGCTCACTGACATGGGACAAACATGGGGTAAAGTCCCGGGCACGTACAGGCTTACCGTTGCCTTACAGCTGCTGGACCCAGTCCCCAACATGGCGCACAGTAGAGCACTCTCCACTACTGTGAGCAGAGTCTTAGCGGAGCGCCTATTATGCAGGGAAACACCATTTTTACTCTTGGTGCCCAATGTAAAGACAAAAACCAGAGAAAGCTCTGAGCAAGCAGGAAAGGCTTCATGATTTCAGCTGTGAAGACCATAAAACTGTGAATGGATCTCTGGACAGTAAGACAGGTAGAATAATTCATGGTCCAAGTAGGGACCGTCCGCGGCTCCCCAAACTCTCATATGTCTGGGGTCAGGTGACCCCCATTTTTGGGATTCGTGCTCGGACCCCGAAGGGCATACGGGTCAAACTTGCCTACAGGTTCGGCCAGAAGCGGGCCGGCGGGGGCTTCTCTGGTTACAATTTGCCTATTAATTCCCACAAAACCACGCGCCAATTGTAAATTAAATGTCATCCAGATGTTAAAAAAACCTGATAGCCCGTTCATTCATATTAGATTAGTCGGGGTCTGAGGTTTATCGCCCCCATAGATCAGCCGTAGAAGTCGGGGGAGCGCTGCAGACCCTTTACCGCAGCAGACGGACTTTGTCCAATTGATAAACCTGGCGGACATGCCCCACTGACACCATGAAGTGAAATATGAGGCGGCCGTATGACTACTACCCCCATCTCACCCACTACTACCCCCATCATCTCACCCACTACTATCCACATCTCACCCACTACTACCTCCATCATCTCACCCACTACTACCTCCATCATCTCACCCACTACTACCCCCATCTCACCCACTACTACCCCCATCCCACCCACTACTACCCCCATCTCACCCACTACTACCCCATCTAATCCACTACTACCCCCATCTCACCCACTACTACCCCCATCTCACCCACTACTACCCCATCTCATCCACTACTACCCCCATCACCCAGAATCCGAGCACAGAGCGTCCGACCACTGCAAAAGCTTCATATGATGCTGCCCTGGTGGTTGTATCATCCGCCCACATAATCAGTGTCAGCTTTATACCCCAGGATCAGCACCCCATGCCATTACTACTACTACACCTCCTGGACTACAGATACTTTCCTACTATTCAGTCCCATCTGCCATTACTGACCCTGCTGGAATTTGTCCCCTGCCCCAATACTGCTCATAACTGCACATTACTGCTGCATCACTGACACACGCCGCTGGGAGTTGTAGTCCTCGGAATAATCCCATCAGCAGATGACATCATGGAGGTCGGCGGTGATCACACACAGGGGCTGAGAAGTTGCACACAGATCTCTCTGGCAGTGGTAGAAGTGTACCAATAACAGAGATCCCCCCCATCCATAGATTAGGACTTACCAGGACTGATCCCAGCTCAGACACACGGACAGGACGGAGCCTCCTGCCGGACCGGACCATGCTGCAGCTACAGGAGGTCACCCAGACACCTCTTGTTGTTGTTCACTTCCTCCTGTGACTGACTGCACCGCCCACCCCGGCCTTGTGATCACATAGGAAGTGTCTGTGTCGTTATGAAGTGCTACTGTCTGGGGCCAGTAGTGCGCGAGCGGAGAGCTACAAGCGCTGTGCCCAGCCCGCCAGCATCCGATTCCTGGCGCCGCATCCTTTGTCTGGGGCAGTGCCCGGGGAGTGCGGAGCGCGGGGCTGCTGCTGCTGCACAGTCTGTGCCTCCGCGCTTCTCCCACAGAGGAGAGGAATCCGAATTGCTGCCGCGCCGCCCCCAACACGTGCCGCCTGGGGCGGACCGCCCCCCCACGCTACGCCACTGATCCAAGCATATTAATGGAAAGTTGAGTGGAAGGAAAAAGTGTTGTAGAAAAAGGTGCACAAGCAACCGGGATAACCGCAGCCTTGAAAGGATTGTTAAAAAAGGCCATTCAAAACTTTAGGGGAGATTCACAAGGAGTGGACTGCTGCTGAAGAGATTGCTTCAAGATCCACCACACACAGACGTATCCAGGACATGGGCTACAAGTGTCGCATTCCTTGTGTCAAGCCACTCATGACCAATAGACAACACCAGAAGAGTCTTAGGTGTCAAGGTGTTGTTTTCAGATGAAAGTAAATTTTGCATTTCATTTGGAAATCAAGGTCCCAGAGTCTGGAGGAAGAGTGGAGAGGCACACAATCCAAGCTGCTTGAGGTCTAGTGTGAAGTTTCCACAATCAGTGATGGTTTGGGGAGTCATGTCATCTGCTGGTATAGTTCAACTGTGTTTTATCTAGACCAAAGTCAGTGCAACCGTCTACCAGGAAATTTTAGAGCACTTCATGCTTCCCTCTGCCGACAAGCTTTTTGGAGATGGAAATTTCATTCTCCAGCAGGACTTGGCACCTGTCCACACTGCCAAAAGTACCAATACCTGGTTTAAAAACAACAGTATCACTGTGCTTGATTAGCCAGCAAACTCACCTGATCTTAACCCCATAGATTCTCTATGGGTATTGTCAAGAGGAAGATGAGAGACACCAGACCCAGCAATGCAGATGAGCTGAAGGCTGCTATCAAAGCAACCTTGGCTTCCATAACACCTCAGCAGTGCCACAGGCTGATCGTTTCCATGCCACGCCGCATTGATGCAGTAATTGATGCCAAAGGAGACCCAACCAAGTATTGAGTGCATTTACTGAACATACATTTCAGTAGGCCAACATTTTGGATTTTAAAATCATTTTTTCAAGCTGGTGTTATAAAGTATTCTAATTTACTGAGATGATGACTTTTGGGTTTTCATTTGCTGTAAGCCATAATCATCAACATTAAGAGAAATAAACACTTGAAATAGATCACTCTGTTTGTAATGACTCTATATAATATATGAGTTTGACTTTTTGTATTGAAGAACTGAAATAAATTAAATATTTGATGATATTCTAATTTTGTGAGAAGCACCTGTATATACCAGGATGAAGGACATATATACCAGAAAGGGGCCCAAGATGGCTGACTTACATACCAGCATAGCCAACATATACAGTACAGATCAAAAGTTTGGACACATCTTCTCATTCAAAGATTTTTCTGTATTTTCATGACTATGAAAATTGTAGAATCACACTGAAGGCATCAAAACTATGAATTAACACATGTGGAATTATACATTACACTTTACAAAAAAGTGTGAAACAACTGAAAATATGTCTTATATTCTAGGTTCTTCAAAGTAGCCACCTTTTGCTTTGATTACTGCTTTGCACGCAGAAAAGGTGAACGGATGAACGGTGTCACCAGCAAAGCACCCCCACACCATCATACCACCTCCTCCATGCTTCACGGTGGGAACCAGGCATGTAGAGTCCATCCGTTCACCTTTTCTGCGTGCAAAGCAGTAATCAAAGCAAAAGGTGGCTACTTTGAAGAACCTAGAATATAAGACATATTTTCAGTTGTTTCACACTTTTTTGTAAAGTGTAATGTATAATTCCACATGTGTTAATTCATAGTTTTGATGCCTTCAGTGTGATTCTACAATTTTCATAGTCATGAAAATACACAAAAATCATTGAATGGGAAGGTGTGTCCAAACTTTTGGTCTGTACTGTATACCAGGAAGGGGCCCAGGATGGGGACATGTATACCAGGGTGGGGGACATATACCAGGATGGGCCCAGATGGGAGAAATATGACAGGATGGGGACATATATAGTAGGATGGGGACATATTTATCAGGATGGGAGACATACAGTATATACCAGGTTGGAACCAGCATGGGGACATATATATACCAAAATGGGGGACAAATATACCTGTAAGGGATCCAGGATGTGGGATATTACTACATAATAGGGGAGGGCGGCAATATGTATGTCCTAATAGGATTTAAAACTTTACAAGGGGCTGTACATCTGAGAAACATGCGGGGGAGGGCATTTCCAAATTTTGAACCGGGGTCCATTGCATTCTAGTTATGACAATGCATACATGTCCCATCTGAACTGTAAAGTGCTACGGAATATGTTGGCACTATAGAGATAAAGATTATTAGTAATTGATGTCCTGTAGGCAGATGCTAGTGATGTAGATGCTATCAGCGATAGATGGGATAGACATACCAGTGGTGCAACCTATGCAGCCACACGAGACTCAATAGATAAGGGGACAATTACTTCCTCCAAATCAGGTGAATTTGTGCATTATGATGCTCTATAGGACTGAAAAGGGCTCATACTGTAGATCAGGCGTGGGCAATGAATTTTCCTATGACTGTTGCGAAGGACCGAACCAATAAGCTGAAATTAACTCTGCTCAATATAAATTTTTAATAATTTATATGAATATTAATTGTATCACTTAATGTTGAACAAAATTAAGCATGCAGATATCCCCCTTTATACCTTTTGAAGTCACATACAGCCCCCTTATACCATATGAGCCGATACACAAACCCCTTCCGTAAGGGCCAAAACATCGCCCCCTATATACAGTATTAGCACCCACATAACCTGCTACAGTATATACAGCATGAGCCACCACTTAAACTCCTATTTACAGCGTGCCCTCCACATAGACTCCTATGAGTCGTGAGCTCCTACCTAGCTTCGATATATAGTGTGAGCCCTACATAGCCTCCTTTATACAGTATAAGCTCCACATAGCTTCCTATATACGGTATGAGCCCCTCACATAGCCTCCCATACACAGCATGAACCCCACATAGCCTTCTATATACATTATAAGCCCCACACAGCCATCTACAGTTAGGTCCATAAATATTTGGACAGAGACAACATTTATCTAATTTTGGTTCTAGACATTACCACAATGAATTTGAAACAAAACAAATCAGATGCAGTTGAAGTTCAGACTTTCAGCTTTCATTTGAGGTATCCACATTAAAATTGGATGAAGGGTTTAGGAGTTTCAGCTCCTTAACATGTGCCACGCTGTTTTTAAAGGGACCAAAAGTAATTGGACAAATGACTCCAATGCTATTTCATGGACAGGTGTGGGCAATCCCTTTGTTATGTCATTCTCAATTAAGCAGATGAAAGGGCCGGAGTTGATTTGAGGTGTGGTGTTTGCATTTGGAAGGTTTTGCTGTGAAGGAAACATGTGGTCACAGGAGCTCTCCATGCAGGTGAAACAAGCCATCCTTAAGCTGCAAGAACAGAAAAAAACCCATCCAAGAAATTGCTACAACATTAGAAGTGGCAAAATCTACAATTTGGTACATCCTGAGAAAGAAAGAAAGCACTGGTGAACTCATCAATCCAAAAAGACCTGGAGCCCACGGAAGACAACAGTGGTGGATGATCGCCGCATACTTTCTTTGGTGAAGAAGAACCCGTTCACAACATCAACTGAAGTCCAGAACACTCTCAGTGAAGTAGGTGTATCTGTCTCTAAGTCAACAGTAAAGAGAAGACTCCATGAAAGTAAATACAAAGGGTTCACATCTAGATGCAAACCATTCATCAATTCCAAAAATAGACAGGCCAGAGTTAAATTTGCTGAAAAACACCTCCAGAAGCCAGCTCAGTTCTGGAAAAGTATTCTATGGACAGATGAGACAAAGATCAACCTGTACCAGAATGATGGGAAGCCAAAAGTTTGGAGAAGAAAGGGAACGGCACATGATCCAAGGCACACCACATCCTCTGTAAAACATGGTGGAGGCAACGTGATGGCATGGCTATGCATGGCTTTCAATGGCACTGGGTCACTTGTGTTTATTGATGACATAACAGCAGACAAGAGTAGCCGGATGAATTCTGAAGTGTACCGGGATATACTTTCAGCCCAGATTCAGCCAAATGCTGCAAACTTGATTGGACGGCGCTTCATAGTACAGATGGATAATGACCCCAAGCATACAGCCAAAGCTACACAGGAGTTCATGAGTGCAAAAAAGTGGAACATTCTTCAATGGCCAAGTCAATCACCAGATCTTAACCCAATTGAGCATGCATTTCACTTGCTCAAATCCAGACTTAAGAGGGAAAGACCCACAAACAAGCAAGACCTGAAGGCTGCGGCTGTAAAGGCCTGGCAAAGCATTAAGAAGGAGGAAACCCAGCGTTTGGTGATGTCCATGGGTTCCAGACTTAAGGCAGTGATTGCCTCCAAAGGATTCGCCACAAAATTTTGAAAATAAAAATATTTTGTTTGGGTTATGTTTATTTGTCCAATTACTTTTGACCTCCTAAAATGTGGAGTGTTTGTAAAGAAATGTGTACAATTCCTACATTTTCTAACACATATTTTTGTTCAACCCTTCAAATTAAACGTTACAATCTGCACTTGAATACTGTTGTAGAGGTTTCATTTCAAATCCAATGTGGTGGCATGCAGAGCCCAACTCGCGAAAATTGTGTCACTGTCCAAATATTTCTGGCCCTGACTGTATAAACAGTTTGAGACTCACATAGCTTCCTATATACAGTATGAGCCCTATATAACCTCCTATATACAGCATGAACCCCACATAGCCTCACGATATATAGCATGAGCCCCCACGTACCTCTCCTACATACAGCTTGAACCTCCACACAGCCTCACTATATACAGTATGAGCCCCACATTGCCTCCATATATATAGTATGAAACCCTCCCATATATACAGTGAGATTCTTACATAGCCTCCACTTGTTCACTCACTTGATATCCTGCTCAGTTGGTTTCTTGAGGTTATTCTGAGTCTAAGAGCACTTGGTGCTTGAAACGCGTTCAGATCCTCTTGGTCAATCACTATGTGGTAATCCCATGAAGGGTATGCCGCTAAGATGAACATAGCAGCCATGTCATTTTTTTTTGTCAATAGTAAACATTTTTGAATTTTATTCCTGGAGCTGGATTTTCCTTCTTCTGAAAAAAAGCCTCCATACATACAGTGAGCCCCACATGGACTCCAAATATGCAGTATGGCGTGAGCCCTCACATAGCCTCCATATATACAGGGGTTGGACTAAATAATGGAAACACCTAATGTTTTGGCATCATAATCTTCGAACATGTTATAAACATGCAAGCCATGACATATGGTAATGTTTTGTAGTTGATTATTTGTGTTATGTGATATGTGTATGTAAATTAACTGTTTGTTTTGCATAATTGTAAGAACATTGATGAAAACCTCATACCAATGGCAGACCTCTCGGATTTTCAAAGAGGCCAAATTGTTGGTGCTGGTATGGCAGGCGCTAGTGTATCCGAAAGTGCCCGAATGCTTGGCGTGTCAAGAGGTACTGTCTCCAAAGTAATGACTGCGTTTGAAAGAGAAGGAAAAACGTCCGCAGCAAAGCACAGGTCCGGCCGAAAGTCGAAGTTGACCGAGAGAGACCGTCGGACTCTAAAGCGAATTGTGAGAAAGGATTGCAAGACCACGGCTCCGAAAATCACTGCTGAGCTCAATGAACACCTACAGAACACAGTTTCCACAAAAACTGTTCGTCGGGAGCTGAACAAATCTGGATTCCACGGAAGAGCTGCAATTCGAAAACTGCTGCTCTCAATGACAAATGTTTCCAAGCGTTTAGAGTGGTGAACCCTCCAGAATTGGTCCCTCGAACAGTGGAAACATGTGATATTCTCAAACGAATCATCGTTTACCCTATTTCCGACCTCCGGCCGCTGTGTACATTTGGGGACAGCCGAAAGAAGCATTCCATCCAGACTGCCTTCTCCCAACCGTAAAACATGGCGGAGGTTCTGTGCTGATCTGGGGTGCTATTTCCTGGAGATCCGCTGGCCCAATAATATCCCTTCATGGAAGAATTAACAACCGCGATTATTTAGGCATTTTGGGCGACCAAGTGCATCCTATGGTTCAAGCACTGTTCCCGGAGGGGAACGCCATTTTTCAGGATGATAATGCACCAATTCATACAGTTAGAATCGTTAAAGCATGGCACGAGGAACATTCTAATGAAGTTGAGCATCTCATCTGGCCCCCACAATCCCCAGACCTCAACATTATTGAGCATTTATGGTCGATTTTAGAGATTCAAGTTAGACGTTGATTTCCGCCGCCATCGTCGCTCAAAGAACTGGAGGGTGTTGTAATTGAAGAATGGGCTAAAATTCCTTTGGAAACAATTCACACCTTGTATGAATCCATACCTTGGAGAATTGAGGCTGTAATCGCCGCAAAAGGTGGACCTACACTATATTAACCCCTTCACCCCCAAGGGTGGTTTGCACGTTAATGACCGGCCAATTTTTACAATTCTGACCACTGTCTCTTTATGAGGTTATAACTCTGGAACGCTTCAACAGATCTTCGCGATTCTGAGAATGTTTTCTCGTGACATATTGTACTTCACGTTAGTGGTAAAATTTCTTCGATATACCTTGCGTTTATTTTTGAAAAAAACGCAAATATGGCGAAAATTTTGAAAATTTTGCAATTTTCAAACTTTGAATTTTTTTCCCTTAAAACAGAGAAATATGTCACACAAAATAGTTAAGAAATAACATTTCCCACATGTCTACTTTACATCAGCACAATTTTGGAACCAAAATTTTTTTTGTTAGGAAATTATAAGGGTTAAAAGTTGACCAGCGATTTCTCATTTTTACAACAAAATTTACAAAGCCATTTTTTTTAGGGACCACCTCATATTTGAAGTCACTTTGAGGGGTCTATATGGTTGAAAATACCCAAAAGTGACACCACTATAAAAACTCCACCCCTCAAGGTACTCAAAACCACATTCAAGAAGTTTATTAACCCTTCAGGTGCTTCACAGGAGCTGAAGCAACGTGGAAGGAAAAAATGAATATTTAACTTTTTAGCCATAAAAATGATCTTTTACAAACTTTTTTTTATTTTCACAAGGGTAAAAGGAGAAAATAGGCAGATAAAGTTGTTGTGCAATTTCTCCCTGAGTACGCCAATACCCCATATGTGGGGGAAAACCACTGTTTAGACACACGGCAGAGCTCATAAGTGAAGGAGCGCCGTTTGACTTTTTCAAACTAAAATTGGCTGGAGTTGAGATTGGACGCCATATCGCGTTTGGAGAGCCCCTGATGCGCCTAAACAGTGGAAAACCCCCACAAGTGACACCATTTTGGAAACTAGACCCCCTAAGGAACTTATCTAGATCTGTTGTGAGCACTTTGAACCCCAAAGTGTTTCACAAAGTTTATAATGCCTGGGTGTGAAAAAAAAAAAAACAATTTTCCACAAAAATAATTTTTTAGTCCCAAATTTTTGATTTTCCAAAGGAAATTTGACCCCAAAAGTTGTTGTCCAATTTGTCCTGAGTACGCTGATACCCCATACGTGGGGGGGAAACTGTTTGGGCGCACGGCAGGGCTTGGAAAGGAAGCAGTAACGTTTTGGAATGCAAACATTGATGGGGTCATGTTCCGTTTGTAGTACCCAGATGAGCCTAAACAGTGGAAAACCCCCACAAGTGACACCATTTTGGAAACTAGACCCCCTAAGGAACTTATCTAGATCTTTGTTGAGCACTTTGAACCCCAAGTGTTCACAAAGTTTATAATGCCTGGTGAGAAAAAAAAAACATATTTTCCACAAAAATTAATTTTTAGTCAAATTTTTTGATTTTCCCAAAGGAAATTGGACCCCAAAAGTTGTGTCCAATTTGTCCTGAGTACGCTGATACCCCATACGTGGGGGGGAACCACTGTTTGGGTGCATGGCAGAGCTGGATGGAAAGGAAGCATATTGACTTTTGAATCCAAAACTGGATTGAATGGGCCATGTTCCTTTGTAGTACCCCTGATGTGCCTAAACAGTGGAAACCCCCCACAAGTGACCCCATTTGGAAACTAGACCCCCTAAGGAACTTATCTAGATCTTTGGTGAGCATTTGAACCCCCAGTGCTTCACACAAGTTTATAATAGCCGTAAAATAAAAAATCATATTTTTTTCCCACAAAATTGATCTTTTATCACTAATTTTTATTTTCCCAGGGTAACAAAAAACTCCAAAAAGTTATGTCCAATTTGTCCTGAGTACGCTGATACCCCATATGTGGGGGGAACCACTGTTTGGGTGCATGGCAGAGCTTCGGAAGGAAGGAGCGCGTTTGACTTTTTCAACAATGGCTGAATTGGCTGGACGCCATGTCTGTTTGGAGAGCCCCTGATTGCCTAAACAGTGGAAACCCCCCACAAGTGACCCATTTGGAAACTAGACCCCCAAGGAACTTATCTAGATTTGTGGTGAGCAATTTGAACCCCGAAGTGCTTCACACAAGTTTATAAGTACAGCCGTAAAATAAAAAATCATTTTTTTTTTTTTACAAAATATATTTTCCCCCAATTTTTATTTTCCAAGGGTAACAGGAGAAATTGCCCAAAAGTTGTTGTGCAATTTGTCCTGAGTAGCTGATACCCAATATGTGGGAGTAAACCACTGTTTGGTGCATGCACAGCGGGTTCGGAAGGGAAGTAGCGCGTTTGGATTTTCAACGAGAATGGCTGGGGCCATGTCGCGTTTGGAGAGCCCCCTGATCTGCCTAAACAGTGGAAAACCCCCACAAATGACCCATTTTGGAAACTAAGACCCCTCAAGGAACTTATCTAGATGTGTGGTGAGCACTTTGAACCCCGAAGTGACTTCACAGAAGTTTATAATGTACAGCCGTAAAAATAAAAATCTTTTTTTTTTTTTTTTTTACAAAAATGATATTTTCGCCCCAATATTTTATTTTCACAAGGGTAACAGGAGTAATTGGACCCCAAAATTGTTGTCCAATTTGTCCTGAGTATCGCTGATACCCAATATGTGGGAGAAAGACTGTATGGGCGCACGTCGGGGCTCGGAAGGGAAGTAGTGACGTTTTGGATTGCAGACTTTGATGGAATGGTCTGGGGCGTCATGTCGCATTTGGAGAGCCCCTGATGCGCCTAAACAGTGGAAAACCCCACAAGTGACCCCATTTTGGAAAAAAGACCCCACAAGGAACTAATCTAGATGTGTGGTGAGCACTTTGAACCCCGAAGTACTTCACAGAAGTTTATAACGTACAGCCGTAAAAATAAAAAATCTTTTTTTTTTTTTTTTTACAAAAATGATTTTTTTCGCCCACAATATTTTATTTTCACAAGGGTAACAGGAGTAATTGGACCCCAAAATTTGTTGTCCAATTTGTCCTGAGTACGCTGATACCCAATATGTGGGAGAAAACTACTGTATGGGTGCACGTCTGGGCTTGGAAGGGAAGTAGTGACGTTTTGGATTGCAGACTTTGATGGAATGGTCTGGGGCGACATGTCGCATTTCGAGAGCCCCTGATGCGCCTAAACAGTGGAAACCCCCCAAAAGTGACCGCATTTTGGAAAATAGACCCCACAAGGAACTTATCTAGATGTGTGGTGAGCACTTTGAACCCCGAAGTGCTTCACAGAAGTTTATAACGTACAGCCGTAAAAATAAAAAATCTTTTTTTTTTACAAAAATGATTTTTTCGCCCCCAATATTTTATTTTCACAAGGGTAACAGGAGAAATTGGACCCCAAAAGTTGTTGTCCAATTTGTCCTGAGTATGCTGATACCCAATATGTGGGAGAAAACTACTGTATGGGTGCACGTCTGGGCTCGGAAGGGAAGTAGTGATGTTTTGGATTGCAGACTTTGATGGAATGGTCTGGGGGCGTCATGTCGTATTTGGAGAGCCCCTGATGCGCCTAAACAGTGGAAACCCCCCACAAGTGACCCCATTTTGGAAAATAGACCCCACAAGGAACTTATCTAGATGTGTGGTGAGCGCTATGAAGCCCCAAGTGCTTCACAGAAGTTTTATAACATACAGCCGTAAAAACTAAAAAAATCATTTTTTTTTTACAAAAATGATTTTGTCGCCCCCAGTTTTTTATTTTCCCAAGGGTAACAGAAGAAATAGGACAAATTGCACAATAACTCTTGTGGTCCAGACTACGCTGATACCCCATATGTGGGGGTAAACTACTGTTTGGGCGCATGGCAGAGCTCAGAAGTGAAGGAGCACCGTTTGACTTTTTCAACGCAGAATTGGCTGGGATTGAGATCAGACGCCATGTCACATTTGGAGAGCCCCTGATGTGCCTAAACAGCAGAAACCCCCAATTCTAACTCCAACCCTAACCCCAACACACCCCTAACCCTAGTTCCAACCCTAACCACAAACCTAACCCTAACACACCCCTAACCCTAATCCCAACCCTAACCCTAATCCTAACGTTAGTGCCAACCCTATCCCTAACTTTAGCAGCAACCCTAACCCTAATGGGAAAATGGAAATAAATACATTTTTTTATTTTATTATTTTTCCCTAACTAAGGGGTGATAAAGGGGGTTTGATTTACTATTTATAGCGGGTTTTTATGATTGGCAGCTGTCACGCTAAAAGACGCTTTATATTGCAAAAAATAGTTTTTTGCATCACCACATTTTGAGAGCTATAATTTTTGCATATTTTGGCCCACAGAGTTATGTGAGGTCTTATTTTTTGCGGGACGAGGTGACGTTTTTATTGGTACCATTTATGACCACGTGACATTTTTTGATCGCTTTTTATTTCGATTTTTGGGAGTTAGAATGAACAAAAATCAGCAATTCATGAATTTCTTTTGGGGGAGGCGTTTATACCGTTCCGCGTGTGGTAAAATTGATAAAGCAGTTTTATTCTTCGGGTCAGTACGATTACGGCAATACCTCATTTATATCATTTTTTTATGTTTTGGCGCTTTTATAGAATAAAAACAATTTTATATAAAAAATTATTATTTTGCATCGCTTTATTCTGCGAGCTATAAATTTTTTTTTTTTCTCTGATGATGCTGTATCGCGGCTCGTTTTTTGCGGGACAAGATGACATTTTCAGCGGTACCATGTTTATTTATATCGGTCTTTTTGATCGCGTGTTATTCCACTTTTTGTTCGGCAGTATGATGATAAAGCATTGATTTTTTGCTTAGTTTTTTTTTTTTTTAAGGGTTCACTAAAGGGGTTAACTAGTGGGACAGTTTTATAGGGGGGTCGTTACGGACGCAGCGATACCAAATATGTGTACTTTTATTGTTTTGGTTTTTTTTATTTACAGGAAGAAACGAATTTATTGGGGAATGTTTTTTTTTTATGATTTTTTTTACCACTTTTTATTTTTTTTACTTTTTTACTTTGTCCCAGGGTGGGACATCACAGTATTTTAGCAGATCGCTGGTGTGACAGTGTGCACAGCACTCTGTCACACCAGCGATCGCTCTGGCATCGCTGCAGGCTTCCTCAGCGCCTGCTCTCAGCAGGCACTGAGGAAGCCGCCTCCCTGCAGGACCCCGGCGCCATCTTGGATCCGGGGACCTGGAGGGAGGACGGCCCCTTGGAACAGCGCGACACATCGCGCTGTTCTGAGGGTCTCAGGGGAGCGCGCAGGGAGCCCCCTCCCTGCGCGATCCTCCCCTGTGCCCCCGGTACTCCGCGATCATGTTTGATCGCGGTATGCCAGGGGTTAATGTGCCGGGAGCGGTCCGTGACACATAGTCCCGGGAGCGCAGCTGATCGCATATGACGTACTATTCCGTCCATGGGAATGAGCTCCAGGGTCACATGGACGGAATAGTACGTCGGATGGCAGAGAGGGTTAAACTAACTTTTGTTGATGTTTCCAGGTGTTTCCATTATTTTGTCCAACCTCTGTATATACAAATATCCTATACACATGAAAAAAAATAACATACTCACCTCACTCCCGTTACCCAAGTGCTCTGCTCCTGTCTCCTGTGTATTGAGTCTCAGCAGCAGTGCAATGAAATGACATCATCGCGTCTGCTGTCTCACATGTTGATTGCTCCACCAATGTATTCCCCACTGTTGCAGTGAAAGTGAGCAGCGGCGGTGGATAGATGGCGGGCAGGAGAGGGCATGATGTGGCCCGCAGGCCATTCTTTCAGCCCTTCTTCTGAAGATTGTTCTTGCACAGGGGCCCTCTCCTGTCTGTGTCCTCTCCTGAGTGATACATTGAGCATCACATAGCTGTAGTCATACAGCTCAGCACCCTACAGAGGATCCTCATCAGTGATGCTGATGCCTTCAAGACTGGTGCTATAGGAAGTTTTAGGTCTGTAGGTTTTTCAGCCATAGCAGGTAATGTTGTCATCCATTCACAGCAAGCAGAGATCTTAAAAATCCTGACACTAAGCATAATTTTATTGCATTGGAATTAAAAGAAAATGTAACTGAAATGTGAAGATTAAGTGTGGAGGCTAGTAAATATCACTATAGTGTGAACTAGAGTTCTTTACCGCCTATCACATGTTCTAACAAGTGTCCCGCCTAACGCTGCCATCACTGTAGTCACCGACACGCTGCCATCCCTGTAATCACCGACAGACTACTGTCACTCTAGGGGGCATACATAGAAAACATAGGGCTCTGTTATGATTTGGTAGCTGAGGAGGACAAGAGAAAAATACTGCCAATTTGTCCTGAGTACGCTGATACCCAATATGTGGGAGAAAACTACTGTATGGGTGCACGTCTGGGCTTGGAAGGGAAGTAGTGACGTTTTGGATTGCAGACTTTGATGGAATGGTCTGGGGCGACATGTCGCATTTCGAGAGCCCCTGATGCGCCTAAACAGTGGAAACCCCCCAAAAGTGACCGCATTTTGGAAAATAGACCCCACAAGGAACTTATCTAGATGTGTGGTGAGCACTTTGAACCCCGAAGTGCTTCACAGAAGTTTATAACGTACAGCCGTAAAAATAAAAAATCTTTTTTTTTTACAAAAATGATTTTTTCGCCCCCAATATTTTATTTTCACAAGGGTAACAGGAGAAATTGGACCCCAAAAGTTGTTGTCCAATTTGTCCTGAGTATGCTGATACCCAATATGTGGGAGAAAACTACTGTATGGGTGCACGTCTGGGCTCGGAAGGGAAGTAGTGATGTTTTGGATTGCAGACTTTGATGGAATGGTCTGGGGCGTCATGTCGTATTTGGAGAGCCCCTGATGCGCCTAAACAGTGGAAACCCCCCACAAGTGACCCCATTTTGGAAAATAGACCCCACAAGGAACTTATCTAGATGTGTGGTGAGCGCTATGAAGCCCCAAGTGCTTCACAGAAGTTTTATAACATACAGCCGTAAAAACTAAAAAAATCATTTTTTTTTTTACAAAAATGATTTTGTCGCCCCCAGTTTTTTATTTTCCCAAGGGTAACAGAAGAAATAGGACAAATTGCACAATAACTCTTGTGGTCCAGACTACGCTGATACCCCATATGTGGGGGTAAACTACTGTTTGGGCACATGGCAGAGCTCAGAAGTGAAGGAGCACCGTTTGACTTTTTCAACGCAGAATTGGCTGGGATTGAGATCAGACGCCATGTCACATTTGGAGAGCCCCTGATGTGCCTAAAAAGCAGAAACCCCCAATTCTAACTCCAACCCTAACCCCAACACACCCCTAACCCTAGTTCCAACCCTAACCACAAACCTAACCCTAACACACCCCTAACCCTAATCCCAACCCTAACCCTAATCCTAACGTTAGTGCCAACCCTATCCCTAACTTTAGCAGCAACCCTAACCCTAATGGGAAAATGGAAATAAATACATTTTTTTATTTTATTATTTTTCCCTAACTAAGGGGGTGATAAAGGGGGTTTGATTTACTATTTATAGCGGGTTTTTATGATTGGCAGCTGTCACGCTAAAAGACGCTTTATATTGCAAAAAATAGTTTTTTGCATCACCACATTTTGAGAGCTATAATTTTTGCATATTTTGGCCCACAGAGTTATGTGAGGTCTTATTTTTTGCGGGACGAGGTGACGTTTTTATTGCTACCATTTATGACCACGTGACATTTTTTGATCGCTTTTTATTTCGATTTTTGGGAGGTTAGAATGAACAAAAATCAGCAATTCATGAATTTCTTTTGGGGGAGGCGTTTTATACCGTTCCGCGTGTGGTAAAATTGATAAAGCAGTTTTATTCTTCGGGTCAGTACGATTACGGCAATACCTCATTTATATCATTTTTTTATGTTTTGGCGCTTTTATAGAATAAAAACAATTTTATATAAAAAATTATTATTTTGCATCGCTTTATTCTGCGAGCTATAAATTTTTTATTTTTTCTCTGATGATGCTGTATCGCGGCTCGTTTTTTGCGGGACAAGATGACATTTTCAGCGGTACCATGTTTATTTATATCGGTCTTTTTGATCGCGTGTTATTCCACTTTTTGTTCGGCAGTATGATGATAAAGCATTGATTTTTTGCTTAGTTTTTTTTTTTTTTAAGGGGTTCACTAAAGGGGTTAACTAGTGGGACAGTTTTATAGGGGGGTCGTTACGGACGCGGCGATACCAAATATGTGTACTTTTATTGTTTTGGGTTTTTTTTTATTTACAGGAAGAAACAAATTTATTGGGGAATGTTTTTTTTTTATGATTTTTTTTACCACTTTTTATTTTTTTTACTTTTTTACTTTGTCCCAGGGTGGGACATCACAGTATTTTAGCAGATCGCTGGTGTGACAGTGTGCACAGCACTCTGTCACACCAGCGATCGCTCTGGCATCGCTGCAGGCTTCCTCAGCGCCTGCTCTCAGCAGGCACTGAGGAAGCCGCCTCCCTGCAGGACCCCGGCGCCATCTTGGATCCGGGGACCTGGAGGGAGGACGGCCCCTTGGAACAGCGCGACACATCGCGCTGTTCTGAGGGTCTCAGGGGAGCGCGCAGGGAGCCCCCTCCCTGCGCGATCCTCCCCTGTGCCCCCGGTACTCCGCGATCATGTTTGATCGCGGTATGCCAGGGTTAATGTGCCGGGAGCGGTCCGTGACACATAGTGCCGGGTGTCAGCTGTGATAAACAGCTGACACCCGGCCGCGATCAGCTGAGCTTCCCCCGGGAGCGCAGCTGATCGCATATGACGTACTATTCCGTCCATGGGAATGAGCTCCAGGGTCACATGGACGGAATAGTACGTCGGATGGCAGAGAGGGTTAAACTAACTTTTGTTGATGTTTCCAGGTGTTTCCATTATTTTGTCCAACCTCTGTATATACAAATATCCTATACACATGAAAAAAAATAACATACTCACCTCACTCCCGTTACCCAAGTGCTCTGCTCCTGTCTCCTGTGTATTGAGTCTCAGCAGCAGTGCAATGAAATGACATCATCGCGTCTGCTGTCTCACATGTTGATTGCTCCACCAATGTATTCCCCACTGTTGCAGTGAAAGTGAGCAGCGGCGGTGGATAGATGGCGGGCAGGAGAGGGCATGATGTGGCCCGCAGGCCATTCTTTCAGCCCTTCTTCTGAAGATTGTTCTTGCACAGGGGCCCCTTCCTGTCTGTGTCCTCTCCTGAGTGATACATTGAGCATCACATAGCTGTAGTCATACAGCTCAGCACCCTACAGAGGATCCTCATCAGTGATGCTGATGCCTTCAAGACTGGTGCTATAGGAAGTTTTAGGTCTGTAGGTTTTTCAGCCATAGCAGGTAATGTTGTCATCCATTCACAGCAAGCAGAGATCTTAAAAATCCTGACACTAAGCATAATTTTATTGCATTGGAATTAAAAGAAAATGTAACTGAAATGTGAAGATTAAGTGTGGAGGCTAGTAAATATCACTATAGTGTGAACTAGAGTTCTTTACCGCCTATCACATGTTCTAACAAGTGTCCCGCCTAACGCTGCCATCACTGTAGTCACCGACACGCTGCCATCCCTGTAATCACCGACAGACTACTGTCACTCTAGGGGGCATACATAGAAAACATAGGGCTCTGTTATGATTTGGTAGCTGAGGAGGACAAGAGAAAAATACTGCCATAGCAGCAAGACACCAGAGAGGCTGGAACCCAATGGGTTGCAGATCCCTAAACTAACCGCACAACTAGAAGTAGCCGTGGAGCGTACCTACGGTGATCCTAGACGCCTCGGCACAGCCGGAGGGTTAGCTACTAGAGTTGAGCAATACTGCTCGATATCTAAAAATATCGGATCGGAATGGTATCGCCGATATCACTAAATATCGGCGATATCCGATTCCGATACCGGAAGTCCCATGTAAGTCTATGGGAACAAAATATCGCAGCTAAAAAAAAACTTTATTTCCTTGTAAACACTAAATATACACACATAGAATACATATATATATATATATATATATATATATATATATATATTGTGAGACAGTGAAGGAATATGTGTTGAATGGGGTGTACATTTCACCTAGGTACTGTGCTGTATGGTATAAGGGAAATGTGTGGCTTTGTAAACCTAGTGGTAGAGAAAGGTCACTACACCTCACATTCAGCACACACTTGCAGTTCAGGCCTGAAATCACTCAGGTGTTAATTAGGAGACCAGAAGTAGGTGTGTTGGAACACAGTCAGGGAGCTCATTCAGTCTGGACAAGGGTCCAGGCACAGAAGGTGTCTCTAGGAGTGGGAGCACGCTCAGTCTGGACACAGTAAGGTGTCCCGGCACAAGGAGCGTCTCCAGGAGTGTGAGCTATCTCAGTCTGGGTGCAGGAAGTACCCCGGACACAGGAGTAGTCGCAGTGCGAATCCGTGCGAATAGCGGCTGAATAGGAGTGGATCTCTCTCAAGTCTGGACGTTGGATGTGCCTTCAGACACAAGGAGGAGTATCTGTGAAACTCCATACTGGTAACATATATCATATGTGTTGTTTTGGGTCAGGCTGGTAGAGCCGGGACCCGGATAGACAGGGCAATCGATCTATGTGTAATTAGTGGCTAGACAAGCCTAGGTTTTTCTGTTTATGCTTTATTTTTATCTGTTTGCTGTGGACTTTAATAAAACTGGTTGCGGCCAGTTTTTACACCAGAGATGCTGTCTGAATGAACTGTTTTCGTGCCATTCTGTCTACCCAGACAGCGATCCTAGAGCTATATCCCCTGGAAATGTCACAATTGGCGGAGAATGCTGGGGCAGCGCAGTGGCGGATACAGTTAGTGCTGGAGTGTGCATGCAGCACAGCGACTTAGAGACAGCAATAAAGGTGAAGTCTGTTGAAATAGCAGCAGAGAAAAAAAAAAAAAAAAGTGTGTCAAGAGAAATGTCTGATTGGAGCAAGTCTTGGAGAGACAGTGGCCCTGATAGGGTCTGCAGAAAGAAAATGTATGCACAGCAAAGCTGAACTTGTTGTGAAAATGACTGTGGAGTGTGCAGCAGCAAAGGAGAAACGTCTATTGGAGCAGTCTTAAAGAGACAGTGGCCCTAATAGAGTTTGCAGAAAAAAAAAAAAAAAAAAAAAAAAGTGTCTGCACAGCAGAGCGGAATTTTTCTGTGGAAAAGACTGTGGAGTGTGTATGTCTTGAGTGAAGACTGCCGTTGTTGAGACAGAGAAGTCTGACAGCATGGATGACAGCATGGAGGCGCTGTTTGAACAAATGGCACAAGTGAATGTGCAACATAAGACTGCCGGGGTTGAGACAGATAAGTCCGGTAGTATGAAGGAGCTCATTGAGTACCTGGCCCAGGCCCAGCGAAGCCTGCAGCAGAGCATGGAGCAGCAGCGCTTGCAGCACCAGCAGAGCATGCAGCAGGCCCAGCAGCAATTCCTGCAGCAGCAGCAGGAGAATAACCGGTTGTTTTTTGAGCAGGTTGCAGCACAACAAAAGGATTTCGGTGCCGCATCCCGAAGTAATGTTGTGAAGGTACCTGCGTTGTCCGCTGTAAAGAAGGCGGTAAGACGGTCCTTGAAAAAGATGACACCTCGTGATGATGTGGAGGTATATCTCACTAGGTTTGAGAGACTGGCAGAGAAGGAGAATCTGCCCCTATCTGAATGGGCCATGATGGTCGCACCCTATCTGAGTGGAGAGCCCCAAAGGGCATATGCTGACCTGAGCGAGCAGGACAGCCAAGACTATGGCAAGCTGAAAGAGGAGATTCTTACCCGTGGGTGTTACGGTGACAGCCCGTGCCAGGGGAGTTCATGACTGGAGATACAGTTGGGAGTCTGCAGTCAGCAGGCTTGATTATGGAGTTGAAAAGGTGATAGTGGACCGCTACACCCAAGCACGTCCTCCTGAGGTACAGCCGTCGGAGAGGTCGTCACTTCAGAGTTCCCGGACGCCGAACTCTCGCGGTAAGAGCGTTCCAGCTGTTGGGGACATATGGGAGGGGGATTGTGGTGGACAGTGTTGGAGATGTCGTGAAATTGCAGCCAACTGTCCAATAGAGGGGGAGCCTATGTGTTGTGATGTTGGCAGATCCCTCTCTCTCTGCGCAGAACCTGTGTGTGTGTCCACCTCAGCCAAGAGACTGGACCACAGGGGTCCCCGGTGGTTGTAAATGACTGCCCAGCACAGGCCCTCTTGGACTCAGAGAGTCCAGTGACTTCCGTATGTGACAGCCTGATTGATAGGGACTTCATCCCTGATAAGCACCTGAGTATGGTGTGCATCCATGGAGACACCAAAGTCTACCCAGAGACTGCCGTGGACTTGGTCCCCAAACTCGGGGAGGTTTCATATGAAGGGGGGGTAGTGAAGAACCTGGTGCAACCCGTCATATTGGGTAATGACTTTCCCCGGTCTAAGGATCTCTGGGGGAAGGGTGATTCTGATGAACAGTGTGATGAAGCTCCTATTGAGGGTGCGCAGTCCCGAGGGGCGGAACACAATGCTAGTGGGCCATTAAAATTATGTGATAATGATGCTGATATTGATAATGATGATCATGATAATGATGATAGTCATGATAATGATATTGATAATAATGATGACTGTGATAGTGATGAAATTCCTTTGCAGGTGATGTGGGAGACGAGGATGGTGGTTCTCGGGAACCGAGTGTCCCTGACTTACCTGTGTCCTGTGACAATTTTGAGAGTGAGCAGTGGCGAGACCCCTCTCTTAAAACGGCCCAGGAAAATATAAATGTTCTAAATGAGGTTTCCCAAGAGCCTTGGCTCTGAGGAGAGGTTTCCTCATGCTGCCATGGATAATAGCCTATTGTATAGGGACACTGAAGTCCAGGGAGAGGTCGTGAGTCAGCTCCTAGTACCTGAGCTATATAGAAGTATAGTGCTGGGGTTGTCACATAGTCACATACTTGAGGGACCAGATGGTGAAGTTAATGTTGTGGATGACATGTTAACTAAGGTTCCAGATCAGGATGTGAATGAAAATGAATTGTATAACCCTGACAGTGAGCAGGATGTGAATGAAAATGAATTGTATAACCCTGACAGTGAGCAGGATATGAATGAAAATGAATTGTATAACCCTGACAGTGAGCAGGATGTGAATGAAAATGAAGTGTATAGCCCTGACAGTGAGCCAGATGTGGCTGAGAAAAAGGGGTCAGATAGTGATAGTGAATTATCTGATGACCATAAAGCAACCAGTGCAAATGAGGAAGGCATGGTAGCAGAGGAGGTTGAGAGTCCTGAGAAGAAAGCTGATGCTGACCTTACAGCCAGACAGAAGATGGCATCTGAAGATGTTTTACAGTTGGCCGGTTCCCTGGCGAAGACTAAGGTGAAAGGAGGAGAGCTGAGCTTTAAAGGCAGGACTCTGAAACTGAACACAGCACAAGTGGATGCTGTTGAAGATGAGAAGTTGTCGGTGTGTGGTGTGGATCTGCATCATGCCAAGGACTCTGAGGGTGATGCTGCAGAGGTGGAAAAAGCCATAGAAGTGGGGGTCACCAAGCCAGATGCCTCATCAGAAGCTGAGGTTTCAAGTGAAGCTGTGAGGAACAAGACTGAAGATATGGGGACTGACTCTGTCCAGGAATCTGTTTCTGCCGAAGACAGCGGCGTGGACGGGTTTTACGGTCCGGATCAGTAGCTGGCATTGGTGAGCTCAAGCGCTCAAGTGCCAGAAGAGCCTGAAGGAGGGGAACTGGAGAAAAGTGAAAAACCCCCTATACCTTCTGTGATAGTTGGTGACACATGGTCAGTGCACCATTGACAGGAGGTACGTGAGTTTCTGAGGAAGAGTCAGCAGAAGTGTTCTGATGTACCGGGTCGTACTTCTCTGGCCAGGCACTATATCGAAACTGAGCCCGGCCCTAAGGTCAAGATGAAACCGTGCCGGATACCCGAGGCCCACAGAGAACATAGGCCTGGGAGGGTACAGGGTAGTGCGGATGCTTCAGATGAAGAGAAAGCTGATGTTGGCTATGACTCAGGTGAAGATACAAATGACAGTGGTGAAGATGAAGCTGATGAGGGCCATGACTGGTCCAGAGTTCACTGTCTCTGTTGGATTGTTGACCAGCCCTCCGGTCTGGATGACCAGCCCTCCGGTCTGGAGAAGAGGGAGGGGATATGTGAGACAGTGAAGGAATATGTGTTGAATGGGTGTACATTTCACCTAGGTACTGTGCTGTATGGTATAAGGGAAATGTGTGGCTTTGTAAACCTAGTGGTAGAGAAAGGTCACTACACCTCACATTCAGCACACACTTGCAGTTCAGGCCTGAAATCACTCAGGTGTTAATTAGGAGACCAGAAGTAGGTGTGTTGGAACACAGTCAGAGAGCTCATTCAGTCTGGACAAGGGGTCCAGGCACAGAAGGTGTCTCCAGGAGTGGGAGCACGCTCAGTCTGGACACAGTAAGGTGTCCCGGCACAAGGAGCGTCTCCAGGAGTGTGAGCTATCTCAGTCTGGGTGCAGGAAGTACCCCGGACACAGGAGTAGTCGCAGTGCGAATCCGTGCGAATAGCGGCTGAATAGGAGTGGATCTCTCTCAAGTCTGGACATTGAAAGTGCCTTCAGACACAAGGAGGAGTATCTGTGAAACTCCATACTGGTAACATATATCATATGTGTTGTTTTGGGTCAGGCTGGTAGAGCCGGGACCCGGATAGACAGGGCAATCGATCTATGTGTAATTAGTGGCTAGACAAGCCTAGGTTTTTCTGTTTATGCTTTATTTTTATCTGTTTGCTGTGGACTTTAATAAAACTGGTTGCGGCCAGTTTTTACACCAGAGATGCTGTCTGAATGAACTGTTTTCGTGCCATTCTGTCTACCCAGACAGCGATCCTAGAGCAATATCCCCTGGAAATGTCACAATATATACATGTCATTGTGACATATATATACATATATGTATAGTTTATACACTTCTACATAGTAAAATAGCCTCTGATTCAATTGCCGGGTAAAGCCGGCTTCTGTGAAAAGACAGAAGCACCCGACATGAAATGACACTTGGTGTACATAGGGTTAACCATGTCTTTTCATGTCGTTTGCTATCTGATTTGCACAAACAATTACATCAGTCTATGTGTGCAAAATTTCACACCTGTAGGGGTTAATTAAAGTTGTAAATTCGTTGTAAAAAAAACGGACTTTTTTGCTACGAATTTACACCTTTAATTAACCCCTACAGGTGTGAAATTTTGCACAGACTGATGTAATTGTTTGTGCAAATCAGATAGCAAAGGACATGAAAAGACATGGTTAACCCTATGTACACCAAGTGTCATTTCATGTCGGGTTCTGCATTTTCACAAAAGCCGGCAATTGAATTAGCGGCTATTATACTATGTAGAAGTGTATGAACTATAAATATAAATATATGTGTCACAAATTCAATGACATGTATATATATATATATATATATATGAGGTGTAAAATTGTTTAAAAAAAATGCGTGGGCTCCCGCCCTATTTTCGCAACCAGACAGACAAAGCCAGCGAATGGGGGCAGATAATAATAGCCCAGAGAGGGACCATTATTTTTGGCCCCCCCTGGCTACTAACATCTGCCCCCAGACACCCCAGAAAAGACAAATCTATAATTAGATTCGCCCTTTCTGGCACTTTGCCCGTCTATTCCCATTGCCCTGTAGCGGTGGCGAATGGGTTAATATGGGGTTAAAGCCACCTTGCAATTGAAAGGTGACCTTAAGCCAGGTTAATAATTGAGAGCTGTCAATTAGACAACTATCAATTATTAATCCTATTGCATGAAATAAAAATAAAACACACACACTTTAATTAAAAATCATTTTAATGAAATAAAGACACATGTTTTTGACCATCTTTTATTTGACTGCAAAAACCATTTCCTGTAATAAAAATAAAATAAAAAAGCAAAATATTCTTACCTATCCCATGCACAGTCAGGTCCCACGGTGTAATCCTTCAGAAAGGGTTAATGTTTACTGCAGGGACCGCAGCTAATGCTGCAGCCTCACAGTAAACCCCCAAATGAATGAGTTCCTCTCCTGGCTGACAGGAGAGGAAGTGGAAAGCTTAATTGATTGCTTTCCACTTTCAATTCAGGTCAGCCAGGGACACAATCAGTGACGTCAGAGGAACTGATTAACAAAAATAGGGGTTCCCTTCGAAAAAAAAATGGCGTCGGGTCCCCCCTATTTTTGTTAACCAGCCTGATGAAGCAGACTGCTGAGCAGTGGCGTACCGTGAATGAAGCAGACCAAGCAGCTGCTATGGGGCCCGGACAGGTGAGGGGGCCCTCGACGGTCGGGTAGCTGTGCTGACACAGTACTACCAGGGGGTCGGCGGGGGAGGGGAGCGCAGCTCTTCTATATACTCACCCCTCCTGGTGCGGTCTCTCCAGCCCCTGCTCTTCTCCCACGGTCTCCGACGCCTGTGTTCAGCGGTCAGGTGGTACCGCTCATTACAGTCATGAATACGCACATATTCATGACTTTAATGAGCTGTCCCGCGTGACCGCTGAACACTGGCGGCGGAGACCGTGGGAGAAGAGCAGGGGCTGCACAGACCGCGCCGGCGGAAGGGTGAGTATAAGGGATATTTACCTGTCCCGTTCCACCGTTGCTCGCGTCCCTTGCTGCAATGTTCAGGTCAGAGGGCGCGATGACGTCGTTAGTGCGCGCCGCGCCCTCTGCCTCATCATTCACTGCTGGAGGACCCCGAAGACAGCGGCACTCAGCAGTGGAGAGAGGACAGGTAAATATCTCAGGTGCCGGGCCCTGAGCGAGCGGTGACATCGGCACCTGGTGTCACCCCCTGCTCAGGACACCGGCACCTGGCCCCCAGCGACGAAAGGTGAGTATGTCTTTTTTTTTTTTGGTTGCAGCAGCTGCGGCAGCATAAGGGCCTATACTATGGAGCATCTATGGGGGCACAATCTATGGGGGCATAATACATTTTTTTGTTTAATGTGTCCCCTCACTGTGCTGGCACTTTACATTTACAATGGCTCTGGGTTTTTTTTTTTGGGGGGGGCCCATTCAGACTTTTGCTATGGGGCCCCATGATTTCTATGTACGCCCCTGCTGCTGAGGCATGGTATTTAAGGCTGTTAAGGAGCCAATATCCATGGACCTTGCCAGCAGCATCGGACTGGAGTACCTTGGGCCCACCAGAGAAAAAATATTGTTGGGGCCCACCATCATACTTCCCAACCTTTGAAGAAGGGAAAGAGGGACAAAGGCTGTGGCACGCCGTGCCTGCTGCAGCAAATTTTAGGCCATGCCACGTTGCACCACAGACTGTCCAGGAGTTGGTGGATGCTTTAGTCCAGGTGTGGGAGGAGATCCCTCACGAGACCATCCGTCGCGCTCATCAGGAGCATGGCCAGAAGTTGTAGTGAGGTCATACAGCATACCTCCCAAATTTTGAAGACAGGAAAGAGGGTTAAAGGCTGCGGCGCGCGTAGGGCGTCGCTGCAAATTTTAGGCAACGCCCCGACCACACCCATTTAACAGCTAATCACACCCATATCCTGGCCCCAAGCGTACCCATTTAGCACTGCTGATCACACTGACTGGTAATGAGGGCACAGTGGCTGGTACTGAGGAAAAGAAAGAAAGAGCAGCGAGAGAGAAAGAACAAACAGAGAAAGAAAGAGAGGAAAGAAAGAAAAGAGAGAAAGAAAGAACAGAGAGAAAAAAGAACAGAGAGCGAGAAAGAAAGAACAGAGAGCGAGAAAGACTAGAGAGAGAAAGAAAGACTAGAGAGAGAGCCAGAGGCGTAGCTAGGGTTTTGGTTTAGTGGGGCGAAACTTCTGAGTGGGCCCCTAATCAGAGAACCTCAGCAAATGACCGCGCTGTTGCCAAAAATAATCTATATATAAAAAGACCAATATTGATATTACCGCCATATGGTCTGTGGTAAATAATACCAGTCCTACAGAACATATAATAGATTACAGCACAGGTACAGATAATGACTTACCGCTGATGTTCTTTCTAATGGAATTGTTCACTTTTCATTTCTTTTCCATCTGGCCCAGACCGACATGACGACTTCTCCAGCCAGGACTCGACTGCAGAGATTACAACAAGGACACATTTCACTTCTCATATTTTTAGCACTGTCTTGGTCACCAATTGGACTATTCTCAACCTGCACAAACTCCTCATCCTGCTGATACCCCAATACTGAGCCGCTGCTGCCATATGTGTCCCTATTTCTGCACCTGATACCCCAATACTGAGCCGCTGCTGCCATATGTGTCCCTATTACTGCACCTGATACCCCAATACTGAGCCGCTGCTGCCGCATGTGTCCCTATTACTGCACCTGATACCCCAATACTGAGCTGCTGCTGCCGTATGTGTCCCTATTACTGCACGTGATACCCCAATACTGAGCTGCTGCTGCTGCCGTATGTGTCCCTATTACTGCACCTGCTGTGTGGTTCTGTGTGACCTCTAAATTTTAAAGCACCCCTCTAGAATATAGTAATGCCGGGTGCAAGTGCCCTAGAAAACAGTGACCACATTTTGTCCCCTAGACTGTAATAATGCCCTGTGTGCCCTTTGACAGTCACAGTAACCCGAGTTCCCCTATAACAATAAGTGTCCACTTTACATTTAATAATGTCCCAAGTCTCCCCCTGTACATCTCCCCTATACACAGAATAATGCCCCTCACTGGATATATACTGACCCCTTAATGTCCCCAAACTATTTAATGGGTCCAACACTGTATGATGGCCCCTAGATAGCATCCATACAGCATAATACACCAGATAGTCCTCAATATAGTATAATGCACCCCCATAGGCAGCCTCTATATTATAATAAACCCCCATAGGCAGAGTCTATAATATAATGCACCACCATAGGCAGCCGCTATATTATAATGCACCCCCATAGGCAGCCTCTGTAGTATAATGCATCCCCATAGGGAGTCTCTGTAGTATAATGCACCCCAATATGGAGCCTCTGTAGTATAATGCAGCCCCCATATACAGCCTCTGTAGTATAATGCACCCCCCATATACAGCCTCTGTAGTATAATGCACCCCCATTAAAAAAAAAAAAAAAACAATACTCACCTCCCGGCTCCTGTGCTGCTCACTGTTCTCCCTCTCAGCGTCTGACAGCGGGCGCCGGCAGGTGATGTCATCGCGCCCGCTGTCAGACGCTGAGAGGGGGATTATGGGAGAGAAGGAGCGCTCGCTCCTTCTCTCTCTATGCGGTCAGCTGTATCGGCTGGATGCCGATACAGCTGACCTTCCGATGACGGGTGGGGGGCCCACTGCTGGCACCGGGCCCCCCCAACGCCTGTTCAGGCCCCATAGCTTCTGGGCGGCAGAGCAGGAAGATCGATTCTCCCTGCTCTGCCGCAGAATGTAACTGTATCGGCGTGCTGTGCACGCCGATACAGTTACTGTAGCGTAGCTCCGGGTGGGCCCCCTCAGAGCGCGGGGCCCGGGGCCACCGCCCCCTCTGCCCCGCGACCTATCTTTTCAAATCAGGGCCCACCACGCAGGAGCTGGGGCCCACCGGAGGTTTCTCCGGTGTCCCGGTGGCTCAGTCCGACCCTGCTTGCCAGCCTGATAATACCAGGCCACAGCAGTCTGCTTATCTTTGCTGTTTAACAAAAATAGGGGATCCCCTCGAAAAAAATTGGCGTGGGGTCCCCCCTATTTTTGTTAACCAGCCAGATAAAGCAGACCGCTGAGGCCTGGATTTTCAGGCTGTTAAGGAGCCAAGATCCATGGACCTTGCCAGCCTGATAATACCAGGCCACAGCAGTCTGCTTATCTTTGCTGGTTAACAAAAATAGGGGATCCCCTAAAAAAAAATTGGCGTGGGGTCCCCCCTATTTTTGTTAACCAGCCAGCTGAAGCAGACTGCTGAGGCCTGGTTTTTCAGGCTGGTAAGGATCCAATATCCATGGACCTTGCAAGCCTGATAATACCAGGCCACAGCAGTCTGCTTAGCTTGGCTGGTTAACAAAAATAGGGGATCCCCTCGAAAAAAAAAACGGCGTAGGGGTCCCCCTATTTTTGTTAACCAGCCAAGTAAAATGCAGACTGCTGCGGCCTGGTATTAAAAGACTGTCAAGGCCCATGGATTTTGGCCCTCAACAGCCTGATAATACCAGGCTACAGCAGCCCCACATTTGGCGCATCAAAAGATGTGCCAATTGTGGCACTTTACCCGGCTCTTTCCACTGCCCTGTAGCGGTGGCAAGTGGGGTAATAAGGAGTTAATGTCACCGTTGATTGCACGGTGACAATAAGCCCGGTTAATAATGGAGAGGTGTCAATAAGACACCGATCCATTATTAATCCCAAAGTTTTTAAATGTATAAAAAAAAAGACAAAGCAAGAAAAAAGTCTTTTAATGAAATAAAAGAGACAACACAGTTTTCATTTCTTTTATTGTACTCTCATTCCTGCAACGCCATCGATCTCCTGTAAAAAAAGAAAAAAAAAAACCAACAGTATACCACCTGTCCGACGCAGTCCATAGTAACGACTGTCCCACGGCGATCCAGCTCTGCTACATCGCAATGACAGGCAGAGCCTGTCATCGCGACGCAGCACAGCTGATTACCTGCTTCCCCGCGGTGACGTCATCGGACTGACTGCTTTACAGCCGCGATTACCCAGCAGTCACTGCAGTTATCGCGAGAAACTGCATGTGACCGCCGGGGAAAGATGATGGCGGCCATGAAGCAGTCCAGCCCGTGACCGCCGAGATCTTCTGCCAGGTAAGTGCCGCTGACTCCTGACAGACTCGACCGACGGACACTGACAGTGACAGACCCGACCGACGGACACAGACAGTGACAGTGACAATTCCGATTCCGGTATCCGATAAGACGACAATATCGGAACTCGGAATCGAAAGCCCGATACAGCTAATATCGGCCGATACCCGATACTTGCGGTATCGTATCGCTCAACACTATTAGCTACACCTGAAGACAGAAAGAGGAAAGCTAACTGCCCCGGAATAGAGCCCCCAAAGAAATAGAAATTTAAAACACACACTGCACACACAGGGAGCTCTATAATATTAAAATATACCAATAAATCTCAAGGTTTACAATATAGATACATATATCAATATATAAATAATTGAATCCGGATTTATCTAGATACAAAATAATAAAAGAGTTTAAAAATATACTATTACAATTATATATGTATCAACATTATCTCATTAACGTGCTCACCATGGTGCAGGGAAATAAAAAGTGGAGACCACTATATAGAATTAAACACCAAGCAGAACCAGATTAGACCAAAAAACAAACCAATCAGGGTAATTTAATTATCAAGGATTATTTATTTATTAAGAGTTGACAGTACATATATATATAAAATTAAGAGATAAACAGAATTGTGCGTATACAGAGCATTATAAAATATATAGCATACAGTATATAACAGACTTCAAAGGTAAAAATTCATACAATTAAACCCGGATAACATACATTGTGCAAAAATAATAAAAAAATATAAATAAATAAATAATAGTGCAAAGTGCAACCACAAATGTGTAGTTTATGTAATATAGGAGGACATTTCATATAGAAAATTTATGCCTGATATACAAGGGAAAATTTTTTTTGTGCAACAAGCCAAAAAAAAAGTGCAATGTGCAAATAAATAATTAGTGATCCTGGATATGAATAAAATGAAAAATAATAACCCAGTGCTAAGTGCAATTACAAAAATATATCAGATCATAAATACTGGGAGAAAAAACACCTATTATACTATGCCCAGTATATGGACATAGGTATGAAAAGTGCAGTGTGCAACAAAAGTGCCGATTGATGATCGAGCTGCCCCGGTGTATGTGGCGCTTGCGCAGTCTGCAGACCCCGGAAGTCCCCAAGGCGCCGCGTCATACTGCCGGAATGCACGGCATTATGTGTCCGGCGTTACCAAGGCAGCAAGACCGCGCATGCGCCACATACACCGGGCAGCTGCGATCATCAATCGGCGATACTATAAATAAGTGGTCTTCTGTACTTACTCCACTCCCCCTGACGAAGGAAATCCCATCCGAAACGTGCGTTGGGGCACTTGTGCGTGCAGGATTTTTTCTCCAAAAGGTAGTAGGACATTTCATATTCATTCCCTGGATCCATTGCACGTTGCACTTTTGTTGCACACTGCACTTTTCATACCTATGTCCATATACTGGGCATAGTATAATAGGTGTTTTTTCTCCCAGTATTTATGATCTGATATATTTTTGTAATTGCACTTAGCACTGGGTTATTATTTTTCATTTTATTCATATCCAGGATCACTAATTATTTATTTGCACATTGCACTTTTTTCGGCTTGTTGCCCAAAAATTTTTTCCCTTGTATATCAGGCATAAAATTTTCTATATGAAATGTCCTCCTATATATATAAACTACACATTTGTGGTTGCACTTCACTATATTTATTTATTTATAAATTTTTTATTATATTTATGCACAATGTATGTTATCCGGGTTTAATTGTATGAATTTTTACCTTTGGAGTCTGTTATATACTGTATGCTATATATTTTATAATTTCTGTATACGCACAATTCTGTTTATCTCTTTATTTTATATATATTACTGTCACTATATAAAAAATAAATAATCCTTGATAATTAAATTACCCTGATTGGTTTGTTTTTTTGGTCTAATGTGGTTCTGGCTTGGTGTTTAACCCCAAAGAAATAGAAGCCCCCAACATGTAATGGCTGCCATCCCTGTAGTCACTGACAATCTGCCACCACTGTAGTCATGACACGCTGCCATCCCTGTAGTCATGACACGCTGCCACCTTTGTAGTCAGGGACACGCTGCCACCCCTGTAGTCATGGACAACGCTGCCACCCCCTGTAGTCAGGGACACGCTGCCACCCCTGTAGTCAGGGACAACGCTGCCACCCCTGTAGTCACTGACACGCTGCCACCTCTGTAGTCAGGACACCCTGCCACCCCATAGTCAGGACACGCTGCCACCCTGTAGTCAGAACAGCTGCCACCCCTTAGTCATGACACCCTGCCACCTCCTGTAGTCATGACACCCTGCCACCCCTGTAGTCATGAACACACTGCACACCCCTGTAGTCAGGAACACCTGCCACCCCTGTAGTCATGGACAACCCTGCCCACCCCTGTAGTCAGGACACGCTGCCACCCCTGTAGTCAGGACAACCGTGCACCCTGTAGTCATGACACGCTGCCACCCCTGTAGTCAGGGACACCGCCACCACAGAAACGCTGCACCCCTGTAGTCCAGAACACAGTGACACCCCTGTAGATGAACACGCTGCCACCCCTGTAGTCAGGGACACACTGACACCCCTGTAGTCGCTGACACAGTGACACCCCTGTAGATGGACACGCTGCCACCCCTGTAGTCAGGGACACACTGACCCATCACCCCAGTAGTCGCTGAAAACAGTGACACCCCTGTAGATGGACAACGCTGCCACCCCTGTAGTCAGGGACACACTGACACCCCTTTTTAGCGCTGACACAGTGACACTCCGAGATGGACCGCTGCCCCCTTAATGGACACCGACCCCCCGTAGTCAGGGACACACTGACACCCCATAGTCGCTGCACAGTGGCCACTCCTGGTAGATAAAAACGCTCCACTCCCGTAGAAGGACACGCGCACCCCTTAGTCAGGGAACACACTGACACCCCTGTAGTCGCTACACAGTGACCACTCCGTAATGGAACCACGCGCCACCCCTGTAGTAGGGACACACTGACACCCCTGTAGCATGCTTCGCTGCCCCCCGTTGCGCCTCATACTACAATGACGCCCCCGTGGCGTGGTGTCGGCGCCCCGCCCCTGCTTGAGAGCGGTGGCGGCCGGGAAATGCAGCCACTCGTTTCGGGCTGTAGCTTGCACGGAGGGGGGGGGGCGGAGCACTCCACACAAGGGGAAAATCGGGCACCGGAGGAACTGAATCCCCGTAGAAAGGGGTTTAAAAAGGGACCCTTCACTGCCCCGGGCCCGGGTTCAGTGCCTCTCCCTCCGCTCCCAGCTCCCGCACCTTCTGCTATGGGGAACACCGGGGGGCACAAGACCCGCCAGGTTTAGGGGGCCGGCATCTGCCCGCGCTCCATAACCGGAGGCACAGGGAACTGGCGGGAGACAGCTCCTGCCTGAGAGCGGCACACGGGGACCCGCCCTGTGGGGTGCACGGAAGCAGAGCCCACCCCTGTGTGCCGGACACGCAGGGAAACATTGTCGGTGGGCCGCTCTGTAACGCTCCCCGGGGTTGTCACCGTTGCGCCCATGGTCGGACGCGTCCCAGTGCCCGCTTTGAATTTGTGTTTTTGGGACCACACACCTTCCCGTGCCTCAAAAGCCAGTCAGCCGCCCGGGCACCGCGCCTGCGTGTAATGCGGGCTCAGATGCCCAAAGGCCACAGGGGTCACTGCCTGCATATAAAGGGGGGATTGTGTATAGGAGGGAGTGATACCTGTTATATAGGGGGGGTGTGTAAGGAGGGTGGGGAATTACCTGTTATATAGGGGGGATTGTATAAAGGGGGCGGTGATACCTTTATATAGGGAATGTTATAAGGAGGGGTTTATTACCTGTATAAGGGAATTGATAAAGGGGGCGGTGATTACCTGTTATAAGGGGATTGTTTGGGGGCGAGATTACCGTATATAGGGGGATTGGTAAAAAGGAGCGGTGATTACCTGTTATAAAGGGGGGGTTGGGGTATAAGGAGGGCGGTGATTACCTGTTTATAGGGGGATTGATTAAGGAGTGGTGATTACCTTAAAGGGGATATTGTAAAAAGGAGGGCGTGATTCCTTTATATAGGGGGATTGTATATAAAGGAGGGGGGAAAACTGTTATATAGGGGGGGATTGTGTATAGAGGGCGGTGATTACCTGTATATAGGGGGGATTGTAAAAAGGAGGGCGGTTATACCCGTTATATAGGGGGAAATTTTGAAAAAAGGGGGGCGGTGATTTTCCTTTTTTATAGGGAAATTGTATATAAGGAGGGGGGTGATTACCTGTTATTTAGGGGGGATTGTATATAAGGAAGGGCGTGATTCCTTTTTATTTTAGGGGGATGTGTAAAAGGAGGGCGGTGATTACCTTTATAAGGGGGGATTTTATAAAAGGTGGTTTTAATTAAACCCGTTAAAATGGGGGGATTTATATAAGGAGGGCGGGGATAACCTTAAATAGGGGAAAATTTTAAATAAGGAGGGCGGTGATTAAACCCCCTTAAAATAGGGGGATTGTATATAAGAGGGTGTAGATTACCTGTTATATAGGGGGGATTGTATATAAGGAGGGGGTTTATTACCTGATATATAGGGGGGAATGATAAAAAGAGGGGGAATTACCTGTTATAAGGGGGGATTGTGTATAAGGAGGTGGTGATTACCTGTTATAATAGGGGGGAATGTATATAAGGAGGGGTGATTACCTTTATATAGGGGGATTTTTAAATAAGGAGGGCGGTGATTACCTTTTAAAGGGGGATTGTGTATAAGGAGGGGGGATTTCCTTTATATAGGGGGGATTGTTATAAGGGGGTGAATACCTGTTATATAGGGGGATTGTATATAAGTAGGGCGGTGATTACCTGTTAAAAAGGGGGGTTGTATAAGGAGGGCGGTGATTACCTGTTATATAGGGGGGATTGTGTATAAGGAGGGCGGTGATTACCTGTTATATAGGGGGATTGTGTATAAGGAGGGGGTGATTACCTGTTATATAGGGGGATTGTGTATAAGGAGGGCGGTGATTACCTGTTATATAGGGGGGATTGTTATAAGGAGGGGGTGATTACCTGTTATATAGGGGGGATTGTATATAAGGAGGGCGGTGATTACCTGTTATATAGGGGGGATTGTATATAAGGAGGGTGGTGATTACCTGTTATATAGGGGATATGTATATAAGGAGGGGGTGATTACCTGTTATATAGGGGATATTGTATAAAGGAGGGCGGTGATTACCTGTTATATAGGGGGATTGTATATAAGGAGGGGGTGATTACCTGTTATATAGGGGGGATTGTATATAAGGAGGGCGGTCGTTACCTTCTATATAGGGGTTTTGTATGTAAGGAGGGCGGTGATTACCTGTTATATAGGGGGATTGTATATAAGGAGGGCGGTGATTACCTGTTATATAGGGGGGATTGTATATAAGGAGGGTGGCGATTACCTGTTATATAGGGGGATTGTATATAAGGAGGGTGGCGATTACCTGTTATATAGGGGGATTGTATATAAGGAGGGCGGTGATTACCTGTTATATAGGGGGGATTGTATATAAGGAGGGTGGTGATTACCTGTTATATAGGGGGATTGTATATAAGGAGGGCGGTGATTACCTGTTATATAGGGGATATTGTATATAAGGCCTCTTTCACACTTCCGTTGTGTGACGTCCGCCCATCTGTGAAAATGGCGGATCCGTCAGAAAAGTAAAAAAACGGATGAGAGAGAGAGACAGACAGACAGACCCCGGGGATTGTATATAAGGAGGGCGGTGATTACCTGTTATATAGGGGGGATTGTGTATAAGGAGGGCGGTGATTACCTGTTATATAGGGGGATTGTATATAAGGAGGGTGGTGATTACCTGTTATATAGGGGATTGTATATAAGGAGGGCGGTGATTACCTGTTATATAGGGGGATTGTATATAAGGAGGGCGGTGATTACCTGTTATATAGGGGGGATTGTATATAAGGAGGGTGGTCGTTACCTTCTATATAGGGGGGATTGTATATAAGGAGGGCGGTGATTACCTGTTATATAGGGGGATTGTATATAAGGAGGGCGGTGATTACCTGTTATATAGGGGGATTGTATATAAGGAGGGCGGTGATTACCTGTTATATAGGGGATATTGTATATAAGGTGGGCGGTCGTTACCTTCTCTATAGGGGATATGTATATAAGGAGGGCGGTCGTTACCTTCTATATAGGGGATACTGTATATAAGGTGGGTGGTCGTTACCTTCTATATAGGGTGTATTGTATATAAAGAGGGCGGCTGTCCCCTCTGGTGTTTAGAGGACACTGTATATAGAGGATAGTAACTCTGTGATATTGTATATAACGCTGCACTCGACTGCTGTTCTTCACTCCCATAAGAATGAATAGAGTGGAGGTGCATAGGATCGACCACCGTTCACATGCGGCTCCTCAGGGTGCCAGTTCTTGGGATCAGTGGGGGTCTCGGCGTTCAGACCTCCAGCGATCAGGCAGTTATCCATATTATGGATAGGAGATAACTTCCAAACTTGACTCAGCCATTTACGGCTGTGGCTACACGGCGACTTTATATATCGAATGTGTGACACTTAACATCGGTGATGGGCTAATAAGTCGTGCCAGTTCTAAGTTCCTGTTCACCCTCCGGCCATATTACCCTCTGTATTACTGTGTAGCCTTGGGTTCTGCGCCACTCTCCTTTGTGCCCGTCTTCGCCCTTTCACATGGCACTGCTGTTATTTGTGGGCAGATCTCCCTGGACTCTATATATAGAGGCTGTAATACCATGTAATAAATTGCATATTTCACATACGGTTATGTATAACTAGGGATTAGGAAGATTAGCAGTCTCGGATACAGACATCATGACAGAACGTTGTTAACCATTCGTTAGCTTAGAGCCCATTGTTCAGGAAGTCTGCGTAATATCATGATTGAGGAACGGTGACTAAAGCAGTGTCCGGTGCTTGGGAGTCGGATCGTAGGGCTGTAGTGTTACCTCGGGCACAGGGCATGGGCTGTGTACAAAGTAGGGTTAAGCCTGTGTAAAAAGTTGGCGTTCTGACACCAGCCATTATTCCTCTTGGAAGGATTAGACATGGGCCCCTATAAGAGGCGACAGATGCCACAAAAACGCTGCTGCCATTGTCCCACTCTAGCGCACATGTTGCACAAATGCACAAGACAGCTGAGCCGCTGAAATGAGGGCACTTTCTCCAGACTAGACGATCTCTACAAATCAGTTGCCACTTTGCCTTTTACATTAAACACAGGTCTATTATATCGTTTCTACAGCTTGTGATCGACTTCTTGCATACTTTCTTTATGCCCCCTTATAGTCCACCACAGTTGGAATAAGCCCACCCCTAGTCTCTGAACTGAACTGTTACATTTTACTGTTGTGTTTTGGTTTTTATATTAATTTATGTATTATATTTATTTTATATATTTTTTATTATATATTTTTATTTTTGATTACTTATTATTAGCAGGGCTGTGGAGTCGGTATAAAATGGACCAACTCCGACTCCTAAAATATGTAATAAATTGGGTACAGTAGTACAGTGTAGGATGTGCTGTAAATGTTTTATAAGAATTTGGGAAAGTTATGAAATGTTCTATAAATGTATGTTATCTTCCTGATCAAAGGATCCAGGCTTTTAGTTGAGATGACTCTGTGCTGCACTTTATGTACATGATCAGTAGTGACCGGTGCTGTGGAGATGAATCTGTGCTGCACTTTATGTACATGCTCAGTAGTGACCGGTGCTGTGGAGATGAATCTGTGCTGCACTTTATGTACATGATCAGTAGTGACCGGTGCTGTGGAGATGAATCTGTGCTGCACTTTATGTACATGATCAGTAGTGACCGGTGCTGTGGAGATGAATCTGTGCTGCACTTTATGTACATGCTCAGTAGTGACCGGTGCTGTGGAGATGAATCTGTGCTGCACTTTATGTACATGTTCAGTAGTGACCGGTGCTGTGGAGATGAATCTGTGCTGCACTTTATGTACATGCTCAGTAGTGACCGGTGCTGTGGAGATGAATCTGTGCTGCACTTTATGTACATGCTCAGTAGTGAGGCAGGGCTGTGGAGATGAATCTGTGCTGCACTTTATGTACATGCTCAGTAGTGACCGGTGCTGTGGAGATGAATCTGTGCTGCACTTTATGTACATGCTCAGTAGTGAGGCAGGGCTGTGGAGATGAATCTGTGCTGCACTTTATGTACATGCTCAGTAGTGACCGGTGCTGTGGAGATGAATCTGTGCTGCACTTTATGTACATGTTCAGTAGTGACCGGTGCTGTGGAGATGAATCTGTGCTGCACTTTATGTACATGCTCAGTAGTGACCGGTGCTGTGGAGATGAATCTGTGCTGCACTTTATGTACATGCTCAGTAGTGAGGCAGGGCTGTGGAGATGAATCTGTGCTGCACTTTATGTACATGCTCAGTAGTGACCGGTGCTGTGGAGATGAATCTGTGCTGCACTTTATGTACATTCTCAGTAGTGAGGCAGTGCTGTGGAGATGAATCTGTGGTGCACTTTATGTACATGCTCAGTAGTGACCGGTGCTGTGGAGCTGAATCTGTGCTGCACTTTATGTACATGCTCAGTAGTGACCGGTGCTGTGGAGATGAATCTGTGCTGCACTTTATGTACATGCTCAGTAGTGACCGGTGCTGTGGAGATGAATCTGTGCTGCACTTTATGTACATGCTCAGTAGTGAGGCAGTGCTGTGGAGATGAATCTGTGGTGCACTTTATGTACATGCTCAGTAGTGACCGGTGCTGTGGAGATGAATCTGTGCGGCACTTTATGTACATGCTCAGTAGTGACCGGTGCTGTGGAGATGAATCTGTGCTGCACTTTATGTACATGCTCAGTAGTGACCGGTGCTGTGGAGATAATTCTGTGCTGCACTTTATGTACATGTTCAGTAGTGACCGGTGCTGTGGAGATGAATCTGTGCTGCACTTTATGTACATGCTCAGTAGTGACCGGTGCTGTGGAGATGAATCTGTGCTGCACTTTATGTACATGCTCAGTAGTGACCGGTGCTGTGGAGATGAATCTGTGCTGCACTTTATGTACATGCTCAGTAGTGAGGCAGGGCTGTGGAGATGAATCTGTGCTGCACTTTATGTACATGCTCAGTAGTGACCGGTGCTGTGGAGATGAATCTGTGCTGCACTTTATGTACATTCTCAGTAGTGAGGCAGTGCTGTGGAGATGAATCTGTGGTGCACTTTATGTACATGCTCAGTAGTGACCGGTGCTGTGGAGCTGAATCTGTGCTGCACTTTATGTACATGCTCAGTAGTGACCGGTGCTGTGGAGATGAATCTGTGCTGCACTTTATGTACATGCTCAGTAGTGACCGGTGCTGTGGAGATGAATCTGTGCTGCACTTTATGTACATGCTCAGTAGTGAGGCAGTGCTGTGGAGATGAATCTGTGGTGCACTTTATGTACATGCTCAGTAGTGACCGGTGCTGTGGAGATGAATCTGTGCGGCACTTTATGTACATGCTCAGTAGTGACCGGTGCTGTGGAGATGAATCTGTGCTGCACTTTATGTACATGCTCAGTAGTGACCGGTGCTGTGGAGATAATTCTGTGCTGCACTTTATGTACATGTTCAGTAGTGACCGGTGCTGTGGAGATGAATCTGTGCTGCACTTTATGTACATGCTCAGTAGTGACCGGTGCTGTGGAGATGAATCTGTGCTGCACTTTATGTACATGCTCAGTAGTGACCGGTGCTGTGGAGATGAATCTGTGCTGCACTTTATGTACATGATCAGTAGTGACCGGTGCTGTGGAGATGAATCTGTGCTGCACTTTATGTACATGATCAGTAGTGACCGGTGCTGTGGAGATGAATCTTTGCTGCACTTTATGTACATGATCAGTAGTGACCGGTGCTGTGGAGATGAATCTGTGCTGCACTTTATGTACATGATCAGTAGTGACCGGTGCTGTGGAGATGAATCTGTGCTGCACTTTATGTACATGATCAGTAGTGACCGGTGCTGTGGAGATGAATCTGTGCTGCACTTTATGTACATGCTCAGTAGTGACCAGTGCTGTGGAGATGAATCTGTGCTGCACTTTATGTACATGATCAGTAGTGACCGGTGCTGTGGAGATGAATCTGTGCTGCACTTTATGTACATGCTCAGTAGTGACCGGTGCTGTAGAGTCGGAGGTTTGGCTTACCGGCTCCACAGCGCTGGTTATTAGTGTCCCTTCTGTTGTGTCATGTTGTGGTGCCTGATGTGTAGAATAGACCTAGCCTGAAGATAGTTTGTCTTTGGGGAAAATATCCTTTAGTAAAGGATCGTCTTCCACTAGGAAGACTGACCGCATCAGGACAATAAGGGCCCCCTAGCAGATGGTCTCCGTACACTGTGAGCTGTCAGCTGGCTGTCTAGATAAAGCCTAGCTGCTGTGGCATGGCACCTGAAAGCTGTTGGCGTTAAAAGGTACACAATGAATTGTACGTCTGTCTGGTAAAATATTTGCAGTGTCCAGTAACTAAGGGGTTAATTCTGTCTGACAATTGTTTGAGTCAGCTTAGCTGTAGGGTATTATTATTTTTATTATTAGGTTCATTAAATTTAATTGATTATTAGTGATTTTCTGATATAATTTAATGTTTTTGTTATCAAGTTTAATGTAAAATGATTGGACTGTGGGAAATGCTGCCCTCTATGGTATAGATTGTGGGAAATCAGCAGCAGTGTGTGATCCACCCTTAATTAGACATGTATATTGATGTGAACAGTAGCCATGAAATGAATGGATCCGGGATGTGAACCCCATATCCATGTTGCAACCACGTAGCGTCATTTCGAAACAAAGTTGTGTGAATTCAGCCTCATAATTAGACCTTCTCCTGATCATATGTAGCGGATGTCACACGACGGACGTTACACTTGTAGAAATGCTTCCATATACAAACTGTTTTCCTGATCCCACATGTCACCGTTCTTTAAGATTCTTCCTTCCCTTCCTGTGTAGTTCTGCATGACGTAAAATCTCCAAGTGTAATGGAAGAGGCATATGAAAAGTTGTCATATCGACATTCTAAAACCATTCTATTGTGTAATATATCTAAAATGAAGCAACATTGCAGTATTGAATGGAATATGTTGTTTTGGCTCTACAGCCCTATGCAGACTTATGTACCCGTAGAAGGGCAGCATTGCATGAAACGGCCGTCGTCCAGTGCGGCTCCACTGAGAGCTCTCCTGCTTTGTATGTATAATCCACAATAAAAGGACATATATCAGGACGGTGAGTGCCTTGCATCTCTTGCTTTTTGGATGTAGACTTATGTATCGCCATGGTAACGGGTAACAAACAAGAAATCTGGTATAATCTGATGCTGGAGTCAGACTTTCTTCCATCTGTTATCTTTATGCTTGCTTACATACAGTATGTTCCCGAGAAGCAGGGGGCTGATGGAAGAAGGTGTGACTGCGGGATTAGACTATAGAGGAAGTATGGGCGCACTACAATATATTCACAATAACTAGGGAGGTGCGTAGTGGTAGAATTGAACAATGATAAGAAGACAAGAGAAAAGTACTACCGTATATAACGCACACTTCACCAAAAATGAAATATTTGTGAAAATAGAAAAACTTAATTGGCATACAAAAACATTGTGCAGATAAAACATAATTAAAACCAAAAGGACACAGTCCCAGAGCCCTGCCACATATCTATAAAGGGATGCAAAGGCTAAAGGCCTGTAACAAAGCGTGAAATGCAATATATGCCAAACATGCACTAATATAACATCAATAATATAGTACCATATGCATTATAGGAAAAAAGACCTGATATAACAAATAAGACATAAAAAATGCATATGTCAAGCATGTGTGGTCAAAAATTGAACAATGCCAGTACTGACCCTATATAGACCTATGCCAATAGTACATAGAGAATTGTAAAAAGGATCATGAAAGGAATAAAGCAACTAGGCGGAAGGCCAAACAATAGTGTCATCGCTGTTGCACCCAAAAGAATAGACAGAAATAGTTACCCATCAGAAACCCTCATAATAGAGGGATGAATAATGCACAGGCAGGGATCACCGGAGGGGTCCGGAAAAAGTGGCCCCACGCGTTCCGCCGTAACCAGTATGGCTTCCTGAGGGAGAGTTTTATACAGTAGTACTTTTCTCTTGTCTTCTTATCACTGCGGGATTAGACTACACAGGTGCCTGTTGTCTGTTACCATGGTGATGCATTGGTTAGCATTGGAGCTTAGAAGCAAAGCGCTAGAACATTTCTAATTAGAACCTATTACAAACTCACTTATTTTGCATTTTAAATGCATTGGTACAATGAAAAAAAAATGGTTTGTAAGGTGGATATATGAATAACCTGAAGAACTGCATCCTAAAACCTTATTTTCATCAGTGTGTGGATCCGCTTTTCAGCAGTGTTAGTTTATACCATCATTGATTTTGTCGTAGGGAATAAAAACAATTGTGAAGCTTCTTCCCATTAAACGACCCATAGACTTGTATAGGTGATTATTAAAAACGGACGTGTCTCTGATTGATATTACTATTTTTTTTTTTTTTTAATAAAGCTCTCATGCCAGTTTCTCCCAGCTCTGGATATTGGGGGGGTATGTGTGTGCTCTTGTCAGATCCATGACTAGCGGCAGCGTTCACTACACCATGAATCGTACTAGGATCGATGGCGAGGTGCATGTCGCTCATCTGTCACTCTTGATTTGTGACGAGGCATCTTTTACTAATATAGCAGTATTTCATGGCCATTATTAGCGCAGCTTTCTCAGACTGAACATGCCTCCTAACATGGCTCTTCCAATTGACTAACGCTGCACGTAGCAATGCTGCTATTCCCATGAGGCAGGCTGGTAGACAGGTCTGGTCACATAGTTCTCCATCAGCTGTGAAAGATAAAATAGCCAAGCCCTTTATTGTCTAAAGTGGAGGTATTGTAAGGGGAAGTCAACGTGTTTCCAGCCCCTCCATTGCACCTTTGGGTTAATTAGTCAAAGTGTACGTGCCACTGTACGCCATCCAACATAACCTATATGTCAAGAGATATGTCCAACATGTATACCCTCCTGATTGCTGCCCCTAATTTTAGGCACAGGCTCGTGCAAATAGCCATCTTACAGATTCCCATACCGTCCTCCAATATTCCATGGAAACAGATGGAAGCTTCTTCTTACCATGTTCTCTGTATTCTGACTTTCCACTCTTCTAGAGGCATCGCTTCCTAGCGAGAATACTGTGCCGTATGGAGGCACCATGTGCTGACACACAGCATCCTTGCATATGGCTTTGCTACGGGCTTACATTACTTTCCCTTGTTAGTTCTCATTGCCTTGTCTTATTTCTGTGAAGCCAGTCTTTAAATGTGTGGCTTACATCAATGCTACACGTGGGGTTCTAGGAGACATCATTGGGCTTTCCATGTTTCGGTAACAGGACAGTGTTTATATGCTGGTTTCTCTTTAATGAGGTTTTATGATCCTCCGCACTTTTTTGGCCAAGAGTGATTAATTAAATTAATCCTCTACAGGCTGCAGAAAGTCTGTGTGATACCTAAGACAGAATTTGTTAAAATGAACCCGCGTGCTGTCCTATTATTTGTGTCATGTAGCTGGCGCCCTATAGTCTACAAAAGAACAAGATACCATAAAAAGTTTTTGTACTTTACTATACAGCATATCCCATTTTGTTTTTTCATGTTATTAAGCCCATTGTACTGTTGTGATCACTAATAGTCAGTTATTTAAATAGAATCTGTCAGCAGCCTTTTACTACCTCAGCTGAGAGCAGCATGATGTATACCAAGAGACCCTGATTCCAACGATCTATCACTTAGTTTAGTGGGTGCTATGGTTCTGACACAGAGTTCCTACTTTCAGCATGAAGCAGAGCTGAGAAAGCTGACCCTGCCCACACCAGCTCTAACATACTCTATAGACAGTGAGCTGCTTATCACAGGAGGGGCGGAGTCGGACTAGCAAGCATCGGACAATGATAATCACAAAGTGATAAAACCTTGAGTGTAGTTAAACAGCAGCACACCACCTGACATGTTACATATCATTGAAATCTGTGTTTTAACCCCTATCTCATGCTGTCGCCTGATTACATTGCAAAAATCTGCTAACAGATTCCCTTTAAGAAGAACCTTTCGCCACTCCTGTAAATACTAATATTCCTGATGGAAGTAAGAATTCTAGAATCTTTTCTGGTTATTCTGCATCGTTCTGGTTTTCTTATGATTTGCCTGAATATTTATGATAAATTGACAACTGGGCATTACCATTCTCTTTGTTAACGGAGTGTGTCCCCACACAATCTAACATTCTTCACTCTGACACACAGTTGTTGATTTACTATTACTTTTCTCTTAAGAATAACTGAAGCCCGGCACAATATAAAGCTGTACTAAAATAGGCATGTCTGGAGAGCTGACAAGTCCTCTTTAAATCTCTGTTTTCCTGGAAAACCCTTTAAACTTGCCAAGCAAACGAGTTGTGTTAGGTCTCTGACCTTAGGTTATATAATGGAAGAAAACCAAACCTGTTTGATATGTGTTGAGCTTGTCTTGGTAGAAGCCGCGCATGCTGCTGTTTTTGTTACTATCCCGACACGTGGAATGTTGTCAAATGAAAAGACACACGGATATACGGTATTACCGTGTGAAAGGGAGATGCTACCGTACACCATCACTGGAAATACAAGTAATAGGACTATACCTCAAATTCTAGAGCAGATGGCAATAGCAAGGATCTCGTTCAACATTTTCTCCAATTGCTCAGCTTTTTTATTTGCCAACCTTTTACACTTCTCATCCATGTAGAACCAGTTAGGGTAGGACTATTAAATATACTGAATATTAAATAAAATTGATAGTTCTCCAATCATCCATAGCGTTACATTGATTGTCTTGTCACAATGGCACCTAAAAGGTGGGATCCATTGGCCACCAAGTTAACCGTCAGTCCTTGAAGTCAATGTGTTTGAAGTTAAAAAATGAACAAGGGTAAGTGTTCACAGAACTTTAACAAGGGCCAATTTCTGATGGCCAGATGGGCCACAGTATCTCCGTAAAGTGGTCTTTTGCTAGTACCTACAAAATGTGGACAAAAGGACAGCTGTTGAGCTGGCCATCAGAATCATTGGCGTCCACAATGCTCACTGATGCACTTGCGGAACGAAGGCTAGCCCGCTTGGTCCGATCCCAGAGATGATCTCCTTCAGCTGAAAAGGTCAATGCTGGCTATAATAAAGGTGTCAGTGCTCACAGTTCACAGCATACCAAGTAACCACAGACTAGCCAGAAAGCCCATGCTGACATCTGTCCATCCCTGAAGGCGCTTACAATAAGCATGTCAGCATTAGAGCTGGAGCAATGGAAGAAGGTGGCTTGAACTAACACATGTGGACAGCTAGTTGCGTATGAGACATGACAAAGGATACACTATTAGAGGAAGACAGGCTGGTGGGTACAGTATGATGCTCTGGGCAATGTTCTGCTAGGGAACCTTGGTCCCTGGTGTTCATTGCTATGTCACTTTGACATGTACCACCTACCTAAACAATGTTGCACAGCAAGTACACAATTTTATGCCAATAGTATTTTTTGAAGGCATTAGCCAAGATAATTTCCCTTGGCCTCCACATTTTCCAGACCAAGAGTCTGTGGTATATGCTGGATCAATGAGTCTGATCTTTGAAGGTCTCCCTTTCATTTGAAAGCACTTTTTGGATTTGCTGCTACCGTCTTTGGGATAGATATCACAGAACACCTTCTCAGGTCTTGGGGAGTCAATATCTTGACAGTTCAGAGATGCCTTGGCAACATAAGGGGAGCCTTTGCAAGTTGGTGGTTGAAAAGGGGTCATCCACCAATGGTTATAGATTTTATGGTTACAAAATTCTTAGTTGGACTAGAAAAATATTTAGACTTGAGAGTCCTCAGTGGTTGATACCTTTTAATGGCTAACTGAAAAGATGGTAACAAATTGCAAGCTTTCGAGACTACACAGGTCTCCTATATCAAATAAGTTGGACTAGATACTTTTATCTTTCTATCGGTAGTCATACAATGCAATCAATAAATGCTCGGACAACCTATTGTGCCGTGCTGCATGCATTGTGTAACGCCTGTTTAACTGACCCATGTAGAGTAATTCACGGACTATGAAGAAATGAGTGACTTAGTAAATTACATTGCATTACTTGTCAATTCTGGATCTATGCAAGATGATAGCTCAGAGCTGCATCTTGGCGTCATTAGATGCAGTCATGAAGTCATCAGACAATTGACATAGTATCTTTTTATGGTAGCATCATTGGCTCGCTGGCATGAGATTGGCACAGAAACAGTTAAAAAAAACTTGCAAAATCTTCTTTTCTACATACATAAGTTATTTTATTAATGGTATATGGTGATGGTTAGTTGCATTGCAACAGTGCCACCGAGCTTCCGTTACCTTGCTAATAATTAGTCTTGGAGAACTCTTTGAGCTTCTCTTCTGGGGATTTCCTCCATCCCTGTTTCTTCAAAAAGTTACATAAAATAGAGAATTGTGTGTGATTGATGTTAGCGGCTTTATACTGCAGACGTCCCTCTGGGTTTTCTAAATGTATTAGTGATTCATGTACCGTAGTTTCAAGATAAATCAACCTTGAATATTCAAGGTTTTCATTTAGACCCCTGACTGCTGTCCTCATTTTATGCACCTAGATGTGTATGGATCTGTATAAATATATACCTATGGCATGGCTTTTTGTACTTTTATATAATCTACACTCCTCAACACTGAAATTGCTACACCATGAAGGAAAGTCCTAGAATTTTGGAAATCACAGGCTCGAAAGACCTGGTAATGATATGAACAAGATGAAGAAATGGAAACACAGTTTTCAAAACATTTTGATTTATTTCCATGACTTTTTCCTTCTTGGTGTTGCAGTTTCAATGTTGAGGATTGTGTGTATATATAGCAGTAAATACATTTTACGGTTGGTCGTAGACCCCAAGATACCTTATGTAGAAATGTCATATCATGCCAAAGGGTTTCCCCAATTTATGAGCGGTCCTAAAAGCCTGTTGGGCTGTTTCTGTAACTCCTTTAGCCTTTTATAGAGAGATTTATCTTATGACATGGAGCTGGAATGGCTTTGGAGAACATTTATTTTCAGTCTGCATTCTTTGTCTCTCCTATAAAGTAAATTCCAACTGATCTGGAGGATCCGAATGTTAGCCATGCCAGTATCGCATGTTAGTAGCCTCGGTAGAATAGTCAGTAACTCAGTAGGTTTACAGGAGGTCCTATCGAAACGTTTTGGTATCGCAAATAGCCTTGTTTCCACTACTTCTAGTCTGGAGGCCCCATACACTTTAGATGTTTGGGCAGGCTCGGCTGACTTTCCTTTATTGTGTATGGGGGTTTTAACTCCATTGAGATTTTGCTTTGGCTTCTTCATCAGAGTTAGTACTGGAGCAGCAGTAAACTGTCAACGGTGTGGAAATCCCAAATCGATGATTTGGTTGTAGGCCCTTGTATAGAATAGTTACATTTTAGTAAGGGCAGTAATAGTCAACTGCATACTTTTCATATTACTTTGGCCAAGCCATAAGTATGCCTTTGGCTCCTAATCTGGGGGGGGGGGGTGCATTAACTCTGAACTGTACTCAAGATATATTAAGAGCACAAAGTTACGCAATTCCTGTTTTGTAAGAAATCATTTCTGAAAATCAATAAAGCCCAAATTGTTTCGTCTTTTTCATCCCTGTTGGTGTGCCATGGCACGTAATATCTTGTGCACCATGCCTTTGCTTTTTAATAACCGGGCCGGAGGGAAGACTGAAAGACAAAGAGGCTCTTTATGAATTTTTGCCAAGGGACTCGTCATAAAATGTCGTCGCTGAAGTATTACTTTGTAAACATCCCAAATTTAATTAGCAGAAATCCTTTCCTCTTCCCAAGGCTGGAGATAACATGGATCACTTGACTGCCAAAGAGCAAATCAATCTCCGACAAGGCTGGACATGTAATTGGAAAGGTTGTCTGGACGCCCTGTGGTTATTAACTAGAAAAAAATGCCAATGGTCACTACATTCAAGAACTATAATACTAGTTAAAAACAAAAAGAAGGAAAATGTGTTGTGCCCTGTCCTGCAAGTGCCATAGAATAATGGTGTGAAGGAGGCTGTGGTTATGTAGGTGCAGGATGGTGCCCTTGATGCCTTTTGTTGATAATTTTAGTGCATCAATACATTAACGTTGAAGTCTTGTGTGGCGTCTACTCCCCAGCAGACCGAGCCATAACTTGTCTTAGCACCAAGATGAATTGGGAGAACACGGTGTCGAACTGTTCTTCTGCCCTGTGGATATCTAGGAGTACAGATCTACTTGGCAAAGTGGACTGACTACATTAGCTAACAGGAAAGCAGAAAAGTTTCAGCTTGGTCTTCATCGCAGCTTTTCAAGACCATACATGGGTATTAAGGAGCGAAACGATAGATTAAAATTCTAATTCTAAACTGGACCATTTAGGAATAAGTTTTACTATAATATTATAAGCTGATCTGATTTTCTAGTTGTCGGGAAATAATGTCTGCAATTACTTTTTGCATTCAATGCAGTGGTGAAAGTAATAACTTTCTTATAATTAGTGCAATGAGAGAAACTTGTGCAAGTCTTTCGCATCAATACCCAGCACTGCCGCCGGCACTCAGACCGGAGCGTTCAGCTGCATAGAAATACATGCAGCCGTACACTCCGGTCCCGAGTCCCGGCTCAAAAGTGTGACTCCGGCCTTAAAAGGGTTATTCGCAACTCAGACAACCCCATTCTCATCTCAACTGCTATATTTCCACTTCTAAAATGACAACCTATACTCAGCTCTGGTGCCGATGCCGGTTCATTCCAAACTGGCCCCCAGAAGTAGTGAGATCTGCTGCTGCTCTATAACGTCCTCCAGATATAATTTTTTTTCTGACGGAAGTGTTTGGCTGCAGGGCTCACGTGATATAACGTCATGCAATCCCCAGGCTAGCCAGTGCCATCATGAATGGCGCCGGTATTGGAGATAAGTATAGGCTGTAATGCCAACTTCTATAAGAGGCCGTGTCTCTTGCCATGGGCCTCTAGACATAAACTGACCATTTAGGAGTGAAAATTATCACTGGTACCAAACACTGCTATGGAAAGAATCCTACAACACATAGCTTTCTCCTCTCCTGAGGTGTCTGTTGTAATAATTACCTGCATTTTTTAGGATAACAATTTTAGAACATTCTTAGAACTTGCGTAGTGCCGTTCCTCTCATACACCTTTTTCAGAAATTTCGGAATGAATCAATAACAGCATGTTACTATTCACTTGTCAAATGGGCGTATCTCTACATTGTCACCTCTGACTGGCCAGTGTAAGATTGTGTAGGGACATGCCTCCAACTGAAAACACCTAGTTGTCATTTCATGCCTACATTCCTAGGAGTGGTAATGGAGGAATGTTACTGTATGTTTTGGACTTCCAAGAAAAAATTGTTGAGATGTATCTGAGAAGTGAGGTCAGGAGAGAGGACCATCTCTGTGTACAGTGTGTGTCGTCTTCCGGAATGCTCTTGTGTGATTATTGCGGCACGTGGGAGTCTCGGGTTATTAGCCTAGTCTTGCCCAGTAAAGGTGTTTATTTACTCACGGGAAAAAATGTCCAGCTCTCCTTTGTTTGGCAGGTTTGTTTCTTACATTGCCGTTTGAACTCCTACTCCACTCATGATAATGAAGCAAATCTAGGCCATCTTCATTTATAAATAAACATATCAAGTGACGTGCGGCTTCGGGGGGAGGCGTGGATCCAAATAATTTATATGTATGAAGCAGCAATTCTCCATGCCAGAAAGATGCTTCTTGTAAATCAGTATGAGGTGGGAGAGTCCTTCCTGTTTTTAGACTTGGCGCAAAGCAAACTTTCCAAAAATGCCTGTTGGGATAAAGGAGGAGGAAGCGGTCAACATCCTGACCAGTTATTTAATAATTTCTCTTTTTTATGATCTTAGTATCTGGATAAGGTTAGCAATGTTTTCTGGAGGCGAACACATTCCCATGTGAAACATATCTTGCATTTGAGCAGCAGAGAACAAAGCTTTGACCTTGATGGACACAGGTTTATTACTGAATGAAACACCTTTTCATTATGTACGAAGAAGCCATTCCTTCTGCTGACTTAAGCTGGAAGGAAAAACTATGGTACTAAGGAAGTGAGTGGACATGGTTCTTTTAGGGGCCTTTGCTCAACGGAACCTACAAGATGTGGGTATCTGGGTACGTTTCAGTCCAGAGTCCTCTGGTTCAAGGTCTAATTCTGAGCTCCAGGTTACAAGAGCATCAACTGTTGTGTCCTAGACAATTGTAAGAGCTATAACTTTGGTAACACAAGGCTTTATTCATACTTTGTCACTTACAAATTGTGTCCATTGATTGCTGTTTGGATCCATCCAAGTATGGGGAGACATGGCTTGCTTGGCCAAAGATTGGGGACCACTGTTTGCCACTGCTATATCGCAGCATAATGGTGGTAATTGAGATGACACTGTGACCCATCGGGTACTACGATAAGCGATTAACAGAGTTGGAACCAGTTGGATTCTTTGCAACTTGTCAGTCGTGGCAACCTGCAGATTGTAATTTTTTTCCCATTCATCTTAACTACATTACAGTTCAGCAGCGCCATAGGGATCTTTGATCTGTGTTGCTGTCAAAGTCGCACCAGCCTAATATGAACAGGAGACGCGATGGAGATGTAACCAAGCCTAAAAGCAGGCTGCTTTTACTTCCCGGGTAGTCATGATGGTTATTATTAGGTTTTACGTTCCTGAAACAGTGAGTCTGTGCGTGTTGTCTCGCTGATTATGCAGAATGTAATGTTGAAGTTCTGGTTTGGCTTATTTTTCAGTATTTTTCGATAACGACTTGAAGCTCTTAGATCAGCGACAGGCAATGCAGGCAAAAAGTAACATAACTTAGTTACATTGAGAAATAGATAACAAAGGTACATAGCGTCCAGTTTCTTCTACATTACCTCCATGATGTAGGGTACAATCGCCTATCCGTAAGGTGGAACTATCATTGTGTAAAACTTCTTAGATATTCTAGGCGCTGTATAGTGTTGCTGATTGGTGGGGACCTGGGTCCTGAGACCCTCACCGATGAACAAATCCTGAAGCCCCAGACCTCTCTGTGTGCAGCTCTATCATGGCGGTGCTTTTACTTCTCATTGGGGGAATCTCAGGACCTGGACCTACGTCAATCAGCAAACCTAAAGTTGCCTATAATATATAAAAAGGAAAAAAGATAGTTATGTTTTAATTAAAAAAAAAATGTAGCTTTTTGCATTTGAGGTTGTACAAGTGCTATTAGGGGAATGTAGCAATTTATGTTGTGCGATGCCTAATTGCCATTGCGTATTTGACTCATGCCCCCGAATGCCGCTTTCAGGCAAGTACCGTAAATGCTGACAATGTGTTTGGGTTTTTTATGCTTGAACACACCGAATCTGAGTACCTAGAGGAAAAAAAACGCCTTATTTCTGACAATTGTATGGCGTGCGCCTTTAAATGTTCCATTTTGTATCCAAAGGAAGCTTCACCAGCCGCTGCCGCTGGGCACGATGTCCTGCCCGGCGTGTCTGACTGGTGCCAGCCATGGGAGGGCTGTGATCATATCTCGCAGTTGTCGTTTTCCTTCTAGATGCTGTTTATTTCGGTGCTCGCTCTTGACTCGGTACATTTATACTGTAGCAAAGTATTTTGTTGCTTAGTGACAGTCGGGGAACAGATCTTTCTGCTCCACTAAGATGCTGTTAGTAAAGCCTCATTTCAATAATGCAAATTGGATGTATCATTGATTGTCACAATGTTCAGAGAATCAGATGTTCTGTATTGAGGGTGCGCACAGACACCGCCAAGGAATGTGATCAGTAGGAAATAAACATGGGGGTCCTCTGGGCTGCACAGTTCATATGCAGAAATGACGCCGTTGTCCATGTGCCTCGCACTGGCCTGACTGGACATGTACAGACCTCATTCATCTGGGCACATCTCTTTGAAGCTGATACGCTGCAGGCTGATGTGAGGAGCTTGGCTGTGTCTCCCTGCCGTTGCGTGCTGTCTTATTCAGGATCTGCACATTTGTTCTTTTTTCACTTCTGCTTCATTTCATATTTGATGATAATAAAATCAACTTCAAAATATTCTTTTCATTTTTTTTCTCCTTCCAGATTTAGCGAATACAATTTACACGCCGCACTTCGCTGTAGTCGCCAACCTGTGGGTGTCCAGTGACATGGTGGTCCGGATGACACAATAAGCAACACTGTTTAGCAGATTTCCCTGCTCATCACTTGCGTAGCCTTCGGTCATTGACTTACATGATGACGAATCAAGTGTAAAAGTGTGCCATAGGGTTGCCTTGCCTCCTGGTCCATTATGGGGAAAGGAGAGAGGGGACAGGGATGGGGCCAGTGTAGAGGTCTATATAAAGATGTACAGACCAAAAGTTTGGACACACCTCAGTTAAAGATTTATCTGTATTTTCATGACTATGAAAATTGTAAATTCTCACTGAAGGCATCAAAACTATGAATTAACACATGTGGAATTATATACTTAACAAAAAAGTGTGTAACAACTGAAATTATGTCTTCTATTGTAGGTTCTTCAAAGTAGCCACCTTTTGCTTTGATGACTGCTTTGCACACTCTTGGCATTCTCTTGATGAGCTGCAAGAGGTAGTCACCGGGAAAGTTTTTCACTTCACAGGTGTGCCCTATCAGGTTTAATAAGTGGGATTTATGGCCTTATAAATGGGGTTGGGACCATCAGTTGTGTTGTGCAGAAGTCTGGTGGATACACAGCTGATAGTCCTACTGAATAGACTGTTAGAATTTGTATTATGGCAAGAAAAAAGCAGCTAAGTAAAGAAAAACGAGTGGCCATCATTACTTTAAGAAATTAAGGTCAGTCAGTCCGAAAAATTGGGAAAACTTTGAAAGTGTCTCCAAGTGCAGTTGCAAAAACCGTCAAGCGCTACAAAGAAACTGGCTCACATGAAGACCGCCCCAGGAAAGGAAGACCTAGAGTCACCTCTGCTTCTGAGGATGTTTATCTGAGTCACCAGCCTCAGAAATCGCAGGTTTACAGCATCTCCTATCAGAGACCAGGTCAATGCCACACAGAGTTTTAGCAGCAGACACATCGCTACAACAACTGTTAAGAGGAGACTTTGTGCAGCAGGCCTTCATGGTAAAATAGCTACTAGGAAACCACTGCTAAGGACAGGCAACAAGCAGAAGAGACTTGTTTGGGCTAAAGAACACAAGGAATGGACATTAGACCAGTGGAAATCTGTGCTTTGGTCTGATGAGTCCAAATTTGAGATCTTTGGTTCCAACCACCGTGTATTTGTGCGACGCAGAAAAGGTGAACGGATGGACTCTACATACCCAGTCGAGATGGTTTGGGGTAAGCTGGACCGCAGAGTGAAGGCAAACGGGCCAACAAGTGCTAAGCATCTCCGGGAACTCCTTCAAGATTGTTGGAAGACCGTTTCCGGTGACTACCTCTTGAAGCTCATCAAGAGAATGCCAAAAGTGTGCAAAGCAGTCATCAAAGCAAAAGGTGGCTACTTTGAAGAACCTAGAATATAAGACATATTTTCAGTTGTTACACACTTTTTTGTTGAGTATATAATTCCACATGTGTTAATTCATAGTTTTGATGCCTTCAGTGTGAATGTACAATTTTCATAGTTATGAAAATACAGAAAATTCTTTAAATGAGAAGGTGTATCCAAACTTTTGGTCTGTATTGTACATTTTATGGATTATTCTGGGGAAATTGCATCTTTTTGGCCACACAACAGTTTAACAATGTTTAGATTTATTCTTCAGGGAAAATACTGGTCCAGGTCCCTAGAGAACAATGTGTTTCTTTAAAGTCTGAGAAATGAGTCTGTGTATAACACTGGGCTGTTAGTATAAGCGAGAACCGAACGCACGGTACTCATCCAGCTCATTTATTTAGAAGAAAGCTGCAACGCGTTTCGATTCGGATAGGAATCTTCGTCAGGCTTTGCGTAAACAACGGTTGTGAACTATATGTTGACTTTTTCCTGAGACTGCAACTGCCTGTCTGGCATATGACCAAAAATTGATTGACGAATGAGGCGGCTGGCAGTGGAAAAGGGCAGGATGCGGGTAAATGACAGAGGCCACCTCAGCGGCAGGATGTGCTTTCCAGAGAGCTGTGCCAGAATATTCAGCTCTGTTTGGGAAAGTCAGCCAGTAGATGACTTTAGGATTCTCTCCTTCCTAACCTCATTGTCTTGAGAGGTTTGTTTCCCTCTTAGACTGAATATATATTTTACTTTTGCACAGGGTTCAGTATTGCAGGATATATGTGCATGGAGCCTTGTGTACCACCATAAGGTGCCTCCATATGGCTCTATAGCATAGTGATTACTTCCTCTTCCTGGGAAGAACATTTCTATAATCGAAGAAATGTATAGGGTCATAGATTGAGTGCTGTGTTACAACTCCATAGCAATATGAGGTTTTACATAGCTGCCTATGTGCGAGAGCCTTATGTCTTCTACACTTTGTTTTGATGAAAGACATGCCATATTGCGAGGATGAACTTTTTAACACCATGGCGGCTTTTTAGAATGTGTGTGTATATACATATATAGTGATTACATGTAAAATAAAACATACGGCTCTGGAAAAAAATTAAGAGACCACTGCAAAATTTTCAGTTTCTGATTTTTCTCTTTATAGGTATGTTTTTGAGTAAAATGTAAATTGCATTTTTATTCTATAAACTACTGACAACATGTCTCTGAATTTCCAAGCAATAAATTTTGTATTTATTTTCAGAAAATGAGAAATAGTCAAAATAACAAAAAAATGCAGTGCTTGCAGACCTCAAATAATGCTAAGAAAACAAGTTCATAATCATTTAGAAACAACAATACTAATGTTTTAACTCAGGAAGAGTTCAGAAATCAATATTTTGTGGAATAACCATGATTTTTAATTACAGCTTTCATGTGTCTTGGTATGTTTTCCACCAAACTTTCACACTGCTTTTGGGTGACCTTATGCCACTCCTGGTACAAAAATTTGTTGTTCTTTGTTTGATAGCTTGTGACTATCCATCTTCCTCTTGATTACATTCCAGAGGTTTTCATTGGGGTTCAGGTCTGGAGATTGGGCTGGCCATGACAGGGATTTGATGTGGTGGTCCTTCATACACACAATGATTGACCTAGCTGTGTGGCATGTCGCATTGTCTTGCTGGAAAAACGAGTCCTCGGAGTTGGGGAACATTGTCTGAGCAGAAGGAATCAACTGTTTTTCCAGGCTAACCTTACATGTGGCTTGATTCAAACGTCCTCCCAAAGATTAACCTGCCCAATTCCAGCCCTGCTGAAGCATCCCAGATCATCACCGATCCTCCACCAAATTTCACAGTGGCTGCAAGACACTGTGGCTTGTATGCATCTCCAGGTCTCCATCTAACCATTAGATGACCCGGTGTTGGGCAAAGCTGAAAATTAGACTCATCAGAGAAGATTACCTTACTCCAAGTCCTCTATGGTTCAATCCTTATGGTCTTTGGCAAACGTCAGCCTGGCTTTCCTTTGCTTCTCATTGATGAAAGGCTTTTTTTCTAGCTTTACATGACTTGAGCCCTGCCTCTAGGAGCCTGTTACGGAATGCTCTTTCCGTGCACTTCACCCCAGCTGCCATTTGCCATTCCTTTTCTAGGTCACTTGATGTCATCCTGCGGTTGCTGAGTGACATTCGAATAAGATGACGGTCATCCCGGTCAGTGGAGAGTCGTTTAAGCCCTGTGCCGGTCTGTAGCTTTGTTGTCCCAATGTCTGCTGCTTGACCTTGTTGTAATGGACTGCCGTCTTAGAAATTTTAAGGATGAAGGCAACATGACGCTCACTATCCCTCTGCTAGGAAAGCCAAAATTGAGCCCTTCTTTTCCTCACTCAAGACTTTTCTTTTCAACGCCTTTGACATAGGAATGAAAAAATATCTTTTAACTATTACTTTTGGGATATTACTAACACTTGTTTTGCCATCCAGCTTGTCCTATTGCAGGAGCCACAGCAGTGTTTTTTATACTTTCACTCGTTAAATAAGATTTGGTTCACGTGATCACCTAATCAGAAGCACATTAAGTAGAATGAGGTGTACTCTGGTTGGAATTCAACTGACACTGGAATGGAATGGCTGTCAGACATGTTAGAGACGCTGATTTTTATAAAACTGTGCAGTGGTCTCTGCCAGAGCTGTATAATCGCGTCTTTTAACCTAAGAAAATATATAAAAAAAAAAAGTTACTTTTTTCTTGTTAGCTCAGGTTATGATTTATCTTCTACCCCCTGGATAGATTCTTAGGCACCAAGGTTGTGTCTAGGCTTGTAGGACGTGCTTTAATTACACATTGTAGAGAGGTGGTAAGTGGAATATCATCACGTGATAGTATTGTTCTTTATTGACCAGTGACTATGTAATAAAACATTCCAATAAGTTGCCTGGTGATGTGAAACACTCTCTTCATTCAAGTAATTGTACATTTAGTTTTTGAAGGTATACATCGTGTTTCTAAGTACCGACCTGTTCATTGCCTATGACCTGCCGCTAAACCCATGTTAAGGAAGTAAACTTGAGATTAGCTTATCAGCAAATAATAGCCTGGACAGAGTTTAAGTATAATAAAATAATTTACTGCGTTGGGATTTGACAGCACAGACTATACTCCCCCAATTCTCCATAGATTTATTGTTAGGACAGGTGGTCCATGTCACACAATCTAACTATTGTTGTAAAGGAAGGTTCAGACTACATAGATTGCTGCTAGCAGGGGAGGTCCAGACTACATAGATCGCTGCTAGCAGGGAGAGGCCCAGACTACATAGATTGCTGCTAGCGGGGGGAGGCCCAGACTACATGGATTGCTGCTAGCGGAGGGAGGCCCAGACTACATAGATTGCTGCTAGTGGGGGGAGGCTCAGGCTACATAGATCGCTGCTAGCTGGGGAGGCCCAGGCTACATAGATCGCTGCTATCGGGGGAGGTCCAGACTGCATAGATCACAGCTAGTGGAGGAGTCCTAAGGGTATGCCACACTAAACAGCGTCGCTAACGAGATCGCTAAAATACGTCACTATTTAGCGATCTCGTTCGTGACGCTAACGTGTGTGGCATGTAGCAACGACGTGGCCCCTGCTGTGATCTCGCTGATCGTTCACTAGAGTTCTGGACCGTATTTTGATCGTTGGCGTCCCGCTGGTGAGCCTATATCGCTGTGTCTGGCACCTTTTGTGAGCGATGTGCGCTGTTTTTTACATCGCAATGACCGTTAAAGTCGTTAATGAGATCGCTAACCGCTTTTGAGTCGTTAACGAGATCACTAAGTGTGGCAGCTACTAGAGACATTAAAACGATCACAAAAACGATCTCATTAGCTTGCGTCGTTATTGAGATCGCTAACGAGATCACTAAGTGTGGCAGTACCTCTAGACTATATAGATTGCTGTTAACGGGGGGAGGCTCAGGCTACATAGATCGCTGCTAGCGGGGAAGGCCCAGGCTACATAGACCACAGCTAGTGGAGCAGTCCTACACTATATAGATTGCTGCTAGCGGGGGGAGGCCCAGGCTACATAGATTGCTGCTAGTGGGGGGAGGCTCAGGCTACATAGATCGCTGCTAGTGGGAGGGAGGCCCAGGCTACATAGATTGCTGCTATCGGGGGAGGTCCAGACTGCATAGATCACAGCTAGTGGAGGAGTCCTACACTATATAGATTGCTGCTAGCGGGGGAGGCCCAGGCTACATAGATTGCTGCTAGTGGGGGAGGCTCAGGCTACATAGATCGCTGCTAGCGGGGGGAGGCCCAGGCTACATAGATTGCTACTAGTGGGGCAGTCCTAGACTATATAGATTGCTGCTAGCGAGGGGAGGTTCAGACTACACAGATCGCTGCTAGCGGGGAAGGCCCAGGCTACATAGATCACAGCTAGTGGAGCAGTCCTACACTATATAGATTGCTGCTAGCGGGGGGAGGCCCAGGCTACATAGATTGCTGCTAGTGGGGGGAGGCTCAGGCTACATAGATCGCTGCTAGCGGGGGGAGGCCCAGGCTACATAGATTGCTACTAGTGGGGCAGTCCTAGACTATATAGATTGCTGCTAGCGGGGGAGGCCCAGACTACATACAGTGCCTACAAGTAGTATTCAACCCCCTGCAGATTTAGCTGGTTTGATAAGATGCAAATAAGTTAGAGCCTTCAAACTGCAAACGAGAGTAGGATTTATTAACAGAAGCATAAATCTTACAAACCAAAAAGTTATGTTGCTCAGTTGAATTTTAATAAATTTTAAACATAAAAGTGTGGGTCAATTATTATACAACCCCTATGTTTAATATTTCGTGGAATAACCCTTGTTTGCAATTACAGCTAATAATCGTCTTTTATAAGACCTGATCAGGCCGGCACAGGTCTGTGGAGTTATCTTGGCCCACTCCTCCATGCAGATCTTCTCCAAGTTATCTAGGTTCTTTGGGTGTCTCATGTGGACTTTAATCTTGAGCTCCTTCCACAAGTTTTCAATTGGGTTAAGGTCAGGAGACTGACTAGGCCACTCCAACACCTTGACTTTTTCCCTCTTGAACCAGGCCTTGGTTTTCTTGGCTGTGTGCTTTGGGTCGTTGTCTTGTTGGAAGATGAAATTACGACCCATCTTAAGATCCTTGATGGAGGAGCAGAGGTTCTTAGCCAAAATCTCCAGGTAGGCCGTGCTATCCATCCTCCCATGGATGCGGACCAGATAGCCAGGCCCCTTGGCTGAGAAACAGCCCCACAGCATGATGCTGCCACCACCATGCTTGACTGTAGGGATGGTATTCTTGGGGTCGTATGCAGTGCCATCCAGTCTCCAAACGTCACGTGTGTGGTTGGCACCAAAGATCTCGATCTTGGTCTCATCAGACCACAGAACCTTGAACCAGTCTGTCTCAGAGTCCTCCAAGTGATCATGAGCAAACTGTAGATGAGCCTTGACATGACGCTTTGAAATTAAAGGTACCTTACGGGCTCGTCTGGAACGGAGACCATTGCGGTGGAGTACGTTACTTATGGTATTGACTGAAACCAATGTCCCCACTGCCATGAGATCTTCCCGGAGCTCCTTCCTTGTTGTCCTTGGGTTAGCCTTGACTCTTCGGACAAGCCTGGCCTCGGCGCGGGAGGAAACTTTCAAAGGCTGTCCAGGCCGTGGAAGGCTAACAGTAGTTCCATAAGCCTTCCACTTACGGATGATGCTCCCAACAGTGGAGACAGGTAGGCCCAACTCCTTGGAAAGGGTTTTGTACCCCTTGCCAGCCTTGTGACCCTCCACGATCTTGTCTCTGATGGCCTTGGAATGCTCCTTTTGTCTTTCCCATGTTGACCATATATGAGTGCTGTTCACAAGTTTGGGGAGGGTCTTAAATAGTCAGAAAAGGCTGGCAAAAGAGATCATTAATCCACACATGTGAAGCTCATTATTCTTGGTGCCTGAACTACTTCTTAAAACTTTAGGGGGACCAAACAGAATTCTTGTGGTTTGAGTGGTTGAATAATAAATGACACTCTAAATTAACTTTTAACGTTTTAAAAAAAAAAAAAAAAAAAAAATTTAAATTTTTTTTTTGCTGCAGTGCATTTCCCACTTCCAGGCTGATCTACAGTACAAATGTCACAATGCCAAGTTAATTCCGCATGTGTCAACCAGCTAAATCTGCAGAGGGTTGAATACTACTTGTAGGCACTGTAGATTGCTGCTAGCGGGGGGAGGTCCAGACTACATAGATCGCTGCTAGTGGGGCAGTCCTAGACTATATAGATTGCTGCTGGCAGGGGGAGGCTCAGGCTACATAGATTGCTGCTAGCGGGGGGGAGGCCCAGGCTACATAGATTGCTGCTAGCGGGGGGAGGCTCAGGCTACATATATTGCTGCTAGCGGGGGGAGGCTCAGGCTACATAGATTGGTGCTAGCGGGGGAGGCACAGGCTACATAGATTGGTGCTAGCGGGGGAGGCCCAAGCTACATAGATTGCTGCTAGCGGGGGAGGCACAGGCTACATAGATTGCTGCTAGCGGGGGGAGGCTCAGGCTACATAGATTGCTGCTAGCGGAGAAGGCCAAGACTACATAGATTGCTGCTAGCGGGGGGAGGTCCAGACTACATAGATTGTTGCTAGTAGGGCAGTCCTAGTCTATATAGATTGCTGCTAGCGGGGGAGGTCCAGGCTACATAGATTGCTGCTAGTGGGGCAGTCCTAGACTATATAGATTGCTGCTAGCGAGGGGAGGTCCAGACTACACAGATCGCTGCTAGCAGGGGAGGGCCAGGCTACATAGATTGCTGCTAGTGGGGCAGTCCTGGACTATATAGATTGCTGCTAGCGGGGGAGGCACAGGCTACATAGATTGCTGCTAGCGGGGGGAGGCTCAGGCTACATAGATTGCTGCTAGCGGGGGAGGCCCAGACTACATAGATTGCTGCTAGCGGGGGGGCGAGGCCCAGACTACATAGATCATTGCTAGTGGGGCAGTCCTAGTCTATATAGATTGCTGCTAGCGGGGGAGGTCCAGGCTACATAGATTGTTGCTAGCGGGGGGGAGGCCCAGACTACATAGATTGCTGCTAGCGGGGGGAGGCTCAGGCTACATAGATCGCTGCTAGCGGGGGAGGTCCAGACTACATAGATCGCTGCTAGTGGGGCAGTCCTAGACTATAGACTATATAGATTGCTGCTAGCGGGGGGAGGCTCAGCTACATAGATCGCTGCTAGTGGGGGAGGTCCAGACTACATAGATCGCTGCTAGTGGGGCAGTTGTTGTGAATGGGTTTGAGATGAGTTCTGAGCAGAGGCTCCCTCTGGTGGTTACAAGCGGTACTAGTGAGGATTGTGAGGACTGGGAATCAGGTGTTACTGATTGGTCTTATATAAGGGAGTCATTTTCCCATCAGGGTTGCCGGTGATCAATTGTTCTGGTCTGAATCCTTCTTTCCAGTTTCCCTTGTAGCCTGCTGTCGTGTCTGCATCTCCTGCTATCAGATAAGACAATTTCTTATTTTGTGTTTTTGCTATATTTTTGCATTTTGTCCTGCACTTCTGTGGGGGCCTTCAGGGTCCCCTCCGGGGGCTTTTGCCCTCTCAGTTTAGTCCGGCCACTGTGTTTTGTACTTTTGCTTTTTCCAGTTTTTTTTCAGTGGCTGCTGTTTTGATTCTTTTACACCAGAGAACTAATTTAGGTGGTAGAGGTCGTGTGATCTCAGGTGATTTTGAAATTAGTAGAGTTGGTGTTTTTTCAGGGTTTTCTGAGATTGCAGTAAGTACCCTTCCTATCCTTTTCTATTTAGATAGTTTGGGCCCCAGCGTTTGCTCATACTATTTTCTTTCTGTGTCAGTATTTCCTCTTGTCTAACCGCCATTACATGTTTGGGGGCTTTCTATTATCTTTGGGGTTCTGCTCCGGGGCAGATAGCTTTCCTATTTCTATCTTTAGGTGTAGTTAGTTTCTCAGGCTGTGACGAGGCGTCTAGGACCAACGTAGGAACGCTCCACGGCTGCCTCTAGTTGCGGTGGTTAGTCAGGGTACTGCAATCTCATAGATTCCAACTGCTCTGGTGTATTTCCTTTTTTACCTGCACTCCTCAGCTACCGTAACATAACAGTATCACCGGCCATAAAAATTGTATGGTACTCACAGAAGGGAAAAAATATTTTGAAGGAAGAAAAGTTGTCAGAGATATTTTTCTGTTTGTTGCATTTTTTTTTTTTTTCCCTCTGTATCTCTGGGTGCTGGGGAGGATCTTTTCTCCCAATGGAGTTTGCACAGTTGTCTGGCCGTGTGGATCAGCTTGCCACTGAGGTTCGGAGTATTGCTATCTATCTTGCTGGGTTGCCTATTGTGGAACCTAGGATTCCCATGCCAGATTTGTTTTTAGGGGATCGAGCTAAGTTTCAGAATTTCAAAAATAATTGTAAATTGTTTTTTGCCTTAAAATCTAAGTCCTCAGGGAACGCAGCGCAGCAGGTTCAAATTATCATCTCTCTCCTGCGCGGCGATCCTCAGGATTGGGCTTTTTCCCTGATACCTGGGGATCCTGTTTTGAGTGATGTTGATGCATTTTTTCAGGCTTTGGGGTTATTGTACGATGAGCCTAATGTCACTGATCAAGCTGAAAAAGCCTTGTTGGCATTAAATCAGGGGCTTGATGACGCTGAGTTATACTGTCAGAGATTCCGTAGGTGGGCAGTCCTGACCAAATGGAATGACGACGCTTTGGCAGCTCTTTTTCGGAAGGGTCTGTCAGATAATGTAAAGGATGTTATGGTGGGATTCCCTGTCCCCTCTGGTCTCAATGATTCTATGTCATTAGCGATTCAAATTGACAGACGTTTGCGTGAGCGGAGAAGTATGCGTGGAGTGGTGTTGCCTTGTGAGCCAGCTTCTGAACCCATGCAGTGTGATGGAGTGGTGTCTGGGGCACAGCGTCATGAGTTTCGAAAGCGCAATGGGTTATGTTTCTACTGTGGTGATGCCTCTCATGCTATTTCAGTCTGCCCTAAGTGGGGAAGACATTTTGCACGCTCAGTTGTCTTGGGTAGTGTTCAGACTAAGTTTTTATTAACTGTCACTCTGATATGCTCTCTGTCCTCATTTTCTGCTCAGGCTTTCGTTGATTCTGGAGCAGCTATTAACCTGATGGATTATGATTTTGCTAAACGTTGTGGGTTTCCCTTGATACCCCTACAGAAGTCTATTCCTTTACTGGGGATCGATTCTACCCCTTTGGCTGAGAATAAACCCCAGTTTTCTACTCAGGTGATAATGAGGGTTGAACCTGATCACCAGGAGTGCTGCAAATTTTTGGTTCTATATAATCTGCATGACATTATAGTGCTGGGTTTCCCTTGGTTACAGTCTTATAATCCTGTTTTGGATTGGAAATCTGTGTCTGTAACCAGTTGGGGCTGCCAATGTGTTAATACCAACACTCCTGTTTTTTCTGCCTCCCCCAGGCTCAGGATGTTCCTGACTTTTTGTTTGATTTTTCTGATGTGTTTAGCGAAAGTAAATCTGCATCCTTGCCTCCCCATAGGAGCTATGACTGCGCTATTGAATTAGTGCCAGGTAGTAAATTCCCTAAAGGTCGCCTTTTTAACTTGTCTGTACCTGAACATGACGCTATGCGGTCTTATATCAAGGAATCATTGGAGAAGGGTCATATCAGACCATCCTCTTCACCCTTAGGTGCCGGTTCTTTCTTTGTGGCCAAAAAAGATGGTTCATTAAGGCCGTGTATTGATTATCGTCTCTTGAACAATATTACTGTGAAATATCAATACCCGTTACCCTTGATTTCTGACCTGTTTTCCAGGGTGAAAAACGCTACTTGGTTTACCAAGCTTGACCTCAGGGGGGCGTATAACCTTATTCGCATTAAGCACGGGGATGAATGGAAGACGGCATTTAACACCCCTGAAGGGCATTTTGAGTACCTTGTGATGCCCTTTGGGCTCACTAATGCTCCTTCTGTCTTCCAGTCCTTCATGAATGACATTTTCAGGGATTTTGTGGACAAGTTTCTGATTGTTTATTTGGATGATATCTTGATTTTTTCTAATGACTGGGACTCTCATGTGAAACATGTTCGAACTGTATTCCAGATTTTGAGAGAGAATGCTCTGTATGTGAAGGGATCAAAGTGTCTTTTTGGCGTACAGAAGATCTCATTTCTGGGATTCATTTTGTCCCCATCTGTTATTGAAATGGACCCGGTCAAGGTTCAGGCCATCTGTGATTGGGTCCAACCTACTTCATTAAAGGCTCTTCAGAGATTTTTGGGTTTTGCCAATTTTTATCGTAAATTTATTGGTAATTTCTCGGTTATTGTTAAACCATTAACTGATTTGACCAGAAAGGGTTCTGATGTGGTGAATTGGCCTCCTGAGGCAGTCTCTGCGTTTCAGGAACTTAAGCAGAGATTCACTTCTGCTCCTGTTCTACGGCAGCCTGATGTTTCTCTGCCATTTCAGGTGGAGGTTGATGCCTCTGAAATTGGGGCAGGTGCCGTTTTGTCCCAAAAAGATCCAGAGACCTCTAAAAGTAACCTTGTGCCTTTTTCTCTCGAAAATTTTCTCCTACTGAACGTAATTATGACGTGGGTAATCGGGAGTTATTGGCCATGAAGTGGGCTTTTGAAGAGTGGAGACATTGGCTGGAGGGAGCCAAACATCAGGTGGTGGTCCTTACGGACCATAAGAATCTGGTCTATCTGGAATCTGCCAAGCGACTCAATCCTAGACAGGCCAGGTGGGCCTTGTTTTTCACACGTTTTAATTTTGTGGTTTCATTTCTTCCTGGCACTAAGAATGTTAAGGCGGATGCCCTCTCGAGGAGTTTCCTTGCGGACTCTCCTGAGCTATCTGATCCCTCTGTTATTTTGAAGGAGGGTGTAGTTCTTTCCGCCATCTCGCCCAATTTGAGACTTGCTCTGGAGGGGTGTCAGGAGGATAGGCCCGAGCGCTGCCCTGTTGGAAAATTGTTTGTCCCGGACCAATGGAAAAAGAGTGTGATGTCTGAGATTCATTGTTCCGCATTGGCTGGGCATCCCGGAATTTTTGGTACCAGAGACTTGGTTAGTCGGTCCTTTTGGTGGTCTACCTTGTCTCGCGATGTCAGGGAATTTGTGCAGTCCTGCGGGACTTGCTCTCGCTCCAAGCCTTGCTCTCGCTCTAGTGGTTTGTTGATGCCATTGCCTGTGCCCAAGAGACCATGGACCCATATCTCTATGGATTTCATTTCCGATCTTCCTGTTTCTCAGAGAATGACCACCATCTGGGTAATTTGTGATAGGTTTTCCAAAATGATACATCTTGTGCCATTACCTAAGTTGCCTTCCTCCTCTGAATTGGTGCCGTTGTTCCTTCAGCACGTGGTTCGTTTACACGGCATTCCTGAGAACATTGTGTCTGACAGAGGAGTCCAGTTTGTTTCCAGATTTTGGAGGACTTTTTGTTCTAAACTGGGTGTTCAATTGTCTTTCTCCTCGGCATTTCATCCTCAGACCAATGGTCAAACTGAGAGAACAAACCAGACATTGGAGACTTATCTAAGATGCTTTGTGTCTGCTGATCAGGATGACTGGGTCTCTTTTTTGCCTTTGGCTGAGTTTGCTCTTAATAATAGGGCTAGCTCTGCCACTTTGATGTCTCCGTTTTTCTGTAATTCTGGGTTTCACCCTCGATTTTCTTCAGGACAGACGGAGGCTTCTGTCTGTCCAGGTGTTGACTCTGTTGTTGAGCGTATGCAGCAGATTTGGGACCAGGTAGTGGAGAGGTTGTCCCTCTCTCAGGAGAAGGCCCAGCGGTTTGCTAACCGGCATAGGACTGATGGTCCTCGGTTTAAAGTGGGGGACTTGGTCTGGTTGTCCTCAAAGAATATTCCTATGAGAGTAGCATCTCCTAAATTTAAGCCTAGGTTCATTGGACCTTATAAGATCATGGAGATTCTTAATCCTGTTTCTTTTCGTTTGCTTCTTCCAGGGACATTTAAGATCCATAACGTGTTCCACAAGTCCTTGTTGAAGAGGTTTGTTGAGCCAGTGGTTCCTGCTGCTGTGCCTCCTGACCCTGTTTTGGTTGAGGGCAATCTGGAGTATGTGGTTGAGAAAATATTGGATTCTCGTTTTTCTAGACGAAGACTCCAGTATTTGGTTAAATGGAGAGGTTATGGTCAGGAAGACAATTCTTGGGTGTTTGCTTCGGACATCCATGCTAGGAGACTTTCGTGCGTATCATAGAACTCATCCTGACCGACCTGGTTGCTCAAATGAGGGTTCGGTGACCCCTCCTCAAGGGGGGGGGTACTGTTGTGAATGGGTTTGAGATGAGTTCTGAGCAGAGGCTCCCTCTGGTGGTTACAAGCGGTACTAGTGAGGATTGTGAGGACTGGGAATCAGGTGTTACTGATTGGTCTTATATAAGGGAGTCATTTTCCCATCAGGGTTGCCGGTGATCAATTGTTCTGGTCTGAATCCTTCTTTCCAGTTTCCCTTGTAGCCTGCTGTGTCGTGTCTGCATCTCCTGCTATCAGATAAGACAATTTCTTATTTTGTGTTTTTGCTATATTTTTGCATTTTGTCCTGCACTTCTGTGGGGGCCTTCAGGGTCCCCTCCGGGGGCTTTTGCCCTCTCAGTTTAGTCCGGCCACTGTGTTTTGTACTTTTGCTTTTTCCAGTTTTTTTTCAGTGGCTGCTGTTTTGATTCTTTTACACCAGAGAACTAATTTAGGTGGTAGAGGTCGTGTGATCTCAGGTGATTTTGAAATTAGTAGAGTTGGTGTTTTTTCAGGGTTTTCTGAGATTGCAGTAAGTACCCTTCCTATCCTTTTCTATTTAGATAGTTTGGGCCCCAGCGTTTGCTCATACTATTTTCTTTCTGTGTCAGTATTTCCTCTTGTCTAACCGCCATTACATGTTTGGGGGCTTTCTATTATCTTTGGGGTTCTGCTCCGGGGCAGATAGCTTTCCTATTTCTATCTTTAGGTGTAGTTAGTTTCTCAGGCTGTGACGAGGCGTCTAGGACCAACGTAGGAACGCTCCACGGCTGCCTCTAGTTGCGGTGGTTAGTCAGGGTACTGCAATCTCATAGATTCCAACTGCTCTGGTGTATTTCCTTTTTTACCTGCACTCCTCAGCTACCGTAACATAACAGGCAGTCCTAGACTATATAGATTGCTGCTAGTGGGGGAGGCTCAGGCTACATAGATCGCTGCTAGCGGGGGAGGTCCAGACTACATAGATCGCTGCTAGTGGGCAGTCCTAGACTATATAGATTGCTGCTAGCGGGGGAGGCTCAGGCTACATAGATCGTTGCTAGCAGGGGAGGCCAGGCTACATAGATTGGTGCTAGCAGGGGAGGCCCAGGCTACATAGATCGCTGCTAGCGGGGAGGTCCAGACTACATAGATCGCTGCTAGTGGGGCAGTCCTAGATATATAGATTGCTGCTAGCGGGGGAGGCCCAGGCTACATAGATTGCTGCTAGCGTGGGAGGCCCAGGCTACATAGATTGCTGCTAGCGGGGGAGGCCCAGGCTACATAGATTGCTGCTAGCGGGGGGAGGCCCAGGCAACATAGATTGCTGCTAGCAGGGGAGGCCAGGCTACATAGATTGCTGCTACGGGGAGGCCCAGGCTACATAGATTGCTGCTAGTGGGGGAGGCCCAGGCTACATAGATTGCTGCTAGCGGGGGGAGGCCCAGGCTACATAGATTGCTGCTAGCGGGGAGGCCCAGGCTACATAGATTGCTGCTAGCGGGGGAGGCTCAGGCTACATAGATTGCTGCTAGCGGGGGGAGGCCCAGGCTACATAGATTGCTGCTAGCGGGGGAGGCCCAGGCTACATAGATTGCTGCTAGCGGGGGAGGCCCAGGCTACATAGATTGCTGCTAGCGGGGGGAGGCCCAGGCTACATAGATTGTGCACGGGGAGGCCCTGCTACATAGATGCTGCAGGGGGAGGCCCAGGCTACATAGATTGCTGCTAGCGGGGGGAGGCCCAGGCTACATAGATTGCTGCTAGCGGGGGGAGGCCCAGGCTACATAGATTGCTGCTAGCGGGGGGAGGCCCAGGCTACATAGATTGCTGCTAGCGGGGGAGGCCCAGGTTACATAGATTGCTGCTAGCGGGGGAGGCCCAGGCTACATAGATTGTGCTACGGGAGGCCAGCTACATAGATTGCTGCTAGCGGGGGGAGGCCCAGGCTACATAGATTGCTGCTAGCGGGGGAGGCCAGGCTACATAGATTGCTGCTAGCAGGGGAGCCCAGGCTACATAGATTGCTGCTAGCAAGGGGAGGCCCAGGCTACATAGATTGCTGCTAGCAAGGGGAGGCCCAGGCTACATAGATTGCTGCTAGCAGGGAGGCCAGGCTACATAGATTGCTGCTAGCAGGGGAGGCCCAGGCTACATAGATTGCTGCTAGCAGGGGGAGGCTACATAGATTGCGCTAGCAGGGGGAGGCCCAGCTACATAGATTGCTGCTAGCAGGGGGAGGCCCAGGCTACATAGATTGCGCTAGCAGGGGAGGCCCAGGCTACATAGATTGCTGCTAGCAGGGGGAGGCCCAGGCTACATAGATTGCTGCTAGCAGGGGGAGGCCCAGGCTACATAGATTGCTGCTAGCGGGAGCCAGGCTACATAGATTGCTGCTAGCGGGGAGGCTCAGACTACATAGATTGCTGCTAGCGGGGACGGCCAGGCTACATAGACTACTGTAATGGGCGCAATCGATAGACTATGCATTCGCCTTGTTTCCCCTTTCTGGCAGTTCCCTCTTCCCATGCATTTTGTAGCACACAGTCTCTTACTTTGTTTTATATTCTAAGGTATTCAGTGGTGCACCCTGTTTTCGGTTTTGCCTCTTGCTAGATCATTAATGGATATTGCTCTTTCATACCGGAAGTTACTTGTAAGTAACAAAAAATTTCACTGGAGACTTTGTCTTGCCTCTTTTTTTTTTTTTTTTTTTTCTTTATCTTGCTTGTGTTTTTTTGTTGTTTATATTAATAATAATAATAATTATTATAATAATAATAATAATAGTAATAATAATTATTATTTCTTATAGAGATTATTGTGGCAGGAGATTTGGGATTTTAACTGCCAGAAAATGAATGAGCAATGTGCTTCATTAGAGCAATTGATTGAGGTAAAAGATACTTTTCAGATGTCTCCGTGACATATAAGAAGATGAAAAGGTGTCCCCAAGATGAAAGTCAGAAAACCATCTAGTGTGTATGAGGGTGTCCAAACTTTCCCACAATGCCAGTTAGGAGGGAAAACATGTTGGAATTTAGCATGCCCAATACTTTGCTTGACAGGGGAAACCCTGCTGGCATATAGGGCTGTGGTGTATTCCTCGCTCCCTCTTGGAGTGTATACCCTTTTGTGGTTGAGAGGAAAATCTCATCATCTACAGTGTATGGGTAGCTTTGTAATGAGCTGTCACTTTTAAGATAGACAATGTGAATTTGCTTAAAGGGGTATTCCCATCTCCAAGATCCTTTCCCAATATGTAATAGGTATAATAATATTAGCAAATATCTCCAATTATAAATGTAGTATAGTTCTTCTGATTCGCTACGTCTCTTTCCTCATGTACAGTCATGGCCAAAAGTTTTGAGACTGACACAAATATTATATTTTCACATGATCTGCTGCCCTCTGGTTTTTGTTATTGACAGATGTTTTTATCACAGCCAGAAATATAATTGCAAACATATGAGTAACAAAAGCTTATATTGACAGAATGAGTTAATGCAGCAAGTCAATATTTGCAGTGTTGACCCTTCTTCTTCAGGACCTCTGCAATTCTCCCTGGCATGCTCTCAATCAACTTCTGGACCAAATCCTGACTGATAGCAGTCCATTCTTGCCAATCAATGCTTTCATTTTGTCAGAATTTTTAGGTTTTTGTTTGTCCACCCGTCTCTTGATGATTGACCACAAGTTCTCAATGGGATTAAGATCTGGGGAGTTTCCAGGCCATGGACCCAAAATCTCTATGTTTTGTTCCCTGAGCCATTTAGTTATCACCTTTGCATTATGGCAAGGTGCTCCATCATGCTGGAAAAGGCATTGTTGATCGCCAAACTGCTCTTGGACGGTTGGGAGAAGTTGCACTTGGAGGACATTCTGGTACCATTCTTTATTCATGGCTGTGTTTTTAGGCAAGACTGTGAGAGCCGATTCCCTTGGCTGAGAAGCAACCCCACACATGAATGGTTTCAGGATGCTTAACAGTTGGCATGAGACAAGACTGGTGGTAGCGCTCACCTTGTCTTCTCCGAATGAGGCGTTTTCCTGATGTCCCAAACAATCGAAAAGTGGATTCATCAGAGAAAATAACTTTACCCCAGTCCTCAGCAGTCCACTGCCTGTACCTTTTGCAGAATATCAGTCTGTCCATGATGTTTTTTCTGGAGAGAAGTGGCTTCTTTGCTGCCCTCCTTGAGACCAGGCCTTGCTCCAAGAGTCTCCGCCTCACAGTGCGTGCAGATGCACTCACACCTGCCTGCTGCCATTCCTGAGCAAGCTCTGCACTGTTGGTAGCCCGATCCCGCAGCTGAAACACTTTTAAGAGACGGTCCTGGCGCTTGCTGGTCTTTCTTGGGCGCCCTGAAGCCTTTTTGGCAACAATGGAACCTCTCTCCTTGAAGTTCTTGATGATGCTATAGATTGTTGACTGAGGTGTAATCTTTCTAGCTGCGATACTCTTCCCTGTTTGGCCATTTTTGTGCATTGCAATGATGACTGTACGTGTTTCTTTAGAGATAACGATGGTTAACAGAAGAGAAACAATGATGCCAAGCACCAACCTCCTTTTAAAGTGTCCAGTGGTGTCATTCTTACTTAATCATGACAGATTGATCTCCAGCCATGTCCTCATCAACACCCACACCTGTGTTAATGGAGCAATCACTGAAAAGATGTTAGCTGGTCCTTTTAAGGCAGGGCTGCAATGATGTTGAAATGTGTTTTGGGGGATAAAGTTCATTTTCTAGCCAAATATTGACTTTGCAAGTAATTGCTGTTAAGCTGATCACTCTTTATAACATTCTGGAGTATATGCAAATTGCCATTAGAAAAAGTGAAGCAGTAGACTTTGTAAAAATTAATATTTGTGTCATTCTCAAAACTTTTGGCCATGACTGTACAGGCATTGCAGGACCCACTAGCTGCTACTAACTATGTCAGTGGTTGTAACCATGGGTACCTAAGGTCTTGCACATGAGGAAAGAGACAGAGTGAATCAGAAAAGCTCTTCTAATTGCAGGCATTAGCTAATATTACTATTACCCCTAGCACACATTGGGATCGGATCTTGGAGCTGGGAATACCGCGTTAAATCCTGTAGCCATTTCTCCATGTTACATAACCAAGGTGGCTACGTGTGGACGGATGGTGTAACCGCCATACCATTGTGCCACAGCGATTATGAAAATCTTGCAATCAAAACATTTTGCAAACCGGAATGACTGCAAAGGCCGTTTCAATTCCCAGCTATTGAAAGTGGATGCCTACTGGTTGTCTACACACTGAGCCACCGTTTATGACGTTTATTGGATTGTTTCTTGTCATCTAAGTACCTCTAACAATTGGTGCCGATCCACTGATTTTTGGAACAGTTTCTCTTCTGTGCCCTTCTGTTCCAAAGTTATGCCCCCGGTAATAATCGTGAAAATGTTCCCTTCATCCAACGGGGCGTACACCACAGACCTTCTCTGTGGACATTTGCGGTTTCTCCTCTGATGCTGGCCAATCAAACATGGCCACGCCCAGTAAGATGTTCTGGTACACACCCAGTTGGCTGAAGGAAAAATTTTCACCATTATTACCAGGGGGCATAACTAAAGAAAAACTGTTCCAGAATCAGTGGATCAGCACCAATCAGAGGAGGCACTCTGATTTAAAGAGGAATTTTTGCGGGACTTTTTCATTTAACACTCTCCTCACCAAAGACACTTTTTATTTTAATATGCTTGGGTCAGTATCAACATGTGATGTCTTAGGAGCATGGTATTGTGTGATGTAGGAGGACACATGTCCTAAATGTAATATGTGACTACTGGGGAGTTATGTAACATGCCTGACTATGAATCATTGGTTTTACTATATGTCTCTTAGTGTGGAAATGTAAGGAGATGGCAGAACAGGATAATCTATGCAGACTACTCATTAACCTATAATTCTTCATTACATCACAGGAAGGTGCTTATGTTAAACTGTTAAACTGTAAAGCGCTGCGGAATATGATGGCGCTATATAAATAAAGATTATTATTATTATTATGTAATCGTTATATGGTCTATGGCAGGCAGTAACCATTGTATGTCAATGTCTGTTGTGTGGGTGCCAATACTTTCTGTAGTATGACGCCAGCCCCGTGCAGCGCCGGGTGCTCGTCACCGTTACAAGCCGGACCCTTCACATGTTTATTACCTGCGCTTGTTATATTCATGGTTACTAAACAGCCGGCCATTTTTAGGTGACGAGCACTGTCTTTTGCACTTTTTAGGATATGTAATGTGTCCATTGGTAACTAAATCTTCCTCCACGTCAGTGTGGATTGTATCTTGCCCTTCAGCTATTCCCAGTAAACACTGGAAAATATTCATTACGTAGAGTACAAAAGTCCCATGGCTGACATCTTGTCAAATTCCTGATTTTTCACATCTGCCTAGCTCATTTCTTTCCACCTTGCAAGCTGCTGTCTGACACCTAGTGCGAGATCACACCGGACTTGGACAACCCGTTTGGATGTTACGAGAAATAGTTTGTCTTCTCCTAATGATATCTCTTGATGTCTCTGGCAAGTACAAGTGAATTTCCTACTTTGTAAAGTATTATGATGCCAAAAAGAGATTGTATGGACGCAAATAAGTGTCACTTTATATACAAAGGTGACAACCAGACGCTATATTTATATAGAATGACGTGGATCACTATATTTACAATATTCTTGGCCAAACATAGTGGCTCTACATTGATGGCCATTTTTATCATGGGTCATCAGTATCTCATTGGTGAGGGTGCCACTCCTGCTGATCAGCTGTTCCCAGTTCAGGGGGCTAGCTACATAGCTCCATCAACTACACCGTGGCTGAGGTTGGGTGTTGCGCTTCCACCTCTATAGATTAAAATATGGGGTGAATGTGCAGTACCTAACTGTGACCACTATACAGTTGACTGAACTGTCAGGTCCGAAAATGATCGTTAAGACCCACCACCGCACCGAAAACAATTGGTCACCAGGTTCACTTGTCAAACTCCCACAGATCAGATATTGGTGACCTATCCTAAGGATATGCTAGCAATGTAAAATTCCTGGTCAACTTAGCCTGTCAAACGTATGCCAATAGTCCATATGTAATTCTAATTTCCAATCTAATCAGCATAATTGTAATTAGCATAGTCATGGGCAGTGTGGTTAATCCGCTGGTCAATGATGGTGAAATGGTTGATGGCTTGCTTCTGACCAATATGGATTCCTCTGGCCAGTGAAGGTCATTAAGTCACTTCATAGATGCTGAATATGTCAAGTCACAAACTACTCTAATTTGTGTTGCCTAAAAGTTAATGAGCAAGCTATGACTTTTTTTATAATTGGTCAATAAAGTTTGTGGTAAATGGACCATGTTGTAAGCAAAAAGTCTTAATTTTGATGACAGCACATTTTACCCAAATATTTGTTATGCTTTAATTGAAACCCTTGAAATGCAGTGTTGGTTTCATCGTGCTATGGGCCTGAAGATTAGAGCTTCTAGAATCGGTGTGACTTCACAAAATAGAAACCTTTGTTTTTAGGGTGTCCTAATTGGTTTAGCACTCTTATTAAAGTAAACCACACCATAAAATCTCTAGAGATCCATTTTTTTTCCATGTTTTTATCCATTTGATGAATGGATGAGTATAAAGGAACTTCTCATAAAGTTATTCTCTAGCAGTAATGACCACAGCTCTCATAGTCAGTGAATAAGTTGATCCTCATGCATTAGCACCTCAAAGGATGTGATCATCAGAAAATTACGGTACCTATTATTTAAATTAAGCACGTGCTAAATGTTTAAAAAAATGTTGGCAATGTGGGATTTTTTCCCATCACGATCTTTATAAATAAAAAAAAAAAATAACAAAGTAATCTTGCCATTTTCACAATGAGCACTGGGCGATTTTAAACTCATGCAGTACTTTAGCAGTTTTCTTGGCAGCAGAGTCAGGATTATAATGACAGACAGATAACCCCTATATACACAGCTGATAAATGATTCACGAACCACAATAGTTGATTTCACATCTGACCCTACACCCCATCTCATCACAATGACCTTTGCACAGCCTCAGTAGATTCTTTTGACCATTGTGGCTATGTATATGTGTTGTTTCCTGAAACAAAAGGACTTATGAGCCTAAAAAAGCCCCAGTGGCCAGAGTGAAAATTGCAAGATTTCTACTTTTTTATGTTTAATACCTGTTGTGATATGTGACTAAGAAATTGCAAATTTGAAAAAAAAATGCATTTAATGCACAAACACGCCTGATTTAATCAATAGGTAATTTTCTTATAATAATTTCTGGCAATGATTCCCTTTAAAACAATCTCCGTGCCATCAGATTAGTGTTAAACCCTCCCACATAGAAGGCAATGAATGTGTCTGATGCTGAGTGAGGACGTTTCATGTGGAACAATACTGTTCCGGAGTTAATACTAATGTTTTCTCCTTACACGTATCTTCCTGGAACAATACTCTGCTTTGTCTTTCTGTGTCTTCAGGGGCTTTTGGCTGATTAGTTGGGATTGCACACAAATATTCACTTACTCATTCCTTCCTTTTTCACATCGCTGCCCCTTATTCATGGGAAGGCCCCCTAGGAATCGCACTAGAGCTTGCAGCCGGGAGAGGCTTGATTGCCTGTAACTTAATATAAAAAAGGTGAGAAAGCCCAAACACATTACATTTCCAATTATATTTTCTGTTAAAGTAAGCACTTAGTAGCTAACAAAATAACTACAAGCATATGTTATGTAGCTGAACATTTCCCTCAGTCCTGCATTTCTTGGGGAAACTTGACTTGACAACTGTATGGCCGCTGTATGAGCTGCAGTTTGCTGAGGGTCATATGGTTTATATCTAGTACAGGGCTTTATACAGTAGGGGGTGAGGTAAGCCTCATGGTTACGCAAGTCACTCACCAATTGTCCGTGTCCCATTTATATCATTTTTGCCCATGTTAACATTCTTCTATATAAGAAGGGTCCTGCTCCAGATATTCCATGGCTTCAGTATTTCCCAGTCTAGAAATTCAACATAGAAGGAAACCTTACATGAGCATTGATCAACCATAGAAGTTTTTTCTCCTAAACTAATACCAACTCTGGAGTCTGAAAGATGGTTAAAGGGAACTTGTCTTGTTGAAAATGTTATCTAATCAGGATGTTATAGAGCAAGAGGAGCCTGTCAGATTGGTAAACGTCTGTAGGAAAAGATTCCGTATAACTTCCATATTATTCATTGAAATCCTTGGTGTTTCTATGCACAGGAGTCCAGCGGGTGGTCCTAGTCAGTGGTTGAAAGTGCTTCCTGTAGTGACTGCAAGCAGAGAGCTTTCAGTCACTAGTAGACGCCCCACTGAACTCCTACATACAAACACCAGGTATTTCTATTAATAAAGGACAAGAATCTTTTCACACAAACCTATATCATTGTACACAGCTTCTTCTCAGTCCGACCTGTGGACAGTAAGGTACAATGTGACCGGTTCCCTTTAGCCTCACAGTTTCCAAGCCCACTGTCGGGGTTTGGCACCTTTGCACCCGCTTGTGTTGAATCCATAGTGGTCGGTACTAGATCTACAGATCTCCCATGTGAGATAGCTCGTATTATTATAATGACAGGTTGTGCGTTATGTTTGACGTCTGGGGCCGTCTACATTGTGTCCACACTGGACTTATAAAAAGCTCACTTATGGTGCATGAGTAGTCATCTCTTATGGGAGGAGTGTCCTTTACTGTATCCCGTGTGCTTAGTAATAGCTGCCTGGCATTATTAATAGCTCCCAGCCTTCAGGTGGATGAGTGTATACAGCAGTGTATGGCCAGGAACAGCCTGTTCTGAGCCTCCACCATGCATGTGCTCATGTCAGCGGGAAGATGCTCTACTTACTGTATACTAGTCACTGCCATCATGCAAAGGAGACTTCTCTGTAGTTTCTAACCTTGGCCATGGGAAGGAAAGAAAATGAAACCTAAAAATATCATCTGCCCTCTGAATAAATGGCTCTGTTTTTTTTCTTGATGGCGTGTGACAGTAACTTTTTGATCAGCGATGTATAGGAAGTCTCACGGCCCCAGCTCTTGGTTATCTTCTCAGCAAAATGATATCAGCCCAGCACAATCTCATATGACCTGTGAGATAGGTGAACAAGTAGCGGCTTGTCTTATTCCATTCATTATGTGCTGGGAAACTGATCTAATTATGTATGTGTGTATGTAACTATACATGTCTAATATATATTTAACTTACACACGCATACATATAATGTATGTTTATACACACACCTGTGTAATACACAAGTATTGTATATTTATACACACTCAGATATAATACATAATACATATATATATATGTAATGTATATTTACTTACACATGCATATACTGTATAATGTAAATTTCCACACATGTATAATACACATATAATGTATAGTTACATACACACATATATCGATGGGTATGTGTGGATTCTACTCTGGGGCTTGGGTTTTCTGCTGTGATTGATCTCTTACTTGTGGCCTCCTGTAGCTGATATTAGAAGACAACTGCGATGTGGTTGCGTTGTGCCCCACCGTCAGGCCAGACATTTTTAGAAGCTGGGTGCTAAATATACTATTCACATTGATTGCTGCCATGTGGTCCTGACCATCCCTACAAGAGACGAAGGCCTCCATGTGACAGCGGAGGATAAAGCCTTCCTGATAAATCGGAGAACACAGCTGTTCTTAGGAGATGTCTGACAACCACTCACACCTCCTCTGTCTATGGAAGCAGCATGTGCAGTCTGCTGCACTGAATGATTGTGGGGATCAGAATTGAGAACGTGCAGTCTCGCGTTCTGACTTTTCTGTGCAGTTGTGCAACGAATGAATGAAAATGTCATCTGACTAACATTGCCTCCTAAAAGGGTTCTCCAAGACTATATTAGATTGTTTTTTACTGTAGACCTAAGAACTAACAGGCATGTAGCTGCTAAGTACGTGCTTATTGTGCGCGGCTCCGTCTGCCAGCACAGAGCAGGCACAGACCATTCCTCTGGCACTTCAGCATCTTTCGCAGGCATCAAGGCTACAGAGCAGCGGCTTCCCATCCTCTCCACTCTTTTGACAGTGTGACTGCTAACGACAGCCCAAAAGAAGAAAATCTGCTCTTTGACGTGGAGCCGTTGAATTTCTGTCAGGAAAGGTCGGTGACCGCTCTGCGCTGGATAGAGCAGGCAGGTAGTTGCCTTTGTTGGCAGCTACCTCTCTTTCATTTTTAAGCCCATAATAAAATAATAGTTTTGAACAAGCCCCTTTAAATAAGCACTCCCAGTTTTTATTCTTCTATACCTGCACTCCCAATTGTTTGCCCATCACACTCTGCACTTGATGTACTTGATTCCATGAAGTTCAGCCTCCTCTTTTCTTCCATTTAGCCTTATATTTTGATACCGTGTTATTCCTTTATGCACTGTTATAAATCCCATAATGCATCAGTGAGAGCCAGTAGCATCTCTGTCTGCTGTGAGGACATTGTGATTATCATTCCCTGTATAATCTCCTAAATAAACGAATAGATTTTAAGTGTACAGGGATGCTGAACCCTGATCTCCTACATTTTAACAGTGTGAAAGGCACTGAGTAGGCATCATCATTATCTGTGATATCTGCTTCTGTCAAGAGAGCTTCAGTGGTACATTCCATGTAATTTCATCATACAGGAGCTTCTATTGTCTATTCTATTGAGATGGGTTATGCCATCACATCGCTTTGTGCTTTGAAAGGGATCACCTAACTAAAGAGAAGTATACCATGAATTTCAGATTAGAAAGGGAAAGGATCAAGTAAATAAGTTAATTGTGTTAAGGGAGTTGGACCACCCAGCACTGTAGTCACATTCATCTTGAATTGGCCTTCATTGCTGCCATTGTATGACACATCCATCCATCCTTGTGTTTCCTTGTTCTAGTCCGTATTTCAAAAGCTATTACCGTAATAAAATTTGCTGAAGTTAGAGTAAACAATCTGTAAACCATTAAGTGGAGATAAATGCAAGTCATTTGTAATCCTATAAATGGTTTTGTACAAATGACTAAAAAACATTGTAGACTGACTGTAGGGTTTTGATTGAATAAATTATAGGACAAGTTATTGAACTTTATTTTTTTTTTTTTAATATCCTTTATCAAGTGTTGCAAATGTGAATTCTTTCATCCCGATCGTCATTGGTATAATATGTAAAATCATTGTCTATAGTTTTTATAATAACACAGCTGCACGCAATTGTCGTACCAGATGAAAGGGTTAAACCTTTCCAATGCGAAGGCCCCAGGAAGGAAGGAAAGGCTGGAGGAACAGCACGTAACTTCCAATGGGTTGAATTTACATTACCTGTCGTCTTTTACATGTTAGTCAAACAGTGGGCCTATGATTGGAAACAACGTCCTATATTATAAAGGAAATGGTTCCCGCAGATTTCCATTAACAAAAGAGCAGCTCTGATCCTCAGGGTACGTGGATAGGAAAGAAAAAACCAGCTTCCCTCCAGTTAATCCTCGAGAGGGACATTTAATTTTCCTCTTTTATGTTAATGAATTAAACAAAAAAAAGTCAGCTCTTGTTAAACATGGTGATTTGCATGAGGACGGTGTAACAGACGAGGTTGTTCCGATCGCTCAGAGAATTACGGCGAGTGACCATAAGCTTTAGGATGGATGATCATTTCTTAGACTATTACTTCGACTTATCGTAGCTTATTACTATTCCGAATTATTCTTATAACCTTTTTGTATTTCTTCTACAGATACAAGCCATCACAACCGTCAAGTGGCCAACAGACCCTGTTACACATTACTCCACTGTGGTCAGGAAAGGAGACTTGTCTTGTCCCGTACAGAGTCTCCACGCTTTCACTGCCAAACAAAAGGCAAAAATATCAGATTGGACACTCATGGAAGAAAAGCCATCCGGCGCAATAGCTTTTGTAACGGGATCACTTTTACTAGTCGACCTATCCACCTGTATGAAAAGGTCCGTTTGAAGCTGGTGTCTGTTCACCATGGGTGGAGTGGCGCTCTGCGGTTTGGATTCACAATTCATGACCCAGCACAGATGAAACCTGAAGATATACCCAAGTATGCTTGTCCTGACCTTGTCACTCGGCCTGGGTATTGGGCGAAAGCTTTACCAGAGAGGTTTGCTCAAAGGGACAATATTTTGGCGTTTTGGGTTGATCGTCAAGGAAGAGTTTTCTACAGTGTCAATGATGAGGATCCCATTCTTTTTCATTGTGGAGTTAAAGTATCTAGTCCTTTGTGGGCTTTGATTGATGTCTATGGAATCACCCAAGAAGTACAAATACTAGGTAAATTCTGTTTCTGTTTTTCTTAGTCTGTTGCTTGGAACATCCTATGTTATTGCCATTGCAGTAATCTCTTAATATGCATTAGACATCATATGTAAAAGCTGGTGCACTCAGAATGGGAAGCAGTTTCTGATATTAGCCAATCAGAAATTGCCTTTTTTTGGATGGATGAAAGAAGTAATCTGATTGGTTGTTATGGACCACTGCACTACCTATTTTATACAAGAGCCATTGTTCTTGGGAAAAGCAGAATGAGTCACTTTTTCTCTTCTAGAAACGTTCCATGCCAGGATAACAGGAATCCTCTGTTTGCCAGGTAGTTGGCAGTCAATATTGCCTCCCAAGGATCACAATGAAGACCTGATGCTAGTGTTGGCACTACAGCTGCACTGCTTGTTTTGAGGACATTTATGCTCACATTGAGGTGATGCCAGTGGGGTATAAATACACAGCTCCTCAATTGGGCCCCACCGAGTGTACAGCAATTGCAGCATTGCCATCTCTGTTGTTCCATAGCTTTTGAGCTTTCATCCCATGACTGTTTTTGTTCTTTCTAGAAGTATGACCTGATTTTTAGAGCATTTTTTCCAACAGTAGGATTGGATTTTGGTGAATCTGCTGAACAGGTTGGATTATGCGACTCCATTTATTTTGGAGCTTCTATAGAAATAAATGGAGAGCATCACAAGCATGGCCGCCTCTCTGTTCCTGGCTGTGTGTGTTCTCAAGAAAGCTGTGGGTCTCGGCAGCAGGACCAACATCTACCGAACACTAGTGGCATACATGTCATATGCCATAAATATCCCAGATGGGAACAGCACTTTCGTTTAGTTTAGGCATGTACTTTATATCATTATGCTGTTTTCAGCAGTCTGTTCTGCATTTTATGTAATTCTCCCACTTTACAACCCTAAAGAAGCTCCACATTACATAGTATTCTAATGCCGGCCATACACAGTATATGCTTGTTAGCTGAACGATGCTTTGGCCAATCGATCAGCCAACAGCCATCTCGACCTTCGTTCCTATGTTTTCTATGGTAAAACCCCAGCTGACATCACTGCCGGCGGCTTATCTCCAGGAGAACAAAGCGGTTGGCAGTCTGAAATCAGATATGCCCGATCAACATCTTCCCCAATAATCACTAGGCTGGGGCCCAAACACACATTAGAGGGTCATCCGAACCCATTGTGACCAACATTAGTCTGTGTATGGGGGCCTTTACACTTGATTTCGTATTTTGTACATTATCTTCTTTAAACTGGATGCCTCATCCATACATTTTTCCAGTCCTCCTCTTCCCAATGTGCATTTTTTTGTTCGTTTCAGGGTTGTTGTTTTTTTCAATTTCCAAGATTTTTTTTTTTCTTTTTGCCATACTAAATATTATTAATATATACGTATAATATATTCAGTATGGCAAAAAAGTGTGTATGTATGTATGTATATATATATAATATATATATATATATATATATATATATATGTGTGTGTGTGTGTGTGTTATATATATATATATATATATATATATATATATATATATGTATATGTGTATGTGTAATATATATATATGTATGTGTATATATATATATATGTATGTATATACATACAGGGTGGGCCAAAAGTAGGCGGACAGTAAGTAAGAGGCAGACTTCAAAGCTGTGCAAATTGTGATGGAAAACAGTTTGAGCACCTGCATTGATAAAATTTAAGGGCTTTTGTATTATTGTTCAGAATAAAATGTAATTGTCAATGTTATGCTTGTGTTAGTAAATCTAATTTTAGATATAAATCAAAATAAATGTTGTTATTTTCTGTCCATCTACTTTTGGACCACCCTGTGTGATATATATATATATATATATATATATATATATATATATATAATATATATATATATATATATATATATATATATATATATATATATGGTATATATACTGTATATATAAAATAGTTTTTTTTTTTTTTTTAAAGCAACAAAAAAAAAATTTCAGTGATGAATGGCTCACTAGACAACAAAATGCATTGCACAATTCAGGCAGCCTTTTATCTCCCCTTTTACTGTTGTAAATGGCTGTGCACAATGCCCTGTGATGTGGAGCCTCTCACTTGTAGCCATCAATGGTGCTGCCTCCTGTATATCTTGTATCTGAAACAAGAGACTCTTTAGGGCCTCTTACACAGCATTCCTGTGCTATCGCATAGGGTTTTTAGAAAGTCCAGTACTTGACCCTCCAAAAGAAACTCCGGCTACCCATCTTATCTCCGAATACAGGAGTGTCTAATTCATGTTTGAAGATCGTGGAAACTTACAACCATTAAAATAACAGATCAACAAATTACCTCATCTAGACAAGAGGCAAGGCCGTCGCTCCACTTCATCCAGTTAGGAGTAAGGAACCAAGATCAAGACGTCATAGTTTAGGATCCCCTGTACATTATAAGGGTATTCAAGTAAGCAACATGGGTTATTTCTTTTCATTCTTGTTTCTGATTGACGCTTCCCAGGGTGTAAAAAAAACTAGGATATATGGACTAAAATAGATTATTAGATTTCCCTAAAATAAACTATTTACCCAGGTTGGTCAATGGCCTGAACTGTCTTCATATTAAAAGAGATGACTGTATAAGACCACTGGGCTGTATAAGACCACTGTTTTTGAGGACCAGTTGGTGGATCACTGCTTCCGCTCTCTGTATGGGGGCCGGTTCAGCTGTCAAGAATTCAGTTCAGTTAGTAGAGGTTTTGAAGAAGGGACATTTGTAGGACAGAGGACTATGAAAAAATAAAAGTACCCATACAATGTTAAAACACTGCCACATTTACAAAGAGGATCTGGCTTGAAAGGGCAAAACTGTCCCTGTGATTTAGGAACAAATTATGTCCCTCCTTTCCTCACCTCTGATATTAGAGAAAATTGTCCCTTAAATTTTTGACCAGTGTTTCCCAAAGAAGGTTAGAGGGGTCCCCAGAAATCTACAGGTACACAGATTCCAGCTTGTTCAAAGAAGTTGCCTATCTTGACGCAATTATAGCATAATTCTAAAATGGTTTACACAAGGCTTTTTCCGGAGATTCTGGTTTTTCATTTCCCCAAACCGGGGTGACATCTCCTGATTGTACAATTTAGACTTTAGTGCTCCATGTAATGGAGCATCCCGACACTGTTCACAAGAAACCTTTTATGGAGCATTGCTTTCCAGGAGATATCTACAGGTAGGAACTTCCAACTCTTCTGGAGGCCTTTCCTTTATTGAAGGCCTTCCGTATGTTCCATGGGAAGTGACAAGTATGCCTTAGGCTAGTGGTTCCCAAACTCCAGTCCTTATGGCCCACAACAGATCATGTTTTCAGGATTTCCTCAGTAGTGTTTGAAGTATCATGAAGACATCAGAAATTGTGCAATACTAAGGAAATCCTGAAAGCACGAGCTGTTGGGGTGTTGATCATTTGCTCCATGATTCAGTTATGGCAGGCGCTGGTATATTACGTTTTTTTATCATTGTTTCATGTTCCTGTATTATAGGACCGGATTTGGCTGTGGAAGTAGAAATTCGCATCCAGTATTTTATATAGCACAAACATATTCCACAGCAGTGTAGAATTCCGAGGTACTGTATATTTACAGACTGATGTCATAAATCTGGCAAATAATAAAAAGTATAGAGAATATAGACCCCGAGTGAAAGCGTATATTGACATGTGTTAGAGATCAGCTGGAAATATCACTTGTATTAAAGGTCGTTTCCCTTCATTATCCCTCTAAATGCCACATACTGAAATTTACATTGTTCTCGTTCTTCCGAGGTCTTGAAAATCCTTTTTTCTATGGTTGCCTTAATATAGAACCAGTTTGGTGAATATACTTCCACTTTTGTGATGCTCTATACAAAGCGGTGACCTTTTGAGCTGCTCGAATGACGCTGGAAGCTTTGTGCTAAGTGTGTGGCGTGTATGGCCTCTCTCCAGACATTTAGGTAGCACGAAATGTCACCCGCGGCTTACTGTATCCTTTATTATTATTATTATTATTATTATTATTATTGCAGTCCAGTCACATGTTTGCCTATCACATTGATGGGAAGGTTATAGGTTATAGAGCTAGAAAATAGTTAGCTCCCCAGGGGTTTACAATCCTGTTTCCCTAGCATCCGTCCAGGGACGTTACTGAATATAGACCTTGTAGACCTGCCAATGCTGTCTCTCCTCAGTACCAGTGTCTGAAGAGATCAGATGAGAGTGCTTCACTGCACACCTAGGTTTTGTGTTCATTATCACATCCAGACCATTTTGGAGCAGCCGGTGACCTCCAGGGCCATCATTCTGGCAGATTCCTAGGCTTCTCTGTGCTCCTGCTCAGGCTTCTGACATTACCTCATATGGTAACATCTCCTCCTGCCTGGAGACCTAGACATCTGTGTACTGAGACAACTGCACTCCGACCCTTGACATGAGGGGTTAAGAGCCCAGAACAGCAGTCAGGGGAGCGTAATAGGGACAGGTTACACCTTACAGTTAAAGAGCCCTACATGGTGCAATTGTTTATTTTTCCCCTTTATACCAATGGAGATAAGTATCAGTAAAGATATACAGGAAGATGTTCTTCAGTATTTGCTTGAAGTTAATGCTCTTCATGATCAAAGTCATAACCTTTTAATGAGTTGTTTTTTTGTTTTTTTGTTTTTTCCCCTCTGGACAAAGAAAGGTCATTGCTTGAGCCTTAAAGCAAAGAACAAACATACCACCTAATGGGTATATGTTACTGAAAACTATGTACCTGATATACATATATAATCTCAGTCTGATAATAACACACACTGATTTGGCCAATAAATGAAATATCTATCTTTATTTCTTTTTTTACGCTTTCTATTTCTTTTTGTCTTTTTATCTTTCCCTTTTTTCGCTTTTGTCTTTTTTTTTTTCTCTTTGTCTCTCTCTGAGCCTTGCTCTTTTTCTCTCTCTCGTCTCTGGCTGTGTGTGTCTCTTGCTCTCTCGCTCTGTATGTCTGTGTGTGTCTGTGTGTCTCTCTTGCTTTCTCGCTCTATGTCTGTGTGTGTCTGTCTGTGTGTCTCTCTTGCTCTCGGTCTGTGTGTGTCTCTGTGTGTGTGTGTCTCTCTTGCTCTCTCGCTCTGTGTGTGTGTGTCTCTCTTGCTCTCTCGCTCTGTGTGTGTGTGTGTCTCTTGCTCTCTCGCTCTGTGTGTCTCTTGCTTTCTCGCTCTATGTCTGTGTGTGTGTGTGTCTCTCTTGCTTTCTCGCTCTATGTCTGTGTGTGTCTGTCTGTGTGTCTCTCTTGCTCTCGGTCTGTGTGTCTCTGTGTGTGTGTCTCTCTTGCTCTCGCTCTGTGTGTGTGTGTCTCTCTTGCTCTCTCGCTCTGTGTGTCTGTGTGTCTCTCTTGCTTTCTCGCTCTATGTCTGTGTGTGTCTCTCTTGCTCTCGGTCTGTGTGTGTGTGTCTCTCTTGCTCTCTCGCTCTGTGTGTGTGTCTGTCTGTGTGTGTCTGTCTGTGTGTGTGTCTCTCTTGCTCTCTGGCTGTGTGTCTCTTGCTCTCTCTCCTGCTCTGTGTGTCTCTCTTGCTCTCTGCTGTGTGTCTCTGTGTGTCTCTTGCTCTCTCTCTGCTCTGTGTCTCTCTGCTCTCTGCTTGTGTCTCTGTGTTCTCTGCTCACTCTCCTGCTCTGTGTGTCTCTCTTGCTCTCTGGCTGTGTGTCTCTTGCTCACTCTCCTGCTCTGTGTGTCTCTCTTGCTCTCTGGCTGTGTGTCTCTGTGTGTCTCTTGCTCACTCTCTTGCTCTGTGTGTCTCTCTTGCTCTCTGGCTGTGTGTCTCTTGCTCACTCTCCTGCTCTGTGTGTCTCTCTTGCTCTCTGGCTGTGTGTCTCTGTGTGTCTCTTGCTCTCTCTCCTGCTCTGTGTGTCTCTCTTTTTCTTTCTCTTTCTCTCTCTAGCTCTGTCTCTCTCTAGCTGCCTATCTCCCTCTAGCTCTGTCTTTCTCTAGCTTTGTCTCTCTCTCTCTCTCTCTAGCTCTGTCTTTCTCTAGCTTTGTCTTTCTCTCTCTCTCTAGCTCTGTTTTTCTCTCTTTAGCTCTGTCTTTCTCTCTCTCTCTTTCTAGCTCTGTCTCTCTCTCTCTAGCTCTGTCTTTCTCTCTAGCTCTGTCTTTCTCTCTCTAGCTCTGTCTTTCTCTCTCTAGCTCTGTCTTTCTGTCTCTCTAGCTCTGTCTTTCTGTCTCTAGCTCTGTCTTTCTGTCTCTAGCTCTGTCTTGCTCTTTCTCTCTCTAGCTGTCTTTCTCTAGCTCTGTCTTTCTCTCTCTAGCTCTCTGTTTCTCTCTCTCTAGCTCTGTCTTTCTCTCTCTCTCTCTTTCTAGCTCTGTCTCTCTCTCTCTAGCTCTGTCTTTCTCTCTCTAGCTCTGTCTTTCTCTCTCTCTAGCTCTCTTTCTCTCTCTCTAGCTCTGTCTTTCACTCTCTCTAGCTCTGTCTTTCTCTCTCTAGCTCTTTCTCTCTCTAGCTCTGTCTTTCTCTCTAGCTCTCTGTCTTGCTCTTTCTCTAGCTGTCTTTCTCTAGCTCTCTGTCTTTCTCTCTAGCTCTCTTTCTCTCTCTCTAACTCTGTCTTTCTCTCTAGCTCTCTGTCTTTCTCTCTCTAGCTCTCCTTCTCTCTCTAACTCTCTTTCTCTCTCTCTAGCTCTGTCCTTCTCTCTAGCTCTGTCTTTCTCTCTAGCTCTGTCTTTCTCTCTAGCTCTGTCTTTCTCTCTAGCTCTGTCTTGCTCTTTCTCTCTCTAGCTGTCTTGCTCTCTCTCTAGCTCTGTCTTTCTCTCTCTAGCTCTGTCTTTCTCTCTCTAGCTCTCTGTCTTTCTCTATCTCTCTCTCTCTCTGTAACTCTGTCTTTCTCTCTAGCTCTGTCTTTCTCTCGCTCTTCTTTCTCTCTCTAGCTCTCTCGCTCTTCTTTCTCTCTCTCTGTCTCCTGTTTAGTCCAAACCAGTGTCTTATTGAATATTTACAAATAAATAGTAAAGATTGAATATTAATTATTCTCAGCCTCATTGTGTCCTCATTGTGTATCTTTTACTTTTTCCTCATCCCATCATTTTCACTGGATAGTTCTTAACTGTTACTTTGTATGAAAAAAAAAAAGTGAAGGCTCATAAAATGTAGTGTGCATTTGAAAGAAGACTTTGAGAAAGAACAGAGCCTCGGGTATCAGAGTTCACAGAATTCGGCTATCTTTCACGGGATATAAACAGCGCAGACAATGTCACATCCCTGTTTCATCTCTAGGTGCACACAACCTCCCCAGATCCACCACCAGCAATCCCTTTTCAGTTTTTAACCTCTGTTTGAGGGGCACAAATGCCGTTTCCATCCTTTGCCTTGTCTGATTGTAACATTGTTGCTCCATATATCTCTTGGCGTAGGCCAGCGGTCCTCAGCTCTTCACATGTGACATATACAGGGCCCACGACCAGCTTGTATCCCCGATGGTGGTGCCAATATTTCTCACACCCTAGGTCTTGTTTGTGACCGGTGACACTTCTTTCTAGTGGCAGTTGTCATCTCTCAGGGACTCGATATTAGTAGCCACTCTTTGGAATGACATCATATTCTCAGTAATGTTAATATTTTATTAGGTCCATGAGTGTTAACGCACCTTTCATACAACTTGGATCTCATGCCGTTCACTCATTCTTGTTTATTACAAAAGCCCCAATGTAGCTGCAGGCTCAGAAGAAAGCTTTCACAATGTCCGTCTGTGACAGGAGGCAGCTGCGAAGCTTTGACGCCTACTCATTTATCACGCTACTATGAAATGGATCTTTTATTCTGTGTTTAAAACTTGGCTCCATACCTAGACCCTCTAAGCCAAATGTCGGCGGGGAGACTTTACTGCCTAGTGTGAATGCTAGGCGTGTCATGCCAGATAGTGAAATGTATCATGCTGGGAGATGTAGTTCTGGCAGCAGCTGATGGTATAGCATGGTGGGTATGTGTGATACAAGTGTTACCTGTGTTCAGAATGAGCCATTTTGTCTTATCGGTGGTCTACGCCCAGCGACGTTACACCTGGACGTGATCTGATCTCTTCTGATTGTCAGGTGCTCTTCACTTGGGGCCGAGGACAAGTCTTGTCCTCTTAAAATGTGCTGCAGGTGACATGTGCTGATGAATTGGATTAATGGGAACACTCATCCACCCAGTCCTTACTCACAGGACAGACGTGTTTGTAGAGTGTTATTGTTTCGGTCTCTCCTGTACATTAAACGCTTTGTTTTGCACCCACAGATAGCATGTTTGCTGACACAATGCCACCAGGCCGACTGAGCAGCCCCCGACTGAGCACATGCTTGCCGCAAAGTAGCCACGATTCTGCAAACTTCAACAATAATGAACTGGAGAACAATCAGGTGGTAGCAAAAATTGCTAACTTGAACTTAACCCGAGTGCCGCCCCCGACCGACAACCACGCCATACCTTGTTGTCCGAACAGGCGGCAGCGTACCCAAGGGATGCCAACGTTATTGGACATGGAGCTTCACTTTCACTCCACTCGTGGTGCTGACATCACCCTGTCATCTGACCGATCGGTGGCGTATACGAATTGGCAAGAGAGCAACAGGACGATAGTGTTTACCGAGAGGCCCGTGCACATCGGGGAGACCCTCTTTATAGAGACAGGTCAGTTACCGCTGCCTTACTATGGGTCTTTATCATTTGGCATCACCTCCTGCGATCCAAGCACATTACGAACCTATGATCTGCCCTCCAATCCCGACTACCTACTGGACAGAAAGGAATATTGGGTTGTTCATCAAGGTTTGTTCACCGTGAGCAACGGCGATATCCATAGTTTTTTATTTATGCCCAATGGGGAGATACATCATGGCGTTAATGGAAACAGCCGCGGGATGTTGATGTGTGTGGACTCCTCGCAGCCTCTTTGGATGTTTTTTTCAATTCATGGAATTGTGAATCAGCTGAGAGTTATGGGTAAGTGAAATCTTTGGAAACCAAGGCGTCATTTTCCATGTACATACTTGGCTGAGCCTAGATGGTGTGCATGTTCCTCACTGCCTGGTTGACTGCACTGCAGGGCATGTCCGATCAGAACACATAGAAATGGAAGAGTTAAATGCTATAATATGTTATTATTTGTTATTATTAATAATAATTTCTACATTGCATAAGAATAGCAATGAAATCCCCATTTCTGTGGCCAAGTTAATGCAATAATAAGGTCAGTTGTATTCTCCATCATAAAAATGGCTGCGGAGAGGTGCGCGGTTCTCTTTACTTAAAAACTAGGGTGTATGATATTGGTTTAATTAAAGGATAACTCGCCCCAGAACACTGCTCTCATGAGACTTCCCAGAGAAAATGGGAGTAGCATCTAGTTATACTTAATACACATTTCTGAATCCAGGTTAAGTCTCTGTGCTCCCACAGCAGCCGAATACTGACGCTCCCTAGTAACCGCGAGTTTTCTCGACAGTATATGCTGCCCCCTGGTGGTACACACAGAGTACGGTCACCATTCTTCCCGTACTGTATGCATGCACTGGTGCTTGCCATGTTGTACGCACTTTCTAGCTTCTGCTCTGGGATATACATTGTGTAATGGTCTTTTTTGGGGGAGAGTAAGTCGTGAAATATATAATTTAAAGCATAGTATGTCCACATTTACATCTTACTGTTCAGTTATAATACTTTAATACCCGATCAGTGGGACAGACTTACTGTGACACCTTTACTTTGCTGGATATTGCTCCACATTTTATTTCATCTTGCCATCTCAAGTTAAATATTCTTTAGACCCCGTGCGTTGTACATGCCAGTCTTGGCGAGGGTGCGTGTTGGAGTCCGAAGCACCTGACTCCTCAAGAGGCGCACACGTATGAGAAGCTGCATGCACTTTGCACCTCGTCTTTCCAGACTGGGGTAAGATTCATGGGAACAGGACAGCCACAAGTCGTCATAAATGAGGAGTGGGCGTCACCATACCCTGTCACGCCTCATCCCACCCAGGCCCTGCTCATTTTGGCCAAAGTTGGCATCAAAAGCTAAAAATAGTACATTTTTGCCCAAACTCTGCGTTGCACAAAAATGTAACTTTTTAAAGTGTATTGCGCTAGAATGAATCCGTGTCTACATGGCTAATGAAAAAAGAGGGTGTGCTTTAGATAAAAAAAGGGATTTTAAGGGGTAACGTTTCTCCTTGCAGAAAGTGACGAGCCAGGTCAGAGTGAGGAGACTTAAACACCATGCATGCTCCTCTGAGAAATTTATTTGGCAATTTGCATATTTAATTTCCCAGATGAGCATGCATGGCATTTAAGTCTCCTCACTCTTAACATGCTAGGCCTGGCTTGTCACTCTTCACAAGGAGAAACGTTACTCTTTAGGGTCCCGTCACACTCTTCAATGTCCCAGCGATCCCACCAACGATACGACCTGGATGGGATCGCTGGGACATCGTTAGCTGATCGCTGGTGAGCTGTCACATGGGCAGGCTCATCAGCGATCAGGACCAGCGAGCACGCTGGTATCCAGGCTAAACATCGGTAACTAAGGGCTGCGCGGCGCCTAGTTACCCGATATGTACCTTGGATACCGTCTCCCAGCTTCTGCTGTAGAGCGCTGGAAGCTGGTATTCAATGTACACATCGGGCAACTAAGGGCTGTGCGGCACCTAGTTACCCAATATGTACCCTGGATACCGGCTCCCAGCGCTCTACAGCAGAAGCTGGAAGACGGTATCCAGGGTACATATTGGGTAACTAGGCGCCGCGCAGCCCTTAGTTGCCCGATGTGTACATTGAATACCAGCTCGCTGATCGTTGGTCTCCCGCTGTCACACGCAGCGATGCGCGCTGGCCAGCGGGACACCAACCATGAAAAAATGGTCCAGGCCATTGGACAACGATCAGCGATACCCAGCAGGGGTGCCGGTCGTCTCTGCGTGTCACACTAAGCGAGATCGCTGTTTAGGTCGCTGTTGCGTCACAAAATCGGTGACGCTTCAGCGATCTCGCTAGCGATCTCGCTTAGTGTGACGGGGGGCTTTAGATCAGACTTATGTCTCTCACCTAGTTAAATCAGATCTCACACTTTGCACTGATAATGGCCAACAACCTGAAACATCGTGTCTGAAAATTTGAGATTCTGGTTTGGCTTTTATCCTAAGGGCCCCGTCTCACATAGCGAGATCGCTATGTCTGACACGTACCAGCGATCAGGCCCCTGCTGTGAATCGCTGGTCGTGTCAGAAATGCCAGGACTTTTTTTTGATCGCTGGTCTCCCGCTGGCCAGCACGCATCGCTGCGTGTGACAGGCAGGAGACAAGCGATCTCCTGGTAACCAAGGTACACATCGGGTTTCCAGACGCAGGGCTGTGCCTGGAAACCTGACGTGTACGTTGGATACCAGCGCGCTGCTGCAGGGGAGCTGGTAACCAAGGTACACGTTGGGTTTCCAGGCACCGCGCAGCGCCTGGAAACCCGAAGTGTACCTTGGTTACCAGCTCCCTGCATCAGTACGCTGGTATCCAACGTACACTGCGGGTAACTAGGCGACGTTACCCGTAGTGTCGCTGTCCTGATCGCTGCCTGTTTGGCAGCTCAGCAGCGATCATTTAGCGACACACCAGCGATCCTGATCGTTGTCGGGATCGCTGGTGTGTCGCTATGTGAGACGGGGCCCTAAGTCTTGTGACAAGGCTCGTTAAAGGGTCAATAATAACTTGCAGGATTGCTACCTCCAATAGGTGGCACTAGAGTTCAAGTCCTCTTCCTCTCCAAAGAGGCAATTTGTATATTCGATTAAAAAAAAGTACTAGTCTTAAAATTTGACACCGTACTCCAAAATTTTGGTGCAAAAAAAAAGTGGCGCAAAGGGAGAAAACTAGTAGGTGGTGTAAAGCTGCACGATATTGTATAAAGTCGAACCAGGTTTATCATCCAGGATGATCTACAGTGATAAATTTGGCACATTTAAGACAGTCTGGTCTTGTTTAGTGGACAGCAGTAATAAATAATTGTTAGAGCAGACGAATAATATATATATATATATTTTTTTTGCGGTTGTGTTTTCGTTTATTTGTTATGACAGTAAAATGATCTGTTTATTTGACATCTGGACAGCGGCAGAGCACATGAACTTACTGGATGGGGTATTTCTGGAGCATCAGCAGCACAGATGTTGGTTTTTGGGTACAGACACTCACACTCCAGCATGTATTTCCAGATTCCCCTCCACGCTTCCTGTCCGTCTCTACTATTCCATGAGACAGCGAGCTTTTCCCAAGACCTTACATGCGCCCCTGCCCCATGTGTGAGCGAGAGTCCTGGCACCGACACATATCGGTATTTGTTATGGCGTCTGTGTATATTCTTACCACAGATGTTCTCCCCTCCAAGTGGAGGAGGCTTCTGCCGAGATAATGTGGGAATCTGCTCTTGTAGCTACTGCCATGATGTCAGCGCAGCCTCAGCCTCCTCGTCCCAGCAGATTCCTTGTATGGAGCTGAGAACAGATGAAATTAGAAATTGATCCTTTCTGCAATTCTTCATTTCAGTACTCTTTCTTAATGATTACACAGCAGTCATCTAAAAAGCTAGAGACTCCTGGACTTAAGGTACTGTCACACTAAGCGATCGCACCAGCGATCACGACAATGACACGACCTGGCAGAGATCGTTTGTACATCGCTATAAGGTCGTTAGTAGCTTCCAAACAGGAAGATCTCATCAACGACACATCAGCGATCTGTATAACGACATCAGTGGTCGTTGGGACCTGTCACACAGCATGTATTGTTAAAGATTGAGCGCAACCTTTTCCACGCTCCTCAGCACAGATTGGTGGTCACTATGTCATAAGTCACAGCTCTCTCGCTTTGTGATTGGACGTCGCGTCATAAAAGACGACGTAATAGCGCTCCCTTCCATTGTTCTCGAGCACAAACTGGTTCATATGAATTTCCAGCATCGTTCCATACTGCGTCCTGCTAGCCTTCTGCTTTGCAGCTACTGCGATCCAGTCTGTGCCGCTATTGCGTTTGCCCCGGATTTATTTTTTCAGGATCCCAAAAATGTCTTGTATAAATGGCCAAGATGAAGCGCTGTAGCTACTGACAGGATCGCAAAACCCCACACACGATAGTATCCTCGCAACAACGCACAAAGGACTAGATGTTGTGGCCACCAATCGGAGCTGAGGGGCGTTAAAACCTAGTCCCGCCTGCGCCGCTGACATGAGTCGCCAACGAGGTCGCTCATCGTTCCTAAAGGGTGTCACACTCAGCGATTCAGGCTCACCAGCGGGACGCCAATGATCAAAAAATGGTCCAGAACGTTCGTGCACGATCAGCGACATCGCAGCAGGGGCCACATCGCTGCTACATGTCACACACAGCGACATCGCTAACAATGTCACTGCTGCGTCATAAAATCGTGTCGCTTAAGCGATACGCTAGCGATCTCGCCTAGTGTGACAGTACCTTTACTATTTTTTTTCCTTGTTTATGTAGCACCTGCAATGTCCATAGCACACAGAATTACAATGACTGGGATCATTGTCCGCTTATCTCTGTAGGGTTCTAATCACACCCCTTTACATGTCAATTTTTTCTCCACCATCTAGACCAAAACTTTTCATATTTTACACTTTATATTGGTGCTTCAGAAAGTTGGACCATACCAGTGACGGTCATGGGTTTTGAAAATTACTTCACTTTTTTTTTTCCTTTTTAAAAACGTGGACCC
>JARQOD010000004.1:134658902-134864699 GCA_033576555.1 Oophaga sylvatica | reverse complement strand
GCTGGGGGGTTCCGGGAAATCCTTCCTTTGGGGGTGAATGTTGTGGACCCCGGGTACAGACTTGCGAGGGGCGCTGTCGTGTTCCCAAATCCAAGGATTGCCAAATTTAAGTCTGCCCACTTGACTCCCCCCCCAAACCCCCAGTTCCTAAAATCACGCTGCAGGACCCGTCACGGTCTACCCCCAGGACCGGGACGCTCCCTGATCGACCGTTTATGAGCACAGCGTGGCCAAAACGGAACGGGCCCGTTCTGAAATTAATTCCCATGGGAATCGAAGCCACACGGGCCAGGAGGTTGGAATGCCATCAGCAGGAGAGGACGTGTGGTTTTTGCCAGCGAAACTCCACCGGGCTTGGTAGTGTGTGACAATGGCCGAAATCTGGGGGAGTTTTGGGGCCTTTGGCAACCCTCACCACATCCCATGTCGGGCACTGTGCTCAAACTTGGTCGGGCAGGTTTTTTGAGGGCTATCCGGATTTTATGCACGTCCCAAAAGGTCCCCCTAGAGTGCGTCATTGCGAGTTCCACATGGCCGATCGGCTTTGGCAGCTCTGCAACGCAGTTGCGCCTTCCTGAACATCGAAACATTGTGACTATCCCCCAGGTGGTTTTTAAAGTTCTATGTTGGAGCGGTTGGTGAGCAGCGCCCGCAGTTATGGGGGTTCACTGCTCAGGCGCTCAAAACCCAATTTGCGCCGTCCACACTTCCCATTAAGATGGGCCACAGAAGGTGGCCCGTTTTTTCGTGCATTTGATGAGTCAACGCGGGGGGCGAGTGAGATGAAACAAATTTTAGCCTGACTGTCCCCCCTTTTCTGCCCCTTCAAAAAACACTGCAAGCAATAAAGGGTAGGTTTTGGGGAAAATGGAGATGAGGGTCCAAATTCCATCACCTTCTGGAAAGTCAGCGCAACGTGGTTCCTCACAAAGGGCTGGGCAGGGCTCACTTTGTGAGGGGGATGAGGGGAGGAGTCAATGGAGGAGGAAGAATCGCTCCGGGGGAGGTACACAATGCTCTAGTCAGTATGTAGAGCGAGGGTGGGGTGATGCAGAGCAGGCAGAGATAACGCCTCTTGCAGAGGACAGCGTTTCTTTGCCAGTTGGGAGTCTGCAGCACATGGTTGATTTCATGCTGCGTGCCTAAGAAACGACCGCCGCATCGCCCACATTCTCACGACGTCTGATTATTGGGTGTACACCCTCCTAGACCCTCGCTACGGGACAACGTCAAAAGCCTCATCACACCGTTGAACCGGGAGCGTAAAATGCGGGAGTACCAAGACACACTGGTGCAATCCCTAATGTTCTACCTTACTGCCGAGAGCACTGCTGCTGCTACTGCTTTACAAAGCAGCTCTGTGCGTCGAGGCAGTGTAGAGAGCTCTGCAACAAGAGGGAGCACACGCAGTGCCTCTGCACAGGGAAAGACCAGTATGTTAAAAATTGTGGCAAAGTTTTGTGGCAGCGCCACAAATGTCTACACCATCCGAGAGGGCTCCAGTCAGCGGGAGGCAACGTATCCGTCAGATGGTTGACAGACTACTTGGCTTTGCCTCTCAGTGTACTCCCAGATGGCTCTTCCCCATTCAAGTTTTGGGTCTCTAAGCTGGATACATGGCCAGAGCTTAGCCAGTATGCATTGGAGGTGCTGGCTTGCCCTGCTGCCAGTGTATTATCGGAGCGCGTCTTTAGTGCTGCAGGTGGTGTTCTAACAGACCGTCGCATGCGACTATCCTCCGATAATGTAGACCGGCTTACTTTTCTGAAAATGAACAAGGCATGGATCTCGCCAGAATTTGTCTGTCCGTTTTCAGATTAAATAACTGGTTCGCAACGTTATCCATGTCTCCTGTTATGTTCATCTTTCTACCACCTGAACTCTACTCCCTGGGCTCCAACACTGCCAGTTGCTGCTCAGAAGTGTCGTGTCCACAGAACAAAACACAAGCTCTACTGTTAGTGGGGTTCAGTAACGCCAGCTGTTCCCCTGCTGTGTCAACGGCAAGAAGTCTCCTGTTCCCGACACATGGACAGAAAAACACATGACCAACATGCTCCAAATAGGGAAGAGCCGTCACCCTGCTTGTTATGCTGAAAACATGAAATTGTGAAGTTTTGCAGGCCTAGAATGATAAATTTTTATGACAAATATGGACAAATAATAATTTGTCATCACAGTGCATATCTGCACATGTCTATTAGAAATGGTAACAAAAATAAAACATAGTCTACTCTTCACATTTTGAAATTAATGCATAAAAGTACATTTCAGACTTATGAATTAATGCTTTTTAAGGAACTTTATCTGTACCTGTAAGATAATGCAGTCAATGGATGTACGAATCATTAAATCCTCATCATCATCATCACGAGTTTTATTTATGACAGACATTATAAAATACACATACTGATGCCAACTGTAACTTCAAACACCATATATGAATGGCCAGCATGTAAACATGGTAATAATGTCCAATAATAAATTATTACATCTAGAAAGTGCATCATGCATACTGACAATAGGTAGTTTATACCTGCAAGTGCTGTTGAAACAACCCACAAGAGATATAAATTAATACTGGTATATAGGATCACAGTGCATAGTTACTCATGGACAATGTTGATGTATACTGTATCTCAATTAAGTCAGCGTCAACCATTAGGCTTGTTAGTCTTGTACATTGTTAAAGAGGGAACGTAATTTTTTTGTTTGTCATAGGTGGAGTATTACACATTAAATTATTACTGCTGTATTTTTTTTTGCGTCCCTAGTGCGCAATAACGCAGCCTAACCTCACATTTGATAGTCAGCTAATTGCCACACGCTACCCTACCCTACGCGTGACAGTAGGAAGGTAGTGTTGACGGATAAAGCTTTGCGCAACCAGACATTCTTTTTACCCTCTTCAACACTCTACAAGCAAAAAATGCATGATTTCAGCCGCAGACTTTATTGACGTACAGTATAACATCGGCATTACCCATCAGAGGCTGTCCACTGTCTGATACAGACATAGAATATACCTTTGCTATCCGTAGCCTTTGTTTCACCTACACTTGCAGGCACACACTTAAATTGTGACAAACAATGCCTAATGTTTTTTTAAATGGTTATTTTTTATTGTACATTATTGTGTCATCAATCACATTGATGATCCATGCTGGACATGTCATACATGCTATAGAAAGTTACGATTTTATGAACTTAAATAATTGAAATGTCTGTGACTGTCCATAAAATGTGCGATGATGATGATGAGTGACTATTACAAAATCCATTGTCTCACTATGTTATGGTTTAACATAGCGTTCCTTAAGCATTATTCATAAAAAAAAAAAATGGACTTTTATTCTTAAATTTACAACACTATATTTTGTTACCAATTTTTTGGGTGTTGTTGTTGTTCCATTTATTTTTGGCATGTGCATATATGCGTTTATATTTGTTTTTCTTTATTTTTCCTTCTTGAAATTTGAAAACATGTGTATCTTTGTACCGTGTTAGCCAGTAGATAGAAAAATATTTAGACTTCAGAGTCAGCAGTGGTTGATACCTTTTAATGGATAACTGAAAAGATGGAAACAAATTGCAAGCTTTCAAGGCTACTCACGTCTCTTCATCAGGGAAAGACTAACTAAAAAAATTAAGCATCACATATTTCTATAACACAACAGGACACAGGAATAGTGCAATAGGTAAAGACAAGTAAGTGACGTGTATCAGAACTGTCATTATCTCACAGGGATGAACATAAATATTGGAACATTCCTAGATAAGGATAGAAAGTTGATTGCCTCTCATTGGCGTATTTTTTTGGGTTTTCATGACCCTGGAAGGGCATAGAGCAGATTCCTTAATTGATATAGAATGACATAAATCCATGTGATCTATTCATTCCATCACTAACAGTGTCAAAGGTCATGATGAGCTTATATTCTGAAACCTTTGTACGTTTCTCATATTTGAAGTTATATTTTAATACCAGTAATTCCATATCCATGATGCTATGACCGGGCATACAAAAGTCTTTTGCCACAGGTAAATTCATTAATTTATCTGTGATTGTGTGGCGCTGATAATTCATCCTTGTTCTCCTTTTGTTGCCGGTCTCCCCTCACTTGTCCCTCCCTCACTTGTCTTAGCTATTCCTGTGTCTGTTGTGTGTAGAAATATGTATTCTTCATTTTTGGCTTTACTCTTAGCCTGATGAAGACACCTGAGTAGTCTCGAAAGCTTTGAATTGTTACCATATTTTCAGTTAGCCATTAAACGTTATCAACCACAGAGGACTGTCAAGTATAAATATTTTTCTATTCTTGTAATTGAAATTTATCATTTTATTGTTGTAGTAAAAGTTCATTTATTCTTGTTTGAAGTACATACATTTGCAATGGCCACGTAACAAGGCAATAACTCAATATTTTGTGCCTACACCCTCCTTGACCCTGGGCTTCAACAGCGCCAGTTGCTGCTCAGAAGTGTTAGATGCACAGATGAAAACAATCGCTGATGTGTTTGTGGGGTCAGTAACGCCTGCTGTTCCCCTGCTGTGTGTCTGGCAAAAATTACTGCTGCTAACTACAACTTCAACTTCAAACGTCTCATACTAGGCCTCTGCCTACACCTCCTTGACCTGGGCTTCAACAGCGCCGTTGCTGTCAGAGTGTTAGATGCACAGATGAAAACAATCGCTGATGTGTTTGTGGGGTTCAGTAACGCCTGCTGTTCCCTGCTGTGTGTCTGGCAAAAATTACTGCTGCTAACTACAACTTCAACTTCAAACGTCTCATACTAGGCCTCTGCCTACACCCTCCTTGACCCTGGGCTTCAACAGCGCAGTTGCTGCTCAGAAGTGTTAGTTTGCACAGATGAAAACAATCGCTGATGTGTTTGTGGGGTTCAGTAACGCCTGCTGTTCCCTGCTGTGTGTCTGGCAAAAATTACTGCTGCTAACTACAACTTCAACTTCAAACGTCTCATACTAGGCCTCTGCCTACACCCTCCTTGACCTGGGCTTAAACAGCGCCAGTTGCTGCTCAGAAGTGTTAGATGCACAGATGAAAACAATCGCTGATGTGTTTGTGGGTTCAGTAACGCCTGCTGTTCCCCTGTGTGTGTCTGGCAAAAATTACTGCTGCTAACTACAACTTCAACTTCAAACGTCTCATACTAGGCCTCTGCCTACACCCTCCTTGACCCTGGGCTTCAACAGCGCCAGTTGCTGCTCAGAAGTGTTAGATGCACAGATGAAAACAATCGCTGATGTGTTTGTGGGGTTCAGTAACGCCTGCTGTTCCCCTGCTGTGTGTCTGGCAAAAATTACTGCTGCTAACTACAACTTCAACTTCAAACGTCTCATACTAGGCCTCTGCCAAACACCCTCCTTGGACCCTGGGCTTCAACAGCGCCAGTTGCTGCTCAGAAGTGTTAGATGCACAGATGAAAACAATCGCTGATGTTTTTTGTGGGGTTCAGTAACGCCTGCTGTTCCCTGCTGTGTGTCTGGCAAAAATTACTGCTGCTAACTACAACTTCAACTTCAAACGTCTCATACTAGGCCTCTGCCTACACCCTCCTTGACCCTGGGCTTCAACAGCGCCAGTTGCTGCTCAGAAGTGTTAGATGCACAGATGAAAACAATCGCTGATGTGTTTGTGGGGTTCAGTAACGCCTGCTGTTCCCCTGCTGTGTGTCCGGCAAAAATTACTGCTAGCTACCTAATCATGGTGAAAAAAACATGACATCTCAAAGTGTCTAGTGCTACACATAGATATGAGGCTACACCATGATTTCTAAGCTGTAAACATTTGAAACGTCAACTTTCAAACCATAAAATGATTTGTCTTTGTCACAAATCTGTAACAAAATAATTGTGACATATTATTACAGATATGCACATGTTGAAAACAAATGCAAACACAAAAGCCTACTTATGCTATAGGATACTGATGGTCAACCTTGTCACTCCATAGCTTAGACAAATCCAACTCACATCATGATGACTCAAATACTGCAATGTTGGAAGTGCATAATGTGGGTTGAACTTTGACAACTGCTGCAGTGCGAAGGTTATACTTCAGTGTTCTAGCCTTTGAAATAAAAGCATACAAGTAAATATAATATCCAATGTTGATTAAGGGACGTGATGTACACCTGTAATATTGTGCACACAATGCATGTAGGAATAGTCCTCTTCAACATTACTTATATTTGTGTCATTTTAAAAAATACATATTTGATTAGAAAGTTAACAGCCCATATCATAAAGGTCCTTCATGTAAACATGATAATCGCTAACAAAAATCATGCATTACCTTGGTAAAGTCAATAGTGCATAGTCACAATAGCAAAATATATACCTGTAAGTGGTGCTGAAAGAACGACAACTGATAGAATAGGTGAATGATATCTATTTATCAGACTGAATAGCGACACCTGTACAATGTCGATATAATACTGTACCTTAACAAAACAGCTGTGTCACACCTCACACGCATTTTTCTTGTAGCTTGTTATGTAATAGGGCACATGCGTGTATGTTTCATCATAGGTGCATGTTTACTGAGTAAAGCAGTCATGACAACGCCTTTGTGTTGTCGGTACGCTTGCGATGATGAACGATGCGCACCGTGAATGTTAGTCTGCGTCATAAGACGCACAGACGCTCCAATACCCAACGCGTCACAGCAGGAAGCCAGTCTGTGCGTCCAAACAAAGGCGCAAGCATACATGCACGTACCCTTTTATAAAGCTATATAAAAAAAAGGATGTAGTAGTAACGCACACTTTATTGAGGTACAGTATTACATCGCCATTCACCATCTGTGGCTATGCAGTCTCATCTATATATACCTTATCTATCCGTTGTCATGCTTGCAAGTCCACAGTCAGGCATAAATAGCTGTTTTCACTATGCACTTTTTAAAGGTTTTTTTTGTTAATATAAATGATTGTCACATATTATCAGTATTACATGATGGAAATTTTAGATATTTTTAAAAACTTTTTAGTGATATTATTCAGCAAATGAAAATGGTGTACATACTGTTACTTATCCATCATTAATGGATTCTGATATGTACTTGTATGCTTTTATTTAAAACCGTATAGCAGATTATTTAACCGATTTTTATTGTGGTTTGCATTGCTTTTCAACATGTTAATGTATGCGTTTATGTTTGTCAATTATTAATTTACATATATTTTTAAAGTAAAATCATCATCTTATGGTACTAAAGGTTATATTTCTCTTGTTTGGAGTATAGACATTTTTAATTGACACGTAACAAGGAAAATACTTGATCTAGTATTTAAACATCCTCCTTGACCTGGGCTCCAACACCGCCAGTTGTTGCTTGGAAGTGCTGTTAGCACAGTCTACACTTGCTCCCGTGTTACTGGGGTTCAGTAATGTCAGCTGTTCCCTGCTGTGTGAACGGCAAAAAGTCCTGCTGCCTCCACCCTGTTCTCTTCTCATCCCTGGGTTACAACACGCCAGTTGTTTCTCGGAAGTGCTGTTAGCACAGTCTACACTTGCTCCCGTGTTACTGGGGTTCAGTAATGTCAGCTGTTCCCCTGCTGTGTGAACGGCAAACAGTCCTGCTGCCTCCACCATGTTCTCTTCTCATCCCTGGGTACAACACCGCCAGTTGTTTCTCGGAAGTGCTGTTAGCACAGTCTACACTTGCTCCTGTGTTACTGGGGTTCAGTAATGTCAGCTGTTCCCCTGCTGTGTGAACGGCAAAAAGTCCTGCTGCCTCCACCCTGTTCTCTTCTCATCCCTGGGTTACAACACCGCCAGTTGTTTCTCGGAAGTGCTGTTAGCACAGTCTACACTTGCTCCTGTGTTACTGGGGTTCAGTAATGTCAGCTGTTCCCCTGCTGTGTGAACGGCAAACAGTCCTGCTGCCTCCACCATGTTTCTTCTCATCCCTGGGCTACAACACCGCCAGTTGTTTCTCGGAAGTGCTGTTAGCACAGTCTACACTTGCTCCCGTGTTACTGGGGTTCAGTAATGTCAGCTGTTCCCCTGCTGTGTGAACGGCAAACAGTCCTGCTGCCTCCACCATGTTCTCTTCTCATCCCTGGGTTACAACACCGCCAGTTGTTTCTCGGAAGTGCTGTTAGCACAGTCTACACTTGCTCCTGTGTTACTGGGGTTCAGTAATGTCAGCTGTTCCCCTGCTGTGTGAACGGCAAAAAGTCCTGCTGCCTCAACCCTGTTCTCTTCTCATCCCTGGGTTACAACACCGCCAGTTGTTTCTCGGAAGTGCTGTTAGCACAGTCTACACTTGCTCCTGTGTTACTGGGCTTCAGTAATGTCAGCTGTTCCCCTGCTGTGTGAACGGCAAAAAGTCCTGCTGCCTCCACCCTGTTCTCTTCTCATCCCTGGGTTACAACACCGCAGTTGTTTCTCGGAAGTGCTGTTAGCACAGTCTACACTTGCTCCTGTGTTACTGGGGTTCAGTAATGTCAGCTGTTCCCTGCTGTGTGAACGGCAAAAAGTCCTGCTGCCTCCACCTGTTTCTTTCTCATCCCTGGGTTACAACACCGCCAGTTGTTTCTCGGAAGTGCTGTTAGCACAGTCTACACTTGCTCCTGTGTTACTGGGGTTCAGTAATGTCAGCTGTTCCCCTGCTGTGTGAACGGCAAAAAGTCCTGCTGCCTCCACCTGTTCTCTTCTCATCCCTGGGTTACAACACCGCCAGTTGTTTCTCGGAAGTGCTGTTAGCACAGTCTACACTTGCTCCTGTGTTACTGGGGTTCAGTAATGTCAGCTGTTCCCCTGCTGTGTGAACGGCAAACAGTCCTGCTGCCTCCACCATGTTCTCTTCTCATCCCTGGGCTACAACACCGCCAGTTGTTTCTCGGAAGTGCTGTTAGCACAGTCTACACTTGCTCCGTGTTACTGGGGTTCAGTAATGTCAGCTGTTCCCCTGCTGTGTGAACGGCAAAAAGTCCTGCTGCCTCCACCATGTTCTCTTCTCATCCCTGGGTACAACACCGCCAGTTGTTTCTCGGAAGTGCTGTTAGCACAGTCTACACTTGCTCCTGTGTTACTGGGGTTCAGTAATGTCAGCTGTTCCCCTGCTGTGTGAACGGCAAACAGTCCTGCTGCCTCCACCATGTTCTCTTCTCATCCCTGGGTTACAACACCGCCAGTTGTTTCTCGGAAGTGCTGTTAGCACAGTCTACACTTGCTCCTGTGTTACTGGGGTTCAGTAATGTCAGCTGTTCCCTGCTGTGTGAACGGCAAACAGTCCTGCTGCCTCAACTTTATTTCATGGTACCTTCTGCTACCCATCCGGGTTCCCAGAACCGTCAGCTTGGTTCTCCGCAGTGCCTTTGGCCTAGGTGCCTCCTTGCGGTATCCGGTTCCACAAGTCTGTGGTCTTGTAAGTGCTTGAGCACAGTACCTCCTGCTTAGTAACGTGTCCAGAAAGTCGCTGGTCCTCGGCTGTGCCATTGGCTCTTTCCTTCTGCTGACCCTCCGGGTTCCAGCACAGTCAGCTGGTCCTCATTTTACATTGGCTCTTGTACCTTGTGCTACCATCCGGGTTCCAGTACGTCAGCTGTTCTCTGCAGTGCTTTGGCCTAGGTGCTCCAGTCGGTATCCGAGTTCCAGAACGTCTGTGGTCTTGTAGTGCTTTGGGACAGGACCTCCTGCTTAGTATACCGTGTGTCCAGTACTCAGCTGGTCCTCGGTTGTGCCATTGGCTCTTTTCCTTCGCTGTACCTCCGGGTTCAGCACAGTCAGCTGGTCTCGTTACTTTCATTGGCCTTGTACCTTCTGCTACCCATCCGGGTTCCAGTACCGTCAGCTGGTTCTCCGCAGTGCCTTTGGCCTAGGTGCCTCCATGTCGGTATCCGAGTTCCAGCAACGTCTGCTGGTCCTTGGTAGTGCTTTGGAGCACAGGTACCTCCTGCTTAGTAACCTGTCCCAGTAACGTCAGCTGGTCCTCGGTTGTGCCATTGGCTCTTTTCCTTCTGCTGACCCTCCGGGTTCCAGCACAGTCAGCTGGTCCTCGTTACTTCCATTGGCTTTTGCACCATCACCAACAGGACAAAGAAGGTTAAGACAAACTACAAGATACAGAACAAGAGACAGAAGAACAATAAGCAGAAGATCAAAAAGCAGAAGAACATTAAGTATAAGACCAAAATGAAGAGCAAAATATATGCTCTAAATTCTAAGCAGAAGAAGACTAAGCAGTGTATGGGGGTGAGTCCGTTCCTCCTCGTGGTGCCCCTGGAAAATGCCTGATGCTGCTGCAGGCTAAATTGAACGCGGACAAATACTGTTGTAATTAAAATCTTTCGTGACAGCAAGAACGGAAGGATGAAAATTCAGAGTTTTACAGATTACAAGTACAGGAATGTCTGTCACAAATAAGAATATGATGAAAAGGATGAATAGGAAGAAGATGAAGAAGTAGAATATGAAGAATAATAACTGTTTAATAAGAACAATATAAGTAATGTTAACAAAAAGATGAATAGCAAGAAGTTTTAGAAGATTAAGAAGGTGAAGATGAAGAATAATTTGATGAGAAAGATGATGCTGCTGAAGATTATGAAGGAGAAAGTGTGTGAAAAGTTAAAAAGGTGAAGACCATGGAAGTTGTGAAACAGACATATTTGACAAAATAGAAAAAAGGTTAACAACATTGTGAATTTCTTCGTCAATCCGAACGTATTTCCTAAAAAAAAAAAATTAATGCTATTCCATTGGATTGGGTTAAACATCTATGCCTTTAATGTCTCCTCAACCTCCCCCAATACATTCTACATTACTCTTTGTTGTTTTCCTTCATGTACAATTAACCTACAAGGCAAGAATGGGGTTTTTTTTATTTCGATATTTTGTTCCCATAGACTTACATGGGACTTCCGGTATCGGTATCGGGTATCGCCGATATTTTTTGTGTATCGGCGATACCATTCCGATTCCGATACTTTTGGATATCGGAAAGTATCGCTCAACTCTAACCACCACCACCATCAGTAACAGCTGGCCCCCCGCCCACGTCCGCGGCCTCTTCCACCATACTTCCTCATGTTTGGGAAAATGTACCGAAAATACCAGTTGATATATGGTACTGTATGAGGAGTGTACAGCTGTATATGGTGTAGGGAAAAATTTAAATCTCCTATATATTTCCGGAGTCACACACAGACGCTATCTCAGTATGGATTTCACCGTAATACAAAGAGCAGATATACGGTACTGTATCAGAAGCTGACTGCTGTATATGCTGTAGGGAAAAATTAAAATCTCCGTATATATTTCTGGAGTCACACACAGACGCTCTCTCAGTATGGATTTGACCGCAACACAAGAGCAGGTATACGGTACTGTATCAGGAGCGGACAGCTGTATACAGCTTTAGGGAAAAATTTAAATCTCCGTATTTATTTCCAGAGTCACACACAGACGCTCACTCAGTATGGATTTCACCGTAATACAAAGAGCAGATATACAGTACTCTATCAGAAGCCGACAGCTGTATATGGTGTAGGGAAAAATGAAAATCTCCATATATATTTCCAGAGTCACACACAGACACTCTCTCAGTATGGATTTCACTGTAATACAAACAGCAGATATACGGTACTGTATGAGGAGCGTACAGCTGTATACGGTGTAGGGGAAAATTTAAATCTCCGTATTTATTTCCAGAGTCACACACAGATAGCATGTATTTGTCCGTGATACCAGCCAGTACACGGTAGTGTGTGAGGAGCGTACAGCTCTATATGGTGTGGGAAAAAATGCACAATCGGTAACTGTGCAGAAAAAAAGAATAAAAGTATTAGTGCTGTGTAAAAAGCAGTCTGCACAGCAGTGTACACACAGCAATACAGCTATCAGGCAGCCTAATAACCAGTGCTGCTGCACGCAAGAAAATCCTCCCCTGTCACTGCTCACTAACTGTACAGCACAATTGCTATCAGCACAAGCACATAAGAACTTCTCTTTCCAGCCCTAACTCTCTCCCTACTGTTAAGATCGGCAGAAGTAAAATGGCAGTCGCGGTCAGGGCTTTTATAGACACTATGACGCCCCCAAAGCAAGCCAATCACTGCAATGCCCTTCTCTACAATGGTGGTGGACGCTGCACATGTCATCTCATTGCCCACAGTGTATGTCTTGCTCATTGGCTGAAAAAAGGCACCTGCAAGCATTCTGGGAAATCCGACTTTGGCCCTCGTTTTGCCGACCGCATGGCCGACCTCACGCTATGGTTGGGTTTCGGTCTGCGAAACCCGAGTTTGGCAAATGTCGGCGACTTATGAATCTGACCGACCTGTTTCGCTCAACTCAACTCACCACACTTCTAAATACATTCATTGAGAAGTCTAGTTTCCAATATGGGATCAATTGTGGAGTTTCCACTGTTTAGGCATATCAGGGGCTCTCCAAACATGGCGTCCGCTAATGATTCCAGCAAATTTTACAGTCAAAAAATCAAATGATGCTCCTTCCCTTCCGATCCCTGCTGTGTGCTGAAACAGTAGTTTTTTTCCCACATATGAGGTATTGTCGTACTCAGGAGAAATTACACAACAAATTGTATGGTGCAATTTCTCCTGCTACACTTATGAAAATGCAAAATTTGGGGCTAAAATACATTTTTGTGGGGAAAACTTGATTTTTTTTCTATTTTCACGACACAATGTTATAAACTTCTGTGAAGCACCTGTGGGTTTACATACATTAAGATACAGTGGGTACGGTAAGTAAATCCAAGCAAAACCAATTGTATATGACTAAAAAGTCAAGCACAAAAAAAACATAAATCCTCCAAAAAAAAACTTGTGCAAAAAGACAATGAATATTACTATTAAAATTTATATTAATAAAGATCTTTTATTGAAATAATAATGAACATACACACATAAAGTAATAATAAAATAATTTCAGCTGAATAAAAACAGACAAGAATAGGAATGGAGTACAAATATAGTAATCTTTGCCAAAAAAAATGTATAATGGAGCACAAAGTGCAACAGTGCCAAATAAAAAATATTGTGTATACAATAGAAAAATATAAAATTTTTTTTTACAAAATCAGTTAGTATCCAAGATAACAAAGTGAAAAAATGCTGGAATAATTGGTCACTAATATGCTGAATTGTACCACTGGTGCAGATTAAATCAATACAATAAATAAAGTGCAAATGTGCCGTATACAAATAAACCACAGCATATATAATCTTGTATTATAGTGTACCACTTGTGCTATGTAAAAACAAATATAATGCAATAATTAATATAATGAAAAAAATATAAAAATTGTGCCACTATTAAAAACCACTGCTGAATTTGATACAATAAAAACGATGTATATAAAGTGCTCCTGTGCTAAAGTTATATACGGCCACAATGCAAATTATTAAAGTGTCACAGTGCTAATATCTACCATAAATAAAATGACCACTGATTGAAATCTAGTGCAAATGAATATAGTGCAAAAATATATAAAATAATAAAGGCAGCAATGCTGCATACACAGCAGAAAAAATAAAATAAAATGCTGCAGTACTTAAATAAATGCTGATAATGAAAGTGTCCCAGTGCTAATAAATAAAATAATCACTGAATCCAGCCTTGTGCAAAAACATGAATGCAGCAATGCTGCATACACAGCAGAATAAAATAAAGTGCTGCAGTGCTAAATACGTGCTAGTAATGAAAGTGTCTCAGTGCTAATAAATAAAGCAATCACTGAATCCAGCCTTGTGCAAAACATAAATGCAGCACTGCTGCAAAGACAACAAAATAAGGTAAAGTGCAAAAGTGCTGAGTAAATACAGGCAATAAAATAATGATACTAAAACTCCACATACCAAACTGTCTGCTATCCTACGCGCATTTCGGCACTTGAGCCTTCTTCCGGGGGGCGTGTACACACACAAACAGGCATGATGTGTATTTAAATCAAAGAGGACCAATCAGACGCTCTCAATTAATCCAGATACAGCGGTGTATGTGAGCGCATGCGCCGCCGTCCGAACCAAGAGACCGCATCCACCTAAGCGTCACCCAGGCAACACAAAGCTGAGTCCTCAACACCGCCCACGTGTATCACGTGAACGGGCAAAGACCCAGAGCGCGCTGCCAAGGATACAGACGCCAGAATGGATGCGATCAGAGGCCAGGAAAACGGCGCATGCGCTCCACCAACTGCACAGGACTTAGAATAAGCTGCATATACACTGTATTCCAAATTATTTATATATTGTTTTATTAGGTATTTATATAGTATTATTTAATTGTTGGTGCATATACCTTATATATTTATTTTTATAGTTTAATTTATTTATATAATTAATTTTTCATTGACATTCGTCCAGATTTTCAGCTCTATTTATTTATTTGTTCCCCATTTAGTATTTATTTGTCACCAATTAATTCTATCATATTAATTTATTTTTGCTAATTCATCTACTTTAATTATATGCAGCTTAGGGCTCTTTTCCACTTGCGAGAAATACGTCCGATTTTTTCATGTGAAATCCCAGCTCTGGCCCCGACACTCGGGAGTGGAGTGCGCGGCTGCATACAAATACATGCAGCTGCACACTCCACTCCCGAGTGTCGGGGCCAGAGCTGGGATTTCACATGCGAGAATCGGACGTATTTCTCGCAAGTGGAAAGGAGCCCTTAGTCTGAGTTTTGTGCAGTCCTTTAGTATTCACTTGTCACCAAGAATTTTATTGTATTAATTCATTCTTGCCAAAACATCTATAATAACTACACTGTGTTCCAAATTATTTTTGCAAATAATATTTTCTCAGATTTTCCCAAATTACCTATATGAATTTCAGTCATTGTAATTTTCCAGTCAAATAACTATTAGAGTACAATTGAAAGGTTTTTGCACAAACTGCCTATGATAACAGTATATTTTTTAAAAAATAAAACACTCAAACTGCACTCAAAATGCATGTTCCAAATTATTATGCACAGCAGAGTTTTCAACCTTTTCATTTTAATAAAGAACAAAAAAATGGTCATTTTTGAAATTATAAGCATTAGCAGGTTATTACAAACTGAAATCAGTTTTCAACTCAAAACTTATTCTAGGTGATGTTACATTTGCACATAGGACCCCTTGTTCGAAAGGAGCTTCTGAACTCTCTCGTCCATTGAATTTGTCAGGTTTTGGATGGTTTCTGCTTCAATTGTTTTGCATGAGGACAGAATACCCTCCAAGAGCTGTTGCATAGATGTGAACTGCCTCCCGCCATCATAGACACTCCTTTTGATGATGCTCCAGAGGTTCTCAATGGGGTTGAGGCCAGGGGAGCATGGGGGCCACACCATAAGTTTGTCCCCTTTTATGCCCATAGCAGCCAGAGATGCAGATGTGTTATGTGCAGCATGAGACGGTGCATTATCATGCATGAAAATGATCTTGCTGCGGAATGCATGGTTCTTCTTCTTGAACCATGGCAGGAAGTGCTGTTTGAGAAACTCAACATACACTATGGAGTTCATCTTTACCCCTTCAGGGATCCTAAAGGGGCCGACAATTTCTCTCCCATGATTCCAGTCCAAAACATTACTCCACCTCCTCCTTGTTGGCGCCATAGCCGTGTTTGCATGGGGTGTCCATCAACCAGCCATCCTCCACTCCATCCATCTGGACCATCGAGCGTTGCACGGCACTCATCGGTGAACAAGACAGTTTTGAAGTCAGTCGTCATGTATTGTTTGGCCCACTGGAGCCATTTCTGCTTGTGTGCAGTGGATAGAGGAGTTCGACAGGATGGCTTACGCACAGCTGCAAACCTCTGAAGGACCCTGCATCTTGTTGTTCGGGGGACGTTGGAGGCACCAGCAGCTTCAAAAACTTGTCTGCTGCTATGACTAGGCTTTTTTACCGCTGCTCTTTTAACCTGACGTAATTGCCTGTAGGAAAGAGTCCTCAATTTTCCCTTATCAGCACGCACACGTGTGTTCTGTGAATCACCTACATACTTGATTCTGCGATGATCACGATGAAGTGTCTTGGCAATGTTGATTGTAGTCATGCCTTGACCTAAACACTCCACAATTTGTAGCTTCTCAGCAGCCTACACATCCTTTTTCTTTCCCATTTTGGCAGAAAATGTAGGTTGCTTAATAATGTGGGACAGCCTTCTTAAGTAGTCTTGCCTTTCATTGGACACATCTGCCAAACTAATTAGCACAGGTGTCTGCAATTGCTTACAGTGATATAAAGAGCCCTGACACATATCACCATCAATGAGTTTAACTGACAAACAAAAAAATTCTTACCTTATCACTCCTAAACAATTTTTGCATAATAATTTGGAATACAGTGTATATGCAGCTTATTCTAAGTCCTGTGCAGTTGGTGGAGCGCATGCGCCGTTTTCCTGGCCTCTGATCGCATCCATTCTGGCGTCTGTATCCTTGGCAGCGCGCTCTGCGTCTTTGCCCGTTCATGTGATACACGTGGGCGGTGTTGAGGACTCAGCTTTGTGTTGCCTGGGTGACGCTTAGGTGGATGCGGTCTCTTGGTTCGGGCGGCGGTGCATGCGCTCACATACACCGCTGTATCTGGATTAATTGAGAGCGTCTGATTGGTCCTCTTTGATTTAAATACACATCATGCCTGTTTGTGTGTGCACACACCCCCGGAAGAAGGCTCAAGTGCCGAAATGCGCGTAGGGATAGCAGACAGTTTGGTATGTGGAGTTTTAGTATCATTATTTTATTGCCTGTATTTACTCAGCACTTTTGCACTTTACCTTATTTTGTTGTCTTTGCAGCAGTGCTGCATTTATGTTTTGCACAAGGCTGGATTCAGTGATTGCTTTATTTATTAGCACTGAGACACTTTCATTACTAGCACGTATTTAGCACTGCAGCACTTTATTTTATTCTGCTGTGTATTTAGCATTGCTGCCTTTATTATTTTATATATTTTTGCACTATATTCATTTGCACTAGATGTCAATCAGTGGTCATTTTATTTATGGTAGATATTAGCACTGTGACACTTTAATAATTTGCATTGTGGCCGTATATAACTTTAGCACAGGAGCACTTTATATATATCGTTTTTATTGTATCAAATTCAGCAGTGGTTTTTAATAGTGGCACAATTTTTATATTTTTTTCATTATATTAATTATTGCATTATATTTGATTTTACATAGCACAAGTGGTACACTATAATACGAGATTATATATTCTGTGGTTTATTTGTATACGGCACATTTGCACTTTATTTATTGTATTGATTTAATCTGCACCAGTGGTACAATTCAGCATATTAGTGATCAATTTTTCCAGCATTTTTTCACTTTGTTATCTTGGATACTAATTCATTTTGCAAAATTTTTTTTATATTTTTCTATTGTATACACAATATTTTTTATTTGGCACTGTTGCACTTTGTGCTCTATTATACATTTTTTTTGGCAAAGATTACTATATTTGTACTCCATTCCTATTCTTGTCTGTTTTTATTCAGCTGAAATTATTTTATTATTATTTTATGTGTGTATGTTCATTATTATTTCAATAAAAGATCTTTAGTAATATAAATTTTAATAGTAATATTTATTGTCTTTTTGCACAAGTTTTTTTTGGAGGATTTATAGTGGGTACGGTAAGTATTCGGACCCTTTAAATTTTTCACTCTTTGTTTCATTGCAGCCATTTGGTAAATTCAAAAAAGTTCATTTTTTTTCTCATTAATGTACACTCTGCACTCCATCTTACCTGAAAAAAACAGAAATGTAGAAATTTTTTCAAATTTATTAAAAGAGAAAAACTGCAATAACACATGGTCATAAGTATTCAGACCCTTTGCTCAGTATTGAGTAGAAGCACCCTTTTGAGCTAGTACAACCATGAGTCTTCTTGGGAATGATGCAACAAGTTTTTCACACCTGGATTTGGGGATCCTCTGCCATTCTTCCTTACAGATCCTCTCCAGTTCCGTCAGGTTGGATGGTGAACATTGGTGGATGGCCATTTTCAGTTCTCTCCAGAGATGCTCAATTGGGTTTAGGTCATGGCTTTGGCTGGGCCAGTCAAGAATGGTTATAGAGTTGTTCTGAAGCCACTCCTTTGATATTTTAGCTGTGTACTTAGGGTCATTGTCTTGTTAGAAGGTGAACCTTCGGCCAAGTCTGAGGTCCAGAGCACTCTGGAAGAGGTTTTCATCCAGGATATCTCTGTACTTGGCCACATTCATGTTTCCTTCATTTGCAACCAGTTGTCCTGTCCCTGCAGCTGAAAAACACCCCCACAGCTGCCACCACCATGTTTCACTGTTGGGATTGTATAGGGCAGGTGATGAGCAGTGCCTGCTTTTTTCCACAAATGCCGCTTAGAATTATCACCAAAAAGTTTTATCTTCGTCTCATCAGACCAGAGAATTTTATTTCTCATAGTCTTGTAGTCCATCATGTGTTTTTTAGCAAACTCAGTGGGGGCTTTCATATGTCTGGCACTGAGGAGAGGCTTCCATCTGGCCAGTCTGCCATAAAATCCCAACTGGTGGATTGCTGCAGTGATAGTTGACTTTGTATAACTTTCTCCCATCTACCTACTGCATCTGTGGTGCAGAGTGTACTGTACATTATTAATGAGAAAAAAAAAATGAACTTTTTTGCATTTACCGAATGGCTGCAATGAAACAGTGAAAAATTTAAAGGGATCTGAATACTTTCCAAACCCACTGTAAGTTCCCTGCAAGGTCTAATTTCCATAATGGTGTCACTAGTGGGGGATTTTTTTTAGACACATCAGGGGCTCTCCAAATGCGACATGGCATTCTCCAATTGTTCTAGCAAATTTTGAATTCAAAAAGTCAAATGGCGCTCCTTCCTTTCCGAGCTCTGCCGTGTGTCCAAAGAGTGGTTTACCCCCAAATATGGGGTATCGGCATGCTCAGGAGAAATTTCACAACAAATTTTGGGGTTCACTTTTTCCTGTTACCCTTGTAAAAATAAAAAAATAGGTCTAAAGTAATTTTTTTGTTAAACCACTCAATATGATTTGCCTTGATAATGCTCTAAGATTAACATTTTTGTAAGATGTATGAAAAATGAAAATATGTGCACAGAGGTAGTAACAATGGCAAATTTTACTAATTGTATAATATAATAATATGGGGCAGCACGGTGGCTCAGTGGTGGCATCTTGGATTCAAAATCCCACCAAGGACAACATCTGTAAGAAGTTTGTATTTTCTCCCCATGTTTGTGTGGGTTTCCTCCGGGTTCCCCGCTTTCTTCCCAAACTCTAAAGACATACCAATAGGGAATACAGATTTTGAGTCCCATTGGGGACAGTGATGATAATGTCTGTAAAACGCTATGGAATTAATGGTGTTATATAAGTGAGTTAAATAAATAAATGTTCATAAGGTCACTATGAAGCTAAGTGTAAGAAACATTGTTCTGCATTGTTAGTGCCATTAAATAGACAAATGAGCAAAATACATGACAGCAGCTAAAAAAGTGTTGAGAAAAAGAGGTAAGCAGGTGTGGTATCAACGCTGCTCCTTCACTGAAAGTCTTTGGGAATTATGCAAAAAGCCAGACTTAACTTTGATGACATTTTTTCCACTTAAATGCATGTATTTTGGGTTAACACTATTTTTTTTGCATTTGGGTTTCATTACAAATGTTGAACCATTTTGCTTTAACAGGCTCTTTATTTCCCTTCATATTCAACTTTAATGTGGTTTGTGGTCATAAATCAGTTAAGATGAGCTACAAAATGTCAAACAAAGAAGTGTTGCAAACTTTCCCGTTGACTCTCAGAAAGAGCTCACTGACTGGTTCTCAGGTAAAGATGTTGGCCACTTTGTCTAGTTAGTGCAGATTTTCTCACAGACTGATCTTTGTTCATAAAATGGCAACTTTGAAGAGGAGCATGTGACCAGATCAGTCCATCAGCCTCCTTCAATTGCAACATGGGAAATTTTCTGCCTTCTTCCACGTATGACTGTGTGGCTTCCACCATACGGCTAAACCAGTGCCGGCGTCAGCACCCTGCGCACCCGGGCAAATGCCGGGGCCCTGGCGAGACTTGGCACCTGAGCAAGGGTTTTTTTTTTGTTTTTTTTTATCCGTGGTCGGTCCAAATGCATACAAAACCGCATAAAGCGCAAAAACGCTGGAAAATCTGAATAAAAAAACGCACAGATTTTTACCTGCATTTTCGTGTCTCTGCACAAGTTGCGGATTCAGCTGCGGATCCGCAGCGGATTTGGCCCTGCGGATCTGCAGCAAATTCTCCTGCGTTGTACAGTACCATTATAGTCTCTGTAAAAAAAAACGCTGTGCACATGCGGAAAAAAACGCAGCATTAGCGCTGCGGGTTCATTTCCGGATCATGTCAATTCTTTGTGCTGATCTGCAGTGTTTCTGCACCCATTGACTTGTGTTTAGTCGGGCGCTATCACTCATGTAAGAAGTTAAATCTGGCATTGTATACCTATATTTCTCTGCTGTATCTGTACATCATGAATCGTGGTATGTGTTAAAGGGGGGGCCCACTGAGACTCTTTCGCCTGGGGCCCTCAAAAACCTGAACCGACCCTGGGCTAAACCCTTCATCCACTCCCAGTAAAAGACTGTATGGGTGTTTAAGTCTGTATTTATTGAGATGATGTGAACAACAATGGTAGATGATGACAGATGATATAGTGGAGGAAATTGGTGAACACAATAGTGGATGAGATCAGGTAAAAGCTATAAGAGAAAAGAGTATAATATGTCACTACTGGCAGATAACAGCAACAGCAGTAATACAGATGCTATTACATCAGTAGCAGGCATTATCTAAACAACTTAAGCTGCCAGCATTACATTCTTTGAACAGGGATGAATTGCATGCAGTGCAAAGACATTACAACAAGCTGAAATACATTGCACATATCACGGGCTGAATTATGGCTAACTAACACAGATATGTAGCACTACACATAACTGTGCTAAACACTCACCGGAATCCGCTTGACAGAAACAGCGATTTACAGAGAGCAAGACACCTGTGAATCTCTTCAGAAAGCCTGGGAGAATATGTCTGCGTGACTAGTTTTCACCGGGAAGCTAAGGGGGCAGTTCTTAACCAGAACACATTGCTCCATTAAAGGGGAAAACTGGAACAGGACAAATGGGAACAACTAATGACATCTAGTGGTCATAACTGGTACTATGCTATGAGTTAACTTGCTGCACATAAGTGGGCTGAACAGGAAAGCTGCTTTTCTACTGGAGGAGGCTGATGGATTGATCTGGTCACCTAACCCACCACCAGCAGCCGCTTTTTAGACTGAAGTGCTGGTCAGCTTGTGAGGAAAGCTGCACTAAAACTACAGAATGTGGCCAATCCCGTTAACTGTCTATGGTTAGTAAAACACCAACTAGGAGCCATTTTATCAAATGCTTTAAATGCTATAAATAGCAGATTGAATTAATTTTACAAGTGAGAATTGGAAAGAAGAAAAGTTAGAATTCCATGGTGTGAACAATGCTGGGTGAGTAAACAGGTTACAGTGTCCGCACACTGTGACATTTCTACACTGTATACATTCACACAATATATATTGTGTAGCTATATATTGTGTAACAGAAGTCTTATAGGATTCTTCTCTACCTCAGTACACATGACAATTGGGTATTTGTGACTCTTGTGTGCTTCAACCCCCCCGTCTAAGATCCCCTAACCATTTCTTTCCCCCCGATTATAATTCCATTCCCAATAAAATAAAGACTCTCCACACTCACTTTTTTGGATAAATTGGCCACAGCAGCCTTTAATTAACATTTAACATAACATTTTAAACATCAGTCAAAAGGGGGCAGCCCTCGAAGACCCAAATTATAACAGCCTCTGGTCAATATCCGAACTTGGCCCCAGGCCGAGTCTTGCATCTAGCCGCTAAGCACCAGCTCAGAGACACCAAAAATGACTCGACTGGCCAGTATCCACTAATAATAAACACGGATCCCTTTTTATCTCTACCGTGGGATAATTACATTCCCATCCACTTAGTCCACCCAGTGGGGAGTCCAGGACCTCTTAAGATCCCCCCCTCCGAGCCACTATTTACCAGCACCACCAACTTCGAGGACACCCCCCCACGCCATGCTGCCACGACGAAATATTATACAAATACTTAAATAAAATTGTCCCCAACCATCAGACTGTGCCTCGATCACTCCCCGCACCCAGACCACCAATAAACATCCCTACATCCATGTAAATAAAAAGGGTGGGTGGGAGCTTGTTTTTCACTGCAAGGGGCGCCTAAAATGGTTGCCCCACTAAGATGCCCCCCCTTTTCATAGTGATCCCCTTAACCCCACCTCTGACCCCTCCTACCCCTCAGAGCCCTATCCCATTCAAATTGTGACTGAGCCGAACCGATGAACAAAAAATCGTCCAAATAGTGAGTACACAAACTCAAACCAGACACCTCCTTGATTGTCCATTCCAAAAATGTACTGAAAGTTTCAAAGTATGCACATCACAGCGAATACCCCATAGGTAGACAACGATCCACAAAACTCATCCCAGAAGCATCCCAACAAATGCATGCTATCAGGCCCCCTTACTACACTCCCAAACCAAGTCCATGCCCACATCAAAAGATGTGTACAAAACAGAACATAACTGATCAATCCCATCATTAACCAACAAACCTTTTGGAAATGAAAGGTGCTGAATCAACCTGAATTTGTTAGGCTCCTTTTTTGGCACTACACCCAGCAGTGAAACCCTCAAATTACTAATGGGATCTGACTCAAATGGTCCAGCCATTATGCCCAAGGACACTTCTTTATTCAATTTATCAGTGACCACTTCTGGGAATTCCATGGCTGACTTCAAATTTTTGGTTGATAACCTCACCTTGACATCAATAAAAGGAATTTTAAACCCATCTCTGAAACCATTCCTCAGTAAAGTTGTTGTCTCCCTGTCTGAATATCTATTTTGAAATCACTCCATCTCTACCAGATGCACTGGCGTCATTCCTTTTTTCAATTCCATCTGGCCCCTTCTGCTTTCCTCCCTTAAAACATTGTGACGCCCCATGACTGCCTCCACAGGAAGAACATTCGTACTTAAATTTGCATTTGGCCCTGAATCTACAGGAGAAACACAGCCCTCTTTGAATCGTCACCGAGTGCCCTGACTGTCCCGGACCTCCGGTGCCCCCCAGGAAAAGACTGAGTTCCCTGTCCAGATGTACCCGGCGCTGTTACTCTCATCCATAGTACTATGTCCTTGTGAATCCAACGGATGCTGGGCCATACTGCTTTTCGTTGACGAAACTGCTCATCATATCTGAGTCATCCCTGCATTCATATTACAAAAAAGAGTCGAACAACAACCTCCCTCAGGACTGAGGCGCTCCGGAGGCCTGGCTCTCCGAGGCTGGTGTCCATCCTGCAGGGCCTGAGGGTGCCCGGCCCCCCTCCTAGTAGCAAGCCCTGGACAGAGGCCTACAGCCATCCTGTGCCCCGCGAACCCGTGGCATCCCTCAGCTGCTGGAGGATCGACTCTACTTCCATCGTAGAGGTACCCTGTGCACACATGTAAGATTGCTTCTCATCAAGGGGCACCTAAAATGGTTGCCCCACTAAGATGGCTCACTTTTTGTAGTGATCCCCTTAACCCCACCTCTGATCCCTCCTACCCCTCAGAGCCTTATCCCAGCTCTATCACATTCAAATCCCTTAACCCCTACCATGCCACCCCTTAATCCATCCACAGCTCCCTATATCCCCCTCAACCCTGTCATGTCGTCCTCCCTTCAAAGGCGTACGGCCCAGTACGGACTCACAAAACATAATGAATATTAAAGAATTGTCAGTAATAAAACTTCTTTTCAATCGAAGGTGAATTACTTTAAAGGCTTTGACCATTGGCATGGAAAAAAAGACACATGATAATAGTTGCCTATTGGTAAAAAAATTGCACTGGTTCAGTCTACTCTACACTCTTCATTCCTTCAATGATTTTCAGACACCCTGATATGTAGTCTGCAGTATGATCCAAGGTTCAGACGTATTCTCTTCTGGGAGTGTTCCTCCCTGTAATACATGCTGGAAATGTGGCAGAGTGCTGCTGTGTTCACTTGATTTCATGTATCAGTAAAGCTCCAGAACTGCACTTATTTCCTCTCTTTCACAGTTCTCCGTAAAACTTTCTATACTTTTCCTTCTCTCCAATGCTGATCTGTGTGCAGCCCCCATGACCTTCTTCCTGCTATCTCTAACAATGAAAGGAGTAAGAGGAAATCACAAAGATGAGTCAGAACCATAATCAGGTGCTCTGACAGATTTGTATTTCTTTTGCAGATCATTCAGTTATAAACATCTAGAGTCCATAAGATAAAATAGAGACTTTCTGTGTAAAAGCACAAAAAGAGGACTTAAAAATCCTCCAAAAATTCAAAAAATACAGCAAAAGGCAGAGATGCACACCTGTCCAGGCCTTCAAACAAATGCACTATCAGGGTGCAGTGGACCCATATAGTTAAGATGGAGGCAACACAGGTGCAAAAATACCGATGAGACAACCACTCACAACCTACCAATCCATGGAGGGGGCGGCTGCTTGGTATGTTAATGCACAATGAAGACTTGTATGCAGCGCTGTTCACACTATGGCAATGCACAGCATCCAGTTAAACAGCCTAGTAGTTACACCCTTCTATTAGATCAGGCGGGCTGCCCAGCGCTATCAAAATGCATCCCATGTGAACAGACACCACAGTTTACAAGACCAAATGGGCCCAACTACACCCTGAAAAATAAAGTGCAAAAAACACATAAAAAATGTGAGGTATTAGTTGATATTTTGGCCAAAATACGTAAGCTTGTAATCCACTTCATGGATCCCCACGCTTTTGAATTTTTGGAGGATTTTTAAGTCTTCTTTTTGTGCTTTTGCTGTTTAGTGTAGGGACTCCAACATACCAAGCAGCCGCCCCCTCCATGGATTGGTAGGTTGTGAGCGGTTGTCTCATCGGTATTTTTGCACCTGTGTTGCCGCCATCTTAACTATATGGGTCCACTGCATCCTGATAGTGCATTTGTTTGAAGGCCTGGGCAGGTGAGCATCTCTGCCTTTTGCTGTATTTTTTTCTGTGTAAAAGTGTCCCTCTTTCCCTAATGCCATTGTCCTACTCATAAATTACATAACAGACTTTTCATAAGAATTGCTGACATGTGATACAACATTTCGGCCACGGCAATGGAAATGTATGGCTAGGTGTATTTTCCCCCTGCGATAACAATTGATCTACTGCAATTGAAGAAGCAAGACAAACAGTATCTTGAACATGAGGTTGGCTTCTATTTAAGATGTTTTCCTCTTCTTGAGACACCCCATTTATCTGTCTATTAAAATAGATAGTGATTTCTGAACTTTCTTAAAGGAAAGAAAAATAAGCTAAACATTTCTGTATTTCAAAGTGTTACAAATCTAATGTCTAATCAGTTTTATCCAAGAAATGTTGCATCCTGCCTTACTTTACTTAAAACAAAAAGACATGAATTTGGAGTAATGGCGTACTTTTTTTTTCCAAAAGTGAACTAGTCAAGGTCTAGGTCATAGTATTTACTGAACTCATTAGTAAAGGAATGAAAGACGCTTTGTACAAATGCTGCATTGACCGTGAAACCACATTCATGACACATCTCTCTTTCTCAATTTGTGCCTTGTGAGAGCATAAGATTTGGCTTCAATTCTAAATCAAAGAAATCTAACGTCACAAAGCAGGCATGGTGTCCTAAAACACATCCAAAAAGGCCTCAAGGAAATTTTAACTTCATTAAATGGTTCAGCTTTATAATTCTCAATTTTCTTCTTTTTAATTCACAGCAGAGCTAAAATAAAGTAAGCAAATTTTTTGTAATTTAGCAAAGACACTACTATAAAAAAAATCCTGATAGAAAACCAGAAAGGAAAGGTTTCACAGGGCATCATTTTCTAAGTAATTTATCATGTGTGATGTATGTCAGCCAGGTTCACACATTTGTAAATGGGATTTTGAAAAGATCACATGATTCACTTTATTTATTGGACTAGCCACGTCTGCAACTTTAAGTGGACCATTTTAGACTACTCTTTTTACTTAACTATAGACATAAGTCTGTAAAACCAGACTACACCGAGCAAAGTTTTGCAGTCTGTGACCCTAAAAATGCGTAGGTTTTACATACAGTGGACATGCTGTAGATACAAAATGGTAACATATTTATAATCAAGATGTGTTGGGGTTGTTTTGATGCCTCTGGGACTGGGTGCCCTGACTGTGTACAACTCATCATGAAATTACCAAAGAAGATTAACAAAGATTTTTCGGCCGCAATGTAGTGTCCAGTGTCAGAAAGCTGGGTTTGCATCCTAGGTCATGGGTGTAACGAATGGAAGCGGAGGCAGAGGTGGTGAAGTTCACATTCGTATTTATTTTTTAATGTGGAACCTCGAGACCGCGGTCCGGGGGGCTCCGAAGGGGGCGTAACTAGTGACCCCCGGGTACCCGTAGTAAGGCCCCTCGAACAGGACCAGAATGGAATACCCAGAGGACACAGGTGCTACCTCCAGTTAGACCCCGGACACGTGGCAGCTGTCCCAGAGGGACCAAAAGGGTAACAAGTAATTACAGAGTCCGTGGAAAGTTCTTGACGGAGAAGGGTAAGGTCCTGGTCCAGAACGGATGGTAGAAGGCTGGCTTCAGTGACCTTGTCACGGTCCACGGGTACGGATGGCTGATGGCGGAACGGGATGACACTTGCGCCAGTAATAGCCGAGATTGTCCAGATTAGCCAGATACGGGTTAGCAATGATCTGAGGAGACAAACAGTATCAGCGAAGCACAGAGACTGCAGACGCAGCGCAGACAGAACAGGAACAGAACCGGATGTAGCAATGATAGAACACGTTGCTCCGGCACTCCCCTAATGGTGGAGTGACCAGATATAGTACTGAGTGCGCAGCCATTGGATAATTAGCTATTTCAAAAGATGCACGCTGCCCCTTTAAGAGATGCGGTGGGCGCGGCCTCGCGTCCTAAGCCGACTGTCTGGAGGCCTGCCAGCAGCGTGCCAGGAAGTGGAGAAGGACTCAGGACGCCGGAGAGCAGATGGGACAGGAGACCCCAGCCCACGCACAGACCGCCCCAGAGGGACAGCCCGAGGAACAGGTGAGTGAGCAGAACGGAGTGCAGAGGCAGCGCTGGGACCGGGTGTAACAGTATCCCCCTCTTTACTCCCCCTCTTTTTCAAGCCTGCGTGAAATCTTTTAAGAAGAAGAGGGGCCTGGATGTTCTCTTTAGGCTCCCAAGACCTCTCCTCAGGACCAAAACCCTTCCAGTCCACCAGGTAATAGATCCTACCTCTTACTCGCTTAGAGGTCAAGATATGTTTTACCTCAAAAACATCATCCTCAGAGACTGGATCAGGAGTGGTACCCGGGTCCTTAAAAAAGGAGCTCAACACTACTGGTTTGAGGAGGGAAACATGAAAGGAGTTAGGTACTCTTAGAGAATTAGGCAATTTCAGTTTATAAGAGACCGGGTTGATCTGTCTCAAAACTTCAAAGGGACCAATGAAACGAGGACCCAATTTGTACGATGGTAACTTCAGACGGATGTACTTGGAGGAGAGCCATACCTTGTCTCCTGGACGAAAGATGGAAGCCTCCAAACGTCTTTTGTCCGCATGTGTTTTCATACGTTGAGAAGCTTTCTCCAAAGCCGACCTGGTCTCTCTCCAAATGTCCGAGAAATTCTTTGACAAGGTATCGACTGCCGGAACATCCGCCAATCCCGAGACAGGAAGAGGAATTCCGGGTTGCAGTCCAAACACAATCTGAAAGGGAGACTTTCCAGAAGATTCACTTACTTGATTGTTGTAGGAGAATTCTGCCCAGGGCAGTAATTCTACCCAGTCATTATGATGAGCGTTGACGAAGTGACGCAGGTATCCAGCCAGGATTTGATTGATCCTCTCCACTTGCCCATTAGACTGGGGATGATATGCAGAAGAAAAATCTAGTTAAATTTTTACCATTTTACAGAGTCCTCTCCAGAACTTAGAGGTGAACTGGACGCACCTGTCGGACACGATGTGGAGAGGAAATCCATGTAGACGAAAGATGTGCTGGATGAAGTGAGTGGCCAGTTCTGGAGCAGACCGGAGGCCAGATAGCGGAACGAAGTGAGCCATTTTAGAGAAGCGGTCCACCACAACCCATACCACTGAGCAGCCAGAAGAGATGGGAAGATCCGTGATGAAATCCATCGCGATGTGCTGCCAGGGAGCGGACGGAATCGGAAGAGGCAGAAGCCTGCCGGCTGGTAGATGTTTAACAGTTTTGTTACGAGCACATGAAGGACATGCTGCGACGAACTCCTGGATATCCTTGACCATGGTAGGCCACCAGTAATACCGGGAGATGAGTTGCTGCGTCTTTTTCTGACCAGCATGGCCAGCCAACTTAGAAGAATGACCCCAGCGCAGAACACGAGTACGGTCAGAAGCAGACACGAAAGTCTTCCCAGGAGGAAGCCGGGCCAGATCAGTGGAGGCAACATTGACTAACCTAGAAGGTTCAATAATGTGCTGAGGTTCCTCCTCCAGTTCAGGAGACAAGAAGGCCCTAGAGAGTGCGTCTGCCTTGATGTTCTTGTCAGCTGGACGGAAATGAAGTACAAAATTGAAACGGGCAAAAAATAATGCCCAACGGGCCTGACGGGGATTCAGTCTTAAAGCAGATTGGAGATAGGCAAGGTTTTTATGGTCGGTGAATATGATTACCTGGTGATGAGCTCCTTCAAGAAGATGTCTCCATTCCTCCAGAGCCAATTTGATGGCCAACAGTTCGCGATCACCGACAGAGTAGTTCCTTTCTGCAGGAGAAAAAACCTTGGAAAAAAAACCACACGAGATCATCCGCCCGGTAGACGACTTCTGGGTCAGAACTGCTCCTGCACCTATGGAAGAAGCGTCAACTTCAAGAAAAAATTGCTCACTTGAATTAGGACGATGGAGAACGGGTGCGGAAGCAAGGCTTTTTGAGAGAAACAAAGGCCTCTTCTGCCTCGGAGGACCATTCCTTAGAGTTTACACCTTTCCGGGTTAAGGCTGTGATTGGAGCCACTCGGGTGGAAAAGTGTGGAATGAATTGCCGGTAGTAATTGGCGAATCCGAGGAACCTTTGTATGGCTTTTAGCCCAGACGGACGAGGCCAGTTGAGAACTGCAGACAACTTCTCCGGATCCATCTTTAATCCTGTGGAAGATACAATGTATCCAAGGAAAGGCAAAGAAGACTGCTCAAAGAGGCATTTCTCATATTTGGCATAGAGCCTGTTCTCTCTCAGTCTTTGTAAGACCAGGCGTACTTGCCTCCGGTGTGACGTCAAGTCAGCAGAAAAAATCAAAATATCGTCCAGGTAAACCACGACACAAGTATAGAGCAAGTCCCTGAAAATGTCATTAACAAATTCCTGAAAAACCGCAGGTGCATTGCTTAGGCCGAATGGCATTACCAGGTATTCATAGTGGCCGTCACGGGTGTTGAAGGCTGTTTTCCATTCGTCTCCCTCTCTGATTCGGATCAGGTTGTAGGCCCCTCTGAGGTCCAATTTGGTGAAGATCTTGGCCCCTCGGAGACGATCAAACAGCTCTGAAATAAGAGGCAATGGATACCTGTTTTTTACCGTGATTTGATTTAGACCCCGATAGTCAATGCAGGGCCGCAAGGATCCGTCCTTTTTCTTCACAAAAAGAATCCAGCTCCTGACGGTGACGATGACTTTCGGATAAATCCTCTAGCCAAATTCTCTTGAATGTAGTCCGACATGGCCTGAGTCTCTGCCTGTGAAAGAGGATAAACTCTCCCGCGAGGGGGTGATGCTCCTGGAAGAATCTCTATCTGACAGTCATATGACCTGTGTGGAGGTAGTCTCTCAGCCTCTTTTTTCCCAAAGACGTCAGAGAAGGACCAATAGGCGGAAGGCAACCCTGGCAGGGTATCAGGCTGGACTGGAGGCGAAACAGGTTGAATCCGGGTTAAGCAACGATTCATGCAGGTATCTCCCCAACGCAGAACTTCTCCAGTTTTCCAATTAAGGACTGGTTCATGCATCTGAAGCCAAGGTAAACCTAGAAGCATGGGATGGGATAAACCAGGATATACATAAAATCGCATTCGTTCAGTATGCATTAGACCTACCCGGAGTTCCACCAACTCGGTTTGAAACTGGACGGGCTCGGTCAGCGGTTTGCCATCCACGGCGGACACCTGTAACGGATCAGGAAGACGCTGGACTGGTAAGCGGTAATGATCCACAACCGCCTGCTGGATGAAGTTCCCTGCAGCTCCAGAATCCAGTAGACAGTGTTCAGAGAATTTTATTGCTCCATAGGACACGGTGACAGAGATGTGTAAAGAGGGAGAGGACTGCTCTTTACCTAGGTTGGCCCCTCCTACCGGACCTAGGCACTGGAGTTTCCCGACTTTTTAGGACAGAAATGAATCAAATGTTCAGAACTACCGCAGTAGTAACAACTTCCTTCCTTGCGACGTGCCTCCCGGCGGCGGGTGGCCAAACTTACATGGTCCACCTCCATGGCCTCGGAGGCGGAGGGTGAAGTACCTGTTTTGTACAAACTAGAGTCCAGGTGATAGGACCTTTTGTCCCGCTTGATCTCCATGGAGCGCTCCTGAAAACGCAGGTCAATTCGGGTTGCCAAGGATATTAGCTCTTCCAAGAGAGTAGGTCTGTCCCGTCCCGCCAGCTCATCCTTGATTCTTCCGGATAGGCCTTCCCAGAAGTTAGCAACCAGGGCCTCATTGTTCCACGATAATTCAGACGAGAGGGTGCGGAATTTAACAGCATACTGAGCTACCGTGAGAGTACCTTGGTCGCAGGCGGAGCAGAGCTGATGCAGTCGAAGTGGTACGACCAGGTTCATCGAAAGTCCTGCGAAAAGCCTCTAGGAAAGATTGAAGATCGTTAACCACCGGATCCCCTCTCTCCCATAGCGGGTTTAGCCAGGCAAAGGCTTCTCCTCCAGGTGTGACATGATGAAGCCCACCTTGGCTCGGTCAGAAGCAAACATATGCCCCAAGATTTCGAAGTGTAGAGTGCACTGATTGAGGAAACCCCGACACAGAGTAGGATCACCCTGGAAACGGGTAGGAGCCGCCAGAAGGGACCTTGATTTGCCATGGGAACTGGTACCTGATTATTGATAGAAGAGTCAGGTGCAGACGAGGACCCTAGGGAATCCATGCGGGTAGACAAGCTGCGTAGATAAGTCGTGATCTTGTCCTGTTGAACTCCCAAACGGGTCACCTCCTGGCACAGATCCATGGTCGGAGGTCTCTGGGATCCAGCGGGTTCCATGGCCGGAGCAATCTGTAACGAATGGAAGCGGAGGCAGAGGTGGTGAAGTTCACATTCGTATTTATTTTTTAATGTGGAACCTCGAGACCGCGGTCCGGGGGGCTCCGAAGGGGGCGTAACTAGTGAGCCCCGGGTACCCGTAGTAAGGCCCCTCGAACAGGACCAGAATGGAATACCCAGAGGACACAGGTGCTACCTCCAGTTAGACCCCGGACACGTGGCAGCTGTCCCAGAGGGACCAAAAGGGTAACAAGTAATTACAGAGTCCGTGGAAAGTTCTTGACGGAGAAGGGTAAGGTCCTGGTCCAGAACGGATGGTAGAAGGCTGGCTTCAGTGACCTTGTCACGGTCCAGGGTACGGATGGCTGATGGCGGAACGGGATGACACTTGCGCCAGTAATAGCCGAGATTGTCCAGATTAGCCAGATACGGGTTAGCAATGATCTGAGGAGACAAACAGTATCAGCGAAGCACAGAGACTGCAGACGCAGCGCAGACAGAACAGGAACAGAACCGGATGTAGCAATGATAGAACACGTTGCTCCGGCACTCCCCTAATGGTGGAGTGACCAAATATAGTACTGAGTGCGCAGCCATTGGATAATTAGCTATTTCAAAAGATGCACGCTGCCCCTTTAAGAGAGGCGGTGGGCGCGGCCTCGCGTCCTAAGCCGACTGTCTGGAGGCCTGCCAGCAGCGTGCCAGGAAGTGGAGAAGGACTCAGGACGCCGGAGAGCAGATGGGACAGGAGACCCCAGCCCACGCACAGACCGCCGCAGAGGGACAGCCCGAGGAACAGGTGAGTGAGCAGAACGGAGTGCAGAGGCAGCGCTGGGACCGGGTGTAACAATGGGTCTTCCAGCAGGACAATGACCCTAAACATACTTCAAGAAGCCCCCAGAAATGGATGGAAACAAAGAGCTGGAGAGTTCTGAAGTGGCCAGCAATGAGTCAGGATCTAAATATCATTGAACAACTGTCTAGACATCTTAAAATTGCTGTTGGCAGAAGGCACCCTTCAAAACTGAGACATCTGGAGCAGTTTGCAAATGAAGAAGAGTGGTAAAAAATTTCAGTTGAGAGATGTAAGAAACTTGTTGATGGTTATAGGAAGTGATTGATTGCAGCTATTTATTCCAAAGGGTGTGAAACCAAATATTAAGTTGAGGGTGCCAACAATTTTGTTAGGCCCAGTTTTTTTGGGAAATTATGTCCAATTTGCCTTTTTTCCTCTTTTTTTTGTGTTCCAATTGACACATTACAAATAAGTAATAATTTTTGTGTTCCAATTGACATATTATAAATATGTGTAATTGTAATAATTTTCTGGGAGAAATACTTCATTTTCTGGAAAAAATTGTAAGGGTGCCAACTGCCAACACTTTTGACCATGACTGTAGACAAGGTGTAGATACAACACGGTTATAATAGTTGCTAAATTTCTTCATTTGTTATTTTACAAATATTGGAGCAATAAAAGATGTTTCAGTGTTGCCTATGCTGGAATACTGGATTATCAGAACTCTAATTAGAAATCACTTTATGGATCCATAGGCTCTATTGAATGGATAAATTTGATTGAGAACTCTGCAGTAGCACTCCACCTAGTGGACCAACGTAAATGACTGCTTCAAAGCAAAATTTGAAAAAGTTGCATCAAGCTTGGGTTGTATGTCACTCAAAAGTTTGCAACGATTTGTATTTATATGAAGAGATTTTTTGAAAGTGAGTTAATAATCACCATAAACCAGTGTCAGATAATTATGTTGTGTTTTTTAAAATGTTAAGTCAATTTCATTCACCGTAGCAGTAATTATTATAATGCATGTTTGCATGAAGTGATTGTTACTAGACATTTAAAATCAATCTAGCGTTCATAATAATAGTGTACAAACCCATTTTACAGCTAAAGACTCAATGCAGCATTTTTTTTGCTCAACATGAACATGGTGATTTTGCCTTGAATTAGGACATCTAATCAGCGTCAATGGGGCCCATTGGAGACCTACAATCTAATGTGACAACAACGAATCTATCTTTGATAATCACAATCAATGTAAGTTGCGTGCAACCACAGTACAGGTGCAAAATGTCTATTATGTGGCTGTTTCTTTCCAGCTAAATTACTGGTCTAAAATATCTAGAAAATCAAATTACAAAACTCTTATTTTTATCATAGCTAATTCTACAATCCATATAATATACAATAAAAAATTAACACGGTTGGGCTGGAGATAAGTTTCTGCAAATATGACCTCATTCTGCCATCAATCTAGACACTACTCGAAGGGATGGGTTATTGGTCAATGCTTCAAAGATTTACCATAAGAAATCATATGCTGAAAATACAGTATGTAAGGAGGTAGCAGGTCCCCTCAGTTGCGCCCTTTCCTCCTTCCGTGTGACCCCCGTGCACTTTATATACTGTAACATAATGTATGTGTTTTTGCATTGATTGTACTGTTTATGTCTTGTGTATTAATGTAATGTATGTTAAGTATTATGGATGTTCCCCTTAAATGGCTGTGTATAGATAGGGACAGCCGAAAGTTAATTAAGACTTAGATTCAAGGATGATTTTTATTTTTAATTCAAACTAGTAAACAACCGGTTTCGACTTCTAAGAGTCTTCCTCAGGTATAATGTCAAGCAGAAGTCGAAACCGGTTGTGTTCTAGTTTGAATTAAAAATAAAAATCATCCTTGAATCTAAATATCAAGTTCCATCATCATCCTTCAGGAGCGCATATTGCTGGGAAAAATATTCACTAAGTGTTATAGCCTATGAAAGCACTGTCCAGTGCTCTCACTAGTTCCCAGAGCTTTGCAGCAAACTGAATGGAAAGAGGAATGGAGTGATCCAGGGATTGGATCTACATGCAGTATCTCAAGACACCAAATAGGTGAGTGTATTCACACTGAGTGTATACCTTTGGATACTAACTACTACACTTAGAAGCTTGTGCTTCCCATTTTTCTCCCTATAATCCCCTCTTGAAAGTTAATTATGGAGAGAGGAAGCTGCTGCTTCCTCAGAACTGCCCGGATACATTGGTCAGGGCAGACCTGATTTTCAGACAGGGCACTGCCATACCCTCGGACAGGAGAGGTCTGTTGCCCCGGACTCCAAGGACTCAGAGGAGCTTGAAAGGACACAAGAGGACTCAAGAGGGATCCCAAAGACTAAAAAAGACTAAGGACTGCAACACGTGCCCTAGGACTCTGGAAGGGCCCCCGCTGAAGGGATTTTAACCCTTAACCCCAAAGGGTGGTTTGCACTTTAATGACCAGGCAAATTTTTACAATTCTGACCACTGTCCCTTTATGAGGTTATAACTCTGGAACGCTTCAATGGATCTTCACAATTCTGAGAATGTAATCTCGTGACATATTGTACGTCATCATAATGGTAAAATTTCTTCGATATAACTTCCATTTATTTATGAAAAAAATGGAAATATGCGAAAATTTAGAAAATTTTGCAATTTTCAAACTTTGAATTTTTATGCCCTTAACAGAGAAATATGTCACACAAAATATTTACTAAGTAACATTTCCCTCATGTCTACTTTACATCAGCACAATTTTGGAACCAAAATTTTTTTTTGTTAGGAAGTTATAAGGGTTAAAAGTTGACCAGCAATTTCTCATTTTCACAACAACATTTTTTTTAGGGACTACATTACATTTGAAGTCACTTTGAGTGGTCTATATGATAGAAAATACCCAAAAGTGAAACCATTCTAAAAACTGCACCCCTCAAAGTGCTCAAAACCACATTTAAGAAGTTTATTACCCGTTCAGGGGCTTCACAGGAATTTTTGGAATGTTTAAAAAAATGAACATTTAACTTTTTTTCACAAAATATTTACTTTAGATCCAATTTTTTTTATTTTACCAAGGGTAACAGGAGAAATTGGACTGCCAAAGTTGTTGTGCAATTTGTCCTGAGTTTGCTGATACCCCATATGTGGGGGGAACCACTGTTTAGGCTCATGGCAGAGCTTAGAAGGGAAGGAGCGCCGTTTGAATTTTCAATGCAAAATTGGCTGGAATTGAGATCGGACACCATGTTGCATTTGGAGAGCTCCTGATGAGCCTAAACAGTGGAAACCCCTCAAGTGACACCATTTTGGAAAGTAGACCTCCTAAGGAACTTATCTATAGTACATGTGTGGTGAGCACTTTGAACCCCCAAGTGCTTCACAGAAGTTTAGAACCATAAAAATAAAAATCATAATTTTTCCGCGAAAATGATCTTCTCGACCACAGTTTTTTTATTTTCCCAAGATTAACAGGAGAAATAGGGAAACAGGGAAGTAGTGACGTTTTGGAATGCAGACTTTGATGGAATGGTCTGCGGGCATCATGTCGCATTTGGAGAGTCCCTGATGTGCCTAAACAGTGGAAACCCCCACAAGTGATCCTATTTTGGAAACTAGACCCCCAAAGGAACTTATCTAGATGTGTGGAGAGAACTTTGAACCCCCAAGTGCTTCACAAAAGTTTATAATGTAGAGCCATAAAAATAAAAAATCATATTTTTTCCACAAAAATATTTTTGCTCCCAATTTTTATTTTCCCAAGGGTAACAGAAGAAATTGGGCCTCAAGAGTTATTGTGCAATTTATCCTGAGTATGCTGATACCCCATATGTGGGGGTAAACCACTGTTTGGGCGCATGGCAGAACTCGGAAGGGAAGGAGCACCATTTGACTTTTTCAACGCAGAATTGGCTGGAATTGAGATCAGACGCCATTGCACGTTTTGGAGAGACCCTGATGTTCCTAAACAGTGGAAACTCCCCAATTCTAACTCCAACCCTACCCCCAACACACTCCAACCCTAATCCCAACCCTAACCATAACCCTAACCACAAAGCTAACCCTAACACACCCCTAACCCTAATCCCAACCCTAACCCTAACGGGAAAATGAAATAAAGACTTTTATTAATTGTATTATTTTTCCCTAACTCAGTGGGTGATAAAGCGGGTTTGATTTACTATTTATAGTGGGTTTTTATAGCTGGTTTTTATGTTTGGCAGCTGTCACACACTAAAAGATGCTTTTTATTGCAAAAAATAGTTTTTGCATCATCACATTTTGAGAGCTATAATTTTTCCATATTTTGGCCTACAGAGTCATGTGAGGCCTTATTTTTTGTGGGACGAGTTGACGTTTTTACTAGTACCATTTTTGGGCTCAAGACATTTTTTGATCTCTTTTTATTTCAATTTTTGGGAGGCAGAATGAACAAAAACCAGCAGTTCAAGAATTCTTTTGGGGGGGTGTTTACACGGTTCCGCGAATGGTAAAATCGATAAAGCAGTTTTATTCTTCAGGTTAGTACGATTACAGCGATACCTCATTTATATCATTTTTTTATGTTTTGGCGCTTTTATACAATAAAAACAATTTTATATAAAAAATAATTATTTTGCATCGCTTTATTCTGCGAGCTATAACTTTTTTATTTTTTCGCTGATGATGCTGTATGGCAGCTCGTTTTTGCAGGACAAGATGACTTTTTTAGCAGTACCATTTTTATTTATATCCATCCTTTTAATTGCGTGTTATTCCACTTTTGTACGCGGTATGATGATAAAGCATTGTTTTTTTGCCTTATTTTTTTTTAAGGGGTTCACTAAAGGGGTTAACTAGTGGGACAGTTTTTTAGGGCAGGTCATTATAGATACAGCGATACTAAATATGTGTACTTTTATTGTTTTTTATTTGCATAATAATAATGTGTTTATTGGGGAAATATTTTTTTTTATTTATTTTTAGGGATTTTTAAAAAATATTTTTACACACGTTTATTTTTTTACATTTTTACATTGTCCCATGGTGGGACATCACTATATAGTGTCAGATCGCTGATCTGACAGTTTGCACAGCACTCTGTCAGATCAGTGATCTGACAGGCAGTGCAGTAGGCTTGCCGGTGCCTGCTGTCAGCAGGCACTGACAAGCCACCTCCCTGCAGGACTCGGAAGGACCCCGTGGCCATCTTTTTTCCGGGGGCCTGCAGGGAGGAGGCCCTCTGAGCAACACGATCACATCGCGTTGCTCTGAGGGTCTCAGGGAATCCCGCAGGGATCCCCCTCCCTGCGCGATGCTTCCCTATGCCACTGGAACGCTGCTGTCATGTTTGATGCCACCGGAACGTTGCGGTCATCTTCATGACCGCTGCTAACACACTTAGTTCCGGGTGTCAGCTGTGAGAATCACCTGACACCGGCCGCGATCATCCGCGCTCCCCCTTGAGCGTGGCTGATCGCGTATGACGTACTATTCCATCACTACAAGCTGTCAGGATTCTACTGTGATTCTCAGCGCCGGAAGCGGGCGGGCCTGTGACCAAATACATAAATAGATATTCATGGCTTCACTAAATACAAGTGAATTGACGAGGCTGGACAATTTTCATCAGAATGTGGCTGGAGGTATGTAAATTGTATACTTGTGATCATATAGCTGCCTTGTCCGCTGCTTGCACCGGATAATCCTGACACGATGCACTGTGCACACTGTGAGTGTTCACAGATCTGCAGTCACATAGAGTGATTGCAGACTTGAACCTAAAACCTGGACAACCCCTTAAAGCAATACTGCATGTATAGTTTTGTTAAGACCATCTATTGTAAAATTAAGCACTTTAACATGACAAATCCTAACTGAATGTAACCTCTGTGAGGGAAGACTGGTGTACAGAATGAGTCTGATAGGAGCAGACAGTGTTTTTCAGTAACAGACAATAATCACTGCTTAGATGCATTGTCTTTTCAACCTGGAAGAGGAAGAGCAACAACAGAGACAGGACTGATTGGCTGAGCAAGCTAGAGAAAAAGTGAGAAGGAGACAGTACTGGAAGACATGAGGTTGGTCAGTCATTACTGAGGAGAGAAAGCAGTGAACCAGTAGGACAGCACTGTGTGCGGACTGATTGTTCTGCAGCTCCACGTCAGAGGACAGTAAGCTTTGGATCTACACTACAACTACAGACCAGCAAGGTTGCCCGGGGTTGCCCACCTCCTCCTGACTTTCCATCAAGAAGAAAAACTCCGCCTAGTATCACTAAGAAACTGAATCCTGAAGCTCCAGGCTAGAATCCTGTGTGACTGCAGAACTGCCACATCTAAAAATGAGTAGCCTGCTGGGACTTGTGGTTGCACTGGAGAAAAGTATATACAGTGCCTTGCAAAAGTATTCGGCCCCCTGGAACTTTTCAACCGAATACCCCACTTTTTAGTTTTTATATTTCCACAAAAATTTAAAATAACCAATAAATTTCGTTCAACTTCACAATTGTGTCCCACTTGTTGATTCTTCACCAAAAATTAACATTTGGTATCTTTATGTTTGAAGCATGATATGTGGGAAAAGGTTGAAAAGTTCCAGGGGGCCGAATATTTTCACAAGGCACTGTACGAGCTGTCTATAAGGGAGAATTACTGGGACTTGTGGTTTTTAATGCATTTGGAGTTATAATGTTACCCACTGTGGAGAGAATCTTGTTCCTATGGCATTACGTTCACCAACAAATTCTGCATGCCAGCCATTGTAACAAGGGGACACAAGGGGGAGGTAGTTGTAGCTGAGCATTTAAAGGCACAGTACACTGACAGAGTTCATTGAGCAGATAGACAGCGAGCTTCCCCCCGGCCACTTGTACATAAATGTACAGGACTGACAGAGCTCTTTCCCACAAGTTACCTTGGGTCTCAGCAGTCCAGGAAATAAAGGGTCCAGGAATACAGCAGCTCTCAAACAGATCAAAGGGGACATTGTGTATATGTGGTGGGAGACCAGGACGTGATTGAGCAACCGTTGTCAGCCACGGCTAGGGCCTGGCTCCCCTACACTTTGCGTATTGTGGCAGGATCCGCAACCATGCAGCGTGGGAATGCCGTGGATGCGATGAAGAAAGATGAAGATATCGTTAATGTGACTGATACCCTGGATGTGACTAATACTTTGGATGTGACCGATACCCTGGATGTGACTGACACTTTAATTGTGGCAAAGATGGCGACTCTGAAGATGGCGGAAAATGACGCAAAGATGGAGGACGACAACGTCCCACCCATCGTGGGCATCCTGACCTTAAGATGGCACAAAAATCTGTCTAGCAGAGTCGTCGGCCTAAACTGGAGATGCAGGCCCTGGTGAATGGTGCCAGCCCATGGTGAGCGTGTTTGAAAAGAAGAAGGCCTCAACCCTTACAACAGATTGCAGTAAAATGGGTGGAGCAGCTGGAAGCAACCCCACTTTGGAATGGGTGGGTCCCAGAAGAAAACCCCATGTGCAGCTGAGCGGCGCCATTGCAAGATGTAGCACTGGCAGCGATGGACCACTTGTGCACACAAAGTTGAGGCGGCATAGGCTGTGTCGAGTGGAAATGGCAGCAGGAGGAAAAAAGGGCCCGACCTGAAAGATTGGGAAGACTCACTGATGACTGCTGGTCCATCGGGATCCCTGTGCCTGCAGAGGAGCAGAGCCTGTGGCCACCGGAGCCGAAACATGTTAGTCGGGAGCTGGAGGCCAGGGAACCGGAAGCAAAGACTGCCTCGGAAGAGCCCATGTAGGAAATGGAGGAGTCCGTGGCGAGGTGTGCAGCTGCATCGGCGGAGGGATCCGACGTTCGCGGACGGGATGCTCAAGCAGATGTGGTGAGTGGATCTCGACCCCGGACCCTGGAAGGCTTGACTGTACCTCGGCCCAAACACCGGAAAGCCGGTTCATATGTAGCGGTATTTCGACTCTCGGCCAGTCTCACTTCCACCAGGAGACAGAGGGCCCCTTTCCATCCCCGGGCAGGCCGCCTGGATTGAGGAGGTGATCCTGCATAAAAAGCAGTGGGAGAAGGAGGTTTTGGCAATGGAATAAAGTAAAATCGTTTATGTTAAGTTGGAACTGGACTCTGTCTCTCTTTGTTTGAAACCACCAGAAAGCAACCCTCAGCAGCTCAAAGGGGACCCTGATGGAGCCATGTGCGGGACGAAAGATACAGATCAAAGGGGACATTGTGTATATGTGGTGAGATGATGATTGAGCAACCATTATCAGCCACGACTACGGCCCTGGCTCCTCCTACATATATATGAAGAGCACGAGCGGTCATACGTAAGGAAGAGAGGGCGCAACTGAGGGAACCTGCCACCTCCTTACACCATCACCTGTGGCAACTGTACCCCAACATTGAAATTTGTTGTTTCCATTGCTGCAGTCATTTATAATTTAAGCAGTATTAGTTAGGAGTGTGCTTGTTGCGATTTAAAGGGGAAGAGTCATCACTAACATTCAGGTTAACTGCAACACCCTTTATTGCATTTGTACTTGCAGATTGTGTAATACTATTTATTTTATTGTTACTTGCTATTCCCCTTAGCATATTCAGCATTTATCTGCTTTATAAATAAACCTGTAATTTGTTCCAACTTCATCTCTTGTGAGTATATACAAAGTGTGGACAGGGGTTTCCTGAGTGGACCCATAGCAGAAGAGGAAGACCCTCCTGCATCCCACTACAGCTCCCAGCAAGATTCAGGTGGAGGCACTGCGTTATATTGAGGTGAGAACTACCGGACACCCTGTCTACAGAGGAGGCTTAAAAGGGTGTTATATGAGTATAATATAATCACTGTCAGGAATTGGCCATACATGCTGATTCCAACGGTCATCACATAACCTTTGGGGTCGGCAAAAAACATTGCAAAAAAATGAAAATAATGCACAACAATGTAAAAATGACTTGATAAGGATATGTTACATCTATTAAGTACCAAGCACCAAGCTCAAATTTAGCCCAGGGTGTAGGAAAATCTAGATTCGCCTTTGAAATAAATCTGTGTGTTTTTTTTACTAAATCACATATAAACTAGATGTTGGAAACCTGGACACTCACAGTATCATGGTTTGTTCTAAAGTCCAGAAAACTAAAGTGACAACCACTTACTAAAAAAGTGAAATAAATCTACAGATGCAAGTTACTGTGACTGCATTGCTTTAGCATACAGTATGTCAAAGGTTGTGTCCCTGCCTTTGATGTGGGAAGGCACACCGAGCCCACATCTTTCCCCACACATGATGACTGATTTAATCAGTCATCATGTGCCTTTAACAGTCATGGGTAGAGCGGTCCTCTGCCCACGGGTGTTAACTAGTTCAATCCCGCTGTCAATCACTGACAGCGGTATTTAACACGCAGGTTAAATACTGCTGGTCAGTTTTACCATATAGTGAGAATGGTAAATTAAAAAAAAACAATTGTGGACATGCAATTTTTTTGTAATTTTAACGCACTTGGATTTTTTTCCCCTCTTTTCAGTGCATCACATGATAAACTGAATGGTGTCGCTCTAAAATACAACTCATCCAACAAAAAAGAAGCTTTCATATGGCTATGGAGAAGGAAAAGTTAAAAAGTTATGCCTCATGGAGGAACAAATGAAACTGCAAAATTGTAAGATCGCAAGGTCATGAAAGAGTTAACCATATTGTGTGAACCAATCTGCCAGCGACAACTCAACCTCCACAGATGGGAACCTAAGATTATCAAATATACCTTTTGATTCTTATTTTACTTCTACCTTATTCATGCTAGGGCTCTAATGGGCTAAAACATGGAGGTCTCAGTCACATTGGAACTGCCATGCACTTTTAGTTAATTTTTGTACAATAAATTTAGGATTTTATCGTATACACCTGCTGCCTCGCTGGATTTCGTACCTCTAACATGTATATTGAGGTAAGATATATATATATGGTAAGATATAGATTAGGATTTAGGACAATAGGCTTAGCATGCAGTATACTAGTTTAGGGCACTAACTGTACTTAGCTGGAAAAATAGGATAAGGTTCAGTTAATGTTTGGGATTAGCCTGCAATGGTACGGCGGTAATGCTAGTATAAAGCCAGCAGACTACTACCCGATAGTTAGTCAGATAGGGAAGTACAGTAACCAAGTTGAGTTCAAGTACAGTGGGCTGCTGGCGGCAGCAAGTAACTATCGTTCATGGCAGTGGGAAGCCTTCCTAGAATCTCTTGCAAACATTCCTGCAACAGAGCTTAGGAATTGGTACAGATACTAGTGCCTTATTCTCTGTCGTCCAGGGGACAGTGGACTCGGAACCGTGAAAAGGGAAGGTAACGGATCCCGTGTGCATTGCGAGATTGGACAGGAAATCCCTGTGGTAGACAGAAATGGACAACATAAGGATAGTCGAGGAGGAACGGATAGTAATGCTGGAAATGGACTGTGTTAAGGAAGCATACTGCGTTTAGGAAACAAGGAACAAGAAGTGCTGTGCCCAAAACTACATGTTGCATCTGATGAACTTGAACTATCCAGTAAGCTGGTGTTAATATGAACTTTGTGTCCCCTTAGTTATGTGCGGTGCTGCGGAAGATGGAGACCTGGAAGCAGTGGAGTCCTGTAGCCTACACGTGAGTGTGAGCCCCCACACTGGGCAGCACATTGGGACTGGGACACGAATTTCCTGATAAGTGCCGGGGCAATGTGAAGCAGCAACTCAGCCATGGCTACCGCCTGCAGCCACTTTATCATTACACTCCCAACAATGGAAAAGCATGAATTACTGTGTATTGATTTTGTATATTCATGGAAATTGTGGTCATGGTAATATTATTGAATTTAAAAAATATATGTAAGGAACTGGAAAGTAAATTTCTTGAACCTAAAAAAAGTTATTTTGGTGTAAAGTGAAGTGATTTTCCTTCTCTTTTTTGTAAGCCAACAGTAACAAATAGCAGTGTGCTTTGGCTGTGCAATGACCCTCATACCGTGCTGCCTGTACAGTAGGCCTCTTAGAAAAGCAAAAACTGAGAGTGTGAAACAATATATTAACCCTACTGCCTACAGAGACATGACTAATCAGAAAAGTGCTGCTATTTCTCATTTTACACTGGAATGGTCGGATAGCGTGCCTTAAATCAGTAAAGGGAGGAAAAATTGCTATTTTTTTAATTTATGTATAAAAACATTATGATCAGAAGCAATCCCTGTATAGCTCCAACTTTTTCAGAGCAAGCAATGTGTCTAAAGTGTAATTCACCAACAAGAAGACATACTACAAATACATCTTAGATCTTCGAATAGTTTATATAGTTTCTGCTCTCAATAATAAAAAGAAAATAGTTTTTGTTACTGTTATGCTAAAAAGTATTTGTCCATATTGCTCTTTATAACACTATTGATGCCGTGCCTGTCAATAAATGGCGTCCTAAAGCTACGCCGTCAAAGTTTTACCTTGCTCATAGTCACTATATCACCACAATGTAGCGGCTTTATTTAAGGGCACATGGTATTTTTTGCATTTGAATACATTGCACATAAATTCACGAGAGATAACGGTACAGTACAGTCTGCATCCTGGCTATCGACTGATCCATAATACAATCATTTGCACATGGCCTTAGTTATTAAAGGGTTTTTATAGTTTTAGAAAGTATAGTAAAAAGTTATACATAGATCCAATATATTTTTTCGGTCACTTGCTTATGTTTTTTAAGATCTCTTCTTCCTGATACTTATTGGGAACACTCACTGTCTCCAGTGTTCCAAGAGATAAATATCCGATCAATGTGATAAGCCGACAAGGCTTATTACAGTATTAAGAGCCTCTGAATGTCCATAATATCATTAACACACCTTAGAAGGGAAGATAAATGATCAATGGTTAGTTAGTACTTTGTTTTCTTCAAGGTTTCAAACCATCTTGTGCTTTTAATACAAGACATGCATAGTAGAATCAATGGACCTGTAAGGCAACTTGTAAGGAAGGATATCGGCAACCCCAGATATAGTTACCCAACAAATTAAAACTTACCTTAATTGGCTCAAAGTAAGTTAAAGCATGTATTCAAGCTCCTTAGTGCCAAGGGTCCCTGTTATGTTTAGGTAGCTGAGGAGAAAAAGCAAAACAGTAATACACCAGAGAGGCTGGAACATATTGGATTGCAGTAGGCTGAACTAACCACACAAGAGGTAGCCGTGGAGCGTTCCTACATTGATCCTAGACGCCTCGTCACAGCCTGAGAGATAACTACACCTAAAGGCAGAAAGAGGAAAGCTATCTGCCCCGGAGCATATCCCCAAAGAAAATAGGAAGCCCCCAACATGTAATGGCGGTTAGACAAGAAGAAGCACGGACACAGACAGAAAATAGAATGAGCAAACGCTGGGGCCCAAACTGTCTAAACAGAAAAGTACAGGAAAGGATACTTACTGCAATCCAAAAAAAACCCCTAAAAAATACCAACTCTTCTGATTGCAAAAACACCTGAGATCACACGATCTCTACCACCTAAATCAGATCTCTGGTGTAACAAAACTAAGCCGCAGCCACTGAAAAAACAGGAAAAAGCAAATTAACAAATAACAGTGGCTACAGATAAACTGAGAGGAGCACAGGCCCCCAGGAGGAGACCCGGCTGACCTCCACAGAAGTGCAGGTAACTATGCAAAAAGCAAGCACAAAAATAAAAGCAGAAAATATCTTATCTGAAAGCAGAAGATGCAGGCAAGACTTAGCAAACTTCCAAATGAACCAGGAACCACAATTGAGACAAGAACATTTGATCACCGGTGACCATCATGGGAGAGAACCTCCCTTATATCAGTCCAGTCCGTGATCCCAGATTGCTATTGCTCGCTGTGAGGTTCAGTACTGTCTGCAACCACCAGAGGGAGCCTCTGCTCAGAAACCATCTCCAGCACATTCATAACAGGTCCCACTACTAAACTTGTGTATCAGGTTTAGTTGCTAATAAAGACAGCACCAAAGTCCTAGACCAGAAGAAGGATAAGAGACAGTGGCAAGGGCAGTGCAGAAGGTCAACCTTCACTACCAGTGTGCCTCTTGTTACATGGTCTATGATACAAATTCATGAAAGAGATTTGTAATGAATCAATATTACCCATGTCCTAAAATAGCAGGGGGTTATTTTCTTGAGAACAATAGTCTCAACATATGGCAAAATGGCATTGCATCTCTATAATGGAAATATACATAATATTGTGTACTGCAGTGAGAAGGCATGTATTCTGCCAATTGGCTGGGGAAAAAATGGATCAAATTAATAATGGGTCTTATGCGGATAATAGTGGCTGGCAATTGTAAAGGGTGACCGTGGCTGACAACTACGAAGAGGCTGTAGCTGGCAATTATAGAGGGGGCTGTGATTGGAAATTATATAGGATCTCAAGCTGCAAAAAATAGAGAAACTATTGCTAAAAATTATGGGGCCACTGAAAAGCATATTTTTAACCTAAAACTAAGCATAAGCGTATTGGTCAAATATTTTTTCTTGTTATACTGTGAATGTGTATAACACTACAGATCCCACAATTTTGCATGTACTGTTTCCTCAGGAAACGACCTGTCAGTTAGTCCATCATTCATTTCCTACTGGGTTCACTAATTGAGAGCAATTCATTTCTGTTTTTTAGCATTCCAACTGCTCAGTGCCTGACTTCCCATTCGCTAAGTTGTGTAGCAGCAGAAGGCATTGCACACATATAGTCACAAGCTGTAGGTTTATCTTCAATGATTTCCTAACCTCTCCTGAACATTTTACACAATTTTCTGTATAAGGCCGGGGTCACACTTGCTAGAACTCGCACGAGTCTCACACTTCAATAACCGGCACTGCCGCCGGCACTCGGACCGGAGCATTCAGCTGCATAGAAATACATGCAGCCGTACACTACGGTCCTGAGTGCCGTCGGCAGTGCGGGGTATTGAGGTGCGAGACTCTTGCAAGTTTTTCGCCATTGTGACCCGGCCTAACTAAGGTCATGGAAAGTGGGAATGGTCTTTGGGACATGAAAAGCATTACTTGAGCTCAGAATTTCAGAGACTTTCCAGCAGTTTTACGTTTTGCATTCCAGTCAGGGCTGCCACTAGGAATTTCCGGGCCTCATAATGGCAAAATTTATGGGGCCCCCCTTGAGACTCCGCCCAGGCTCCACCCCCCAGTTCCGCATCCACCCTAGCTCCTCCTCCACCACATAAACCTTCCAAAATCCCTCCGCCCTTTCATGGAAAAACTTCACTTCTGCACCATGCCCTCACCAATGACACATTAACACCAATCACTCGATGAATATGCAGCATTTTGCTTGTTTAGTATAATACACCACATAGTCCTCCATATATTATAATGTGCACCACAGTCCTCCATATTGTAAAGTGCACACCCCATAGTCCTCCATATAATATAATGTATCCATAGTCCTCCATATAGTATAATACACTCCTAATAGCCCTCAATATATTAAAATACACTCAGTCATTCATGTAGTATAATACACTCCTCATAGTGCTCTCCATATAGTATAATGCACCGCCATAGTCATCCATGTAGTACAATTCACTTCCCATAGTATAATGCACCCCATAGCTCTTCATATGGTATAATGTATTCCCCATAGTCCTCGATACAGTATAATGCAGCCCACATATAGTATAATGCAGTCACCCTATAGAGCATAATGCAGCCACCCCACAGAGCATAATGCAACCACCCCAGAGTATAATGCAACCACCCCAGAGTATAATGCAACCACCCCACAGAGTATAATGCAACCACCCCACAGAGTATAATGCAACCACCCCACAGAGTATAATGTAAACCCCCATAGAATATAATTGAGCCCCCTTATATAGTATAATGTAGCCCCTCCATAAAATACAATGTAGCCCTCATATAGTATAATGCAGCCCCCATAGAATATAATTTAGTTCCCTCATAAAAGTATAATGAAGCCCCATACAATATAATCTAGCCCCCCATAGAATACAATGTATCCACCTCATACAGTATAATGTAGCCCCCTCATAAGTGTATGATGCAATCACCCCTCATAGAATATAATAAATATAATACAGCCCCTCATAGAATATAATGTATCCCCGAATACAATATCATACAGCCCGCCTCCCCAAAGGAATATAACGTAGCCCCCATAGTATATAACACAGCCACAAAGTATATAACACAGTCACCCTATAAAATAGAATATATCTCCCAATAGTATATAACACAGCCAACATAGTAAATAGCACGGCCCACATAGTATATAGCGTGGCCCACATAGTATACAACAGGACCCACATAGTATACAGCACGGCCCACATAGTATATAGCAGGGCCCACATAGTGTACAGCGTGGCCCACATAGTATATAGTAGCAGGGCCCACATTGTACAGCAGAGCCCACATGGTATACGGTAGGGCCCACATAGTATACGGCAGGGCCCACATTGTACGGCAGGGCCCACATAGTATAAGGCATGGCCCACATTGTACGGCAGGGCCCACATAGTATACGGCAGGGCCCACATTGTACAGCAGGGCCCACATTGTACAGCAGGGCCCACATAGTATACGGCAGGGCCCACATTGTCCAGCAGGGCCCACATTTACAGCAGGGCCCCGCCCACCCCATAGTATACAGCAGGGCCCACATTGTCAGCAGGGCCCACATTGTACAGAAGCCCACATAGTATACGGCAGGGCCCACATGGTCCAGCAGGGCCCACATTGTACAGCAGGGCCCACATAGTATACGGCAGTGCCCCATAGTATATAGTAGCAGGGCCCACATTGTACAGCAGAGCCCACATGGTATACGGCAGGGCCCACATAGTATATAGTAGCAGGGCCCACATTGTACAGCAGGCCCACATAGTATACGGCAGGCCCACATAGTATATAGTAGCAGGGCACACATTGTACAGCAGGGCCCACATAGTATACGGCAGGCCCACATAGTATATAGTAGCAGGGCCACATTGTACAGCAGAGCCCACATGGTATACGGCAGGGCCCACATAGTATATAGTAGCAGGGCCCACATTGTACAGCAGAGCCCACATGGTATACGGCAGGGCCCACATAGTATATAGTAGCAGGGCCACATTGTACAGCAGAGCCCACATGGTATACGGCAGGGCCCCATAGTATATAGTAGCAGGGCCCACATTGTACAGCAGGGCCCACATAGTATAACGGGCCATAGTATACGGCAGGGCCCACATAGTATACGGCAGGGCCCACATTGTACAGCAGGGCCCACATAGTATACGGCAGGGCCCACATAGTATACGGCAGGGCCCACATAGTATACGGCAGGGCCCACATTGTACAGCAGGGCCCACATAGTATACGGCAGGGCCCACATTGTACAGCAGGGCCCACATAGTATATACGGCAGGGCCCAAATTGTCCAGCAGGGCCCACATAGTATACGGCAGGGCCCACATTGTCCAGCAGGGCCCACATAGTATACAGCATGGCCCACATTGTCCAGCAGGGCCCACATAGTATACAGCAGGGCCCACATTGTCCAGCAGGGCCCACATAGTATACGGCAGGGCCCACATTGTCCAGCAGGGCCCACATAGTATACAGCAGGGCCCACATTGTCCAGCAGGGCCCACATAGTATACAGCAGGGCCCACATTGTCCAGCAGGGCCCACATAGTATACGACAGGGCCCACATAGTATACGGCAGGGCCCACATAGTATACGGCAGGGCCCACATTGTACAGCAGGGCCCACATTGTCCAGCCTTCACCTCTCCTCCACCCACCCACAGTTCAGTAAAGCACTGACAGCTTTAGAAAAAAAAAAAAAAACACTCCTCACATCATCCTCATGCCAGCGCTGCACCCAGCTCCTGTCTCCTGCTCTGCCCGGCACACAGTGAGCGCGCTGTGTCAGAGACAGAGCAGGGAATGATGGGAGAGGGAGCGTCAGCTGACGCTCTCTCCTCCATCATGGCTTTGAACTGTGCCGGCAGACGCCGGTATAGTTCAAAGCAGCGGCGGGGGGAGTCGGCGCTGGGGGCAGGCGGGCCCCCCTGCCACACAGGGGCCCCCATAGCGGCTGCGTGATGTGCCGCTAGCTGGGGGCCCCTTGGGGAGCAGGGGGAGCCTCAAAATGTTGGGGGCCCCCGGGCCCGAGTGCGGACCTGCGTGCTTGGGCGGCGGGCCCCCCCTAATCACCGGGCCCCATACATCAGTGAGGGTTCTTATGCCCTGATGGTGGCCCTGATTCCAGTCATGTAGAATATATTGCTGAAAAGAAGCAAGAAGCTTTATAGTTTTCATTTTATGAAACCTGCTCAAGTGTCTAAGAGATTTGTTATATGGGGTGTGAAACTGACCAATTCCAACTGCTAAATCATATGAGATATTGTAAAAAGCTATGTGGAGGAAAAGAAGTCTGCATAGAATAAAACAATTTGCTTTTCAGGAAAAAAAAAAGAAAAACAAATGTCCTTCTCAGAACTTTCCATCAACTTAAAAGAACACAATGGAGAAGATTGACTTCTTTCTAATACCTACACAGTGTAAACTTGGTCTAGACTTACAATGTGCCAAATGTATCACACTGATTACGCTAAATGAGAATCTTGGCACATTTTGGACCCTTTTGTGTAACTTTACACCATTTACTTCTTGGCTCAGTTTACACCACTGTTTTGCATCAAATTGATGGTGCATATGATCACATTTTAGGCTATACCCCTTCCTACTAACCATACTAATTTCTACTAAGCCAGGACCACTAGTTGAGTGAGGAGCACAGAGTTGTCTTAAAAAAATAGCATATGTAGCGTAAAGCATTTGTGCCAATATACTAGAATGTCCCAAAATGTTTCAACATTTAAGTGGTTTTCTCTGTAAGTTTACACGTTCTTAGACAAGAGTTCGGCGATCAGCTATTCTATGGTTTCCCGATGCGTTCCTGTTACGATAATATAAATTTGCCATATTCTGAGTATACTTCTAGAAGGTTCCATGGCTTTACAGACACATGCTGTGTGCTTTTTGACCCCCTCCCAGCTCCTTCTCACTACACATTCTGTGCAACGTGATTCTAGTGTGCTAGCAGCCCCCCCTGAGTAGTTTATGGCCCTAAGCTGGATGAAGGAAGTTGTGGACCGTGCTGATTTGTTCATTTAAATACTTAATAGTAGGGCCTAACTTGACCCCAATTAGTGATAGAGATATAAAAGTTGCATATTCCGAATGTCCACCGATAGATCTATAACCCAGTGAAATCTCTAGGATCCAAACCCAACAATCCAAGGAATGGATTTCTCCGTAAGCAGGTCATGTATCCACTTCATGTTTATACTTGAATGAACCCCATATCATGCTGAAAATAATGATAATTTTGTCTTTCTTCCACGACGTTCACCCTAAGAGATATGGGTAATAGAGTATTTCATAACTGTTCAGAAAGGGGAGTTCCCCAACCACCCAGTGAGGTCAGCACTGTGGGAGTGCCTTAAGTTTGAGACAGGTATAAGTTTATGTAGCCCATTTAGGAAGGTCTCTCTCTCTTTGCCTGGGAAGTGAACTACCAGATCCTGATCTCATGCACTGGGATGTATGACCCTCCTCCCTGCCGCATGGCTTACCATGGAATGATATAAGATCCCTGTAAGTGTTTATTTTCACCGTTAATACCTTTTTATTTGTAATTGTCTATACATATTGTAACTGTCTCCTTTTTATAACTTTTTTTTTATAGTTTTGTAAACACTGCCTATTCTTTTTGGAGTAAAATTATAAAACTTTACTAGCTTTGTTCACCTTACTCTAAACGTATCCCCACGTCCTCCATACTAAATTAAGCCAATGCTACTGATTGGGGTTCGCTCCTGACTAGAGTTGAGCGATACTTTCCTATATCCTAAAGTATCGGAATCGGAATGGTATCGCCGATATCACTAAAATATCGGCGATACCCGATACCGATACCGGAAGTCCCATGTAAGTCTATGGGAACAAAATATTGCAACTAAAAAAACCCCATTCTTTCCTTGTAAACACTAAATATACACACATAGAATACATATATATATATATACATGTCATTGTGACATATATATATACATATATGTATAGTTTATACACTTCTACATAGTAAAATATCCTCTGATTCAATTGCCGGGTAAAGTCGGCTTCAGTGAAAAGACAGAAGCACCCGACATGAAATGACACTTGGTGTACATAGGGTTAACCATGTCTTTTCATGTCGTTTGCTATCTGATTTGCACAAACAATTAAATCAGACTATATGTGCAAAATTTCACACCTGTAGGGGTTAATTAAAGGTGTAAATTCGTTGTAAAAAAACGGACTTTTTTGCTACGAATTTACACCTTTAATTAACCCCTACAGGCGTGAAATTTAGCACACATAGTCTGATTTAATTGTTTGTGCAAATTAGATAGCAAAGGACATGAAAAGACATGGTTAACCCTATGTACACCAAGTGTCATTTCATGTCGGGTCACCCGACATGAAATGACACTTGGTGTACATAGGGTTAACCATGTCTTTTCATGTCCTTTGCTATCTAATTTGCACAAACAATTAAATCAGACTATGTGTGCAAAATTTCACACCTGTAGGGTTAATTAAAGGTGTAAATTCGTAGCAAAAAAGTCCGTTTTTTTTACAACGAATTTACACCTTTAATTAACCCCTACAGGTGTGAAATTTTGCACACATAGTCTGATTTAATTGTTTGTGCAAATTAGATAGCAAAGGACATGAAAAGACATGGTTAACCCTATGTACACCAAGTGTCATTTCATGTCGGGTTCTGCATTTTCACAAAAGCCGGCAATTGAATTAGCGGCTATTATACTATGTAGAAGTGTATGAACTACAAATATAAATATATATATATATGTGTCACAAATTCAATGACATGTATATATATATATGAGGTGTAAAATTGCTGAAAAAAAATGCGTGGGCTCCCGCCCTATTTTCGCAACCAGACAGACAAAGCCAGTGAGTGGGGGCAGATAATAATAGCCCAGAGAGGGACCATTATTTTTGCCCCCCCCCGGCTACTAACATCTGCCCCCAGACACCCCAGGAAAGACAAATCTATAATTAGATTCGCCCTTTCTGGCACTTTGCCCGTCTATTCCCATTGCCCTGTAGCGGTGGCGAATGGGTTAATATGGGGTTAAAGCCACCTTGCTATTGAAAGGTGACCTTAAGCCAGGTTAATAATTGAGAGCTGTCAATTAGACAACTATCAATTATTAATCCTATTGCATGAAATAAAAATAAAACACACACACTTTAATTAAAAATCATTTTAATGAAATAAAGACACATGTTTTTGACCATCTTTTATTTTACTGCAAAAACCATTTCCTGTAATAAAAATAAAATAAAAAAGCAAAATTATTCTTACCTATCCCATGCACAGTCAGGTCCACGGTGTAATCCTTCAGAAAGGGTTAATGTTTACTGCAGGGACCGCAGCTAATGCTGCAGCCTCACAGTAAACCCCAAATGAATGAGTTCCTCTCCTGCCTGACAGGAGAGTAAAGGCTGGGTGTCACATAACGATACACCAGCGATCCCGACAACGATATGCACTTGTCAGGATCGCTGGTGTATCGCTACATGATCGCTGCTGAGCTGCCAAACAGGCAGCTCAGGCAGCGATCTGGGACAGCGACACTGCGGGTAACATCGCTTAAGGGCCCGTCTCACATAGCGATATCGCTACCGAGATCGCTGCTGAGTCACTAGTTTTGTGACGCAGCAGCGAGCTCACCAGCGATATCGCTGTGTGTGACATTCAGCGACGATCAGCCCCCCTGCCGGGTATCGCTGATCGTCGCAGAAATGTCAGGACCTTTTTTTGATCGCTGGTTTCCCTCTGACAGGCACGCATCGCTGCGTGTGACAGGCGGGAGACCAGCGATCCGCTGGTAACCAAGGTACACAGCGGGTTTCCAGGCACCGCGCAGCGCTTGGAAACCCGCTGTGTACCTTGGATACCAGCTCCCTGCATCAGGGCGCTGGTATCCAAGGTACACAGCGGGTTTCTAGGCACAGCCCCGCGCCTGGAAACCCGCTGTGTACCTTTGTTACTAGCGGATCGCTGGTCTCCCGCCTGTCACACGCAGCGATGCGTGCCTGTCAGCGGGAAACCAGCGATCAAAAAAAGGTCCTGACATTTCAGCGACGATCAGCGATACCCGGCAGGGGGGCTGATCGTCGCTGAATGTCACACACAGCGATATCGCTGGTGAGCTCGCTGCTGCGTCACAAAACTAGTGACTCAGCAGCGATCTCGGTAGCGATATAGCTATGTGAGACGGGCCCTTAAGTGGAAAGCTTAATTGATTGCTTTCCACTTTCACTTCAGGTCAGCCAGGGACACAATCAGTGACGTCAGAGGGAACTGATTAACAAAAATAGGGGTTCCCTTCGAAAAAAAAAATGGCGTGGGGTCCCCCCTATTTTTGTTAACCAGCCAGATGAAGCAGACCGCTGAGGCCTGGATTTTCAGGCTGTTAAGGAGCCAAGATCCATGGACCTTGCCAGCCTGATAATACCAGGCCACAGCAGTCTGCATATCTTGGCTGATTAACAAAAATAGGGGATCCCCTCGAAAAAAATTGGCGTGGGGTCCCCCCTATTTTTGTTAACCAGCCAGATGAAGCAGACCGCTGAGGCCTGGTTTTTCAGGCTGGTAAGGATCCAATATCCATGGACCTTGCCAGCCTGATAATACCAGGCCACAGCAGTCTGCTTAGCTTGGCTGGTTAACAAAAATAGGGGATCCCCTCGAAAAAAAAACGGCGTGGGGATCCCCCCTATTTTTGTTAACCAGCCAAGTAAAATGCAGACTGCTGCGGCCTGGTATTAAAAGACTGTCAAGGCCCATGGATTTTGGCCCTCAACAGCCTGATAATACCAGGCTACAGCAGCCCCACATTTGGCGCATCAAAAGATGTGCCAATTGTGGCACTTTACCCGGCTCTTCCCACTTGCCCTGTAGCGGTGGCAAGCGGGGTAATAAGGGGTTAATGTCACCGTTGATTGCACGGTGACAATAAGCCCGGTTAATAATGGAGAGGTGTCAATAAGACACCGATCCATTATTAATCCCAAAGTTATTAAATGTATAAAAAAAAGACAAAGCAAGAAAAAAGTATTTTAATGAAATAAAAGAGACAACACAGTTTTCATTAATTTTATTACTCTCTCATTCCTGCGACGCCATCGATCTCCTTTAAAAAAAGGAAAAAAACAAACCAACAGTATACCACTTGTCCGACGCAGTCCATAACGACAGTCCCACGACGATCCAACTCTGCTACATCGCAATGACAGGCAGAGCCTGTCATCGCGACGCAGCACAGCTGATTACCTGCTTCCCCGGCGGTGACGTCATCGGACTGACTGCTTTACGGCCGGGATTACCCAGCAGTCACTGCAGTTATCGCGAGAAACTGCATGTGACCGCCGGGGAAAGAAGATTGCGGCCATGAAGCAGTCCAGGACGTGACCGCCGGAGATCTTCTGCCAGGTAAGTGCCGCTGACTCCTGACAGACCCGACCGACGGACACTGACAGTGACAGTGACAATCCCGATTCCGGTATCCGATAAGACGAAAATATCGGAACTCGGAATCGGAATTCCGATACAGCCAATATCGGCCGATACCCGATATTTGCAGTATCGGAATGCTCAACCCTACTCCTGACCTGATTTTAAGTAAAATCAGGAGCTGGTGACATCGAAGTGTGTTCTGGGCTTTTGGGGAGACTCTGGCAGTGATGGACGGGTTTTGATAAGTATATATCCCGCCTGGGACGGAAATAGGTTATCGTCCTCACTGCAGATTGCCTAATAGTCAGTACACATCCAGGTGGCCCGTCTGGCAACTACTTATCCTAGGTGCAGTTCCCTGACTGTCCTGAGGGTAACAGAGAGCTGCAAGTTCTGAACGGGAATTGGAAGGCGGGATAAAAAATAGATCCCCCCTGTAATTTTTCACATACTGGAAACAGCAGTGGGATAATAAAATTCCCTGATGAAGAATTGGAGGCAACCAAACACCCCCAATTCGTGACACCAATGTACTAAAATGTCCCAAAATGTTTCAACATTTAAGTGGTTTTCTCCGTAAGTTTACCCCTTCTTAGAAAAGAGTTGGGCGATCAGATATTCTATGGTTTCCCGATGCGTTCCAGTGCATGAAACCGGAAGTCTCCATTTCAATCTGGGACAGGCTGCATGGGTAGAGCATGCGCCGAGAACCATCATGGATGACACAGCAACCAATAACCATGCATACAGGCATATTTAAGACACACATTATGGCCATGTAGCTAACGCCCCCTTTGGAAGAAGCACATATGCGAAACGGCGCTGTTGGGGCAGGAGCGAGCAGCACATGGAGACTATGCACATGTCATTTTGTGAGCACCTTCTCTGAGTCTTAAGGAAACTTTTTCTCCTGCAAATAAAATGTTTTTCTCTGTAGATTACACTGTTTAGAAACTTATAAATATATATTGTAGCCTTTCCGGGGGTTTTAGCTCTAGGATCGCTGTCTGGGTAGACAGAATGGCATGGAAACAGTTCATTCAGACAGCAGTTCTGGTGCAAAACTGGCCGCAACCAGCTTTATTAAAGTCCACAGCAAACAGATTAAAACAAAGCATAAACAGAAAACCTGGGCTTGTCTAGCCTCTAATTACACTTAGATAGATGGCCCTCTCTATCCGGGACCCAGACTCTACCAGTCTGTGCCCAAAACAACACATATGATATATGTTACCAGTATGGAGTTTCACAGACACTCCTCTTTATGTCTGAAGGCAACTCCAATGTCCAGACTTGAGAGAGGTCACCTCCTATTCAGTCGCTATTCGCACGGATTCTCACTGCGACTACTCCTGTGTCCGGGGTACTTCCTGCACCCAGACTGAGATAGCTCACACTCTTAGAGACTGCTTCCTTGTGCCAGGACACCTCCCTGTGTCCGGGCTAAAGACAGCTCCCACATTCTTGGAGACACCTTCTGTGCCTGGACCCCTTGTCCAGACTGAATGAGCTCTCTGACTGTGCTCCCAAGCACCTACTTCTGGCTTCCTAATCAACACCTGAGTGGATTCAGGTCTGAGCTGCAAGCGTGTACTGAATGGCAGGTGTAGTGACCTTTCTTTACCACCAGGTTTACAAAGCCACACATTTCGTTCATACCAGTCAGCAAGGTACTTAGGTGAAATATACACCTCATTCACCACATATTCCTTCACTGTCTCACAATATATATATATATATATATATATATATATATATATATATATATAGATAGACATATTGTTTCTGAAAAAAATGCACTAAGCACTTTAGTAATATATGTTACCTTTCTATATGTACAGCAATGGCACAACCCATTTTAAGATAACCTTCTGATTGCACTTGTAACTAGTGTACCATATCTGCCTTGAATCTCATTTAATTACAAATTGTGCACAAGTTTTAAAATTATCAAAATAAAGATTTAATTTTTTATCATTTGCAATCTAACTACCTTTTCCTCATGTTATCTACCTGAGGTTGTGTGTTATATATATGGTGGAGAATACAGGCAGTGTGAATTGAGTCATACCCTTAAGGAAACTGCATATCGGTGATTTAACCTGAAAAATTACAAATCAGGCCCATAGACAATATGAAGGAGCTACTAACGCAGTTGGTCCTTAACCAGCGGCAACAGCAGGAGAGGCACCAGCAATAGCTGCAGTTTCAGCTGCAACAGCAGGATCAGCAGAAGCTGCAGTTTCAGTGGCACCAGCAGCAGCTGTACCAGCAGCAGACTAACAACCTGATTCTGCAACATATTGCAGCCCTGTGAGAGACACCCGCACCGCCGACTATGGTTCATCCTGAGGTCTGGGACAAAGTTAGGTCAGCACTCAGGAAGATTAGTTCTGAGGATGACATGGAAGCTTTCCTCACTGTATTTGAACTCACAGCAGAGCGGGAGAGCTTTCCAATGTCTCAGTGAGCAGATGTGGTGGCTGCGTTCCTGATAGGAGATGCCCAGAAGGCTTACTTTGACCTCAGCCAGGAAGATGCCCAGCACTATGGGAAACTGAAAGGTGAGATCCTTGGCTGACTGGGGTTTATTACTTATGTTCGGGCACGAGTGAACCAGTTGTTATTTGTGGAGATCCGGTCCGCTAGGTCTCTTGCGTATGACTTGTTTCAGTTAGTCAAAAAGCGTCTCCAGCCTGAGACCTTGAGCCCAGCCCAAAATGATTAGAGAGGGTAGTAGTTGACTGCTCGTGCAAACTGCCAGTAGCCATACAGTGCTGCATGGGGCAAAGGGACCCGGGCAACCTAGATCAGGTGGTTAACCTGGTCGAGTATTATCTGGCACCCAGGACTTCATATGGGACTCTGCCTCCCTGCGAGTATCATGCCAGGCCCTACAAGCTCAGGAGCCTAGGAAGGGGATATGAAACTCCGCTGGGGTTTGTCTGAACCTTGCCAAAACTGATGAGAGGGGCCCAGTTTCCTCTAAACTGGACTTTTAAACAAGAGGTGTCACCACTATCAGATGCTGGAGGTGCTAAGGTCCAGGCATGTGGCTGCCAACTGCCCCTGACTGCTGAGCCCATGGACTGCAGCTTTACTCGACAGGTATCTATGTATGACTAGACTGCCTGCACCGCAGACACAGACACTACACAAAGTCAACGCCATCTGTTCCAGGTATATGTTTATGGGTATATGTCAGATGGAGGCTCTCTTGAACTCAGGGAGCTTAGTCCACTTGACTATGGGTCATTAATTGCCAGGGAAAACCCTAATGGTTTGGAAATCAGGCTTGTTTGTATACATGGGGAGCTCTGAGAGTATCCAACAGTAGAGTTTACCTTTTCCACCCCATGTGGGGAGATTAAACATGCAGTTGGAGTGGTAAAGACTAGTGATGGGCGAGCACTAAAATGCTCGGGTGCTCGTTGCTCGGGTCGAGCATATTGGATTTCTCAGGTGCTCAACCCGAGCAATGAGCCCAATGTGAGTCTATGGTAAACTCGAGCATTTTTGCCGTGACGGGGGTCTTTTTAGGGTCTAAAATCAGCAGAAATCGATGGGAACAGTGCTCAAATTACATGGGAAATCATGGGGAATACCCCTGGAAGCATTTCTGACTCCCAGGTCACTGCTGTGAGCAATGTTGTCAGAGTCTTATGCCACTTTTACAGGCACACACTAAAACATACAAAAACGAAACCAAAATGCATTTTCCTGGGAAATATGTTAAGGAACATCCTTTACAGGATAATGATTTGTATATAACGCAAAATAAATAATCCAAAACAAAAATGCTCCTCCATCACTTGTGCTATGTTCATACGCAGCGTTTTTGATGAGTTTTTCTAATTTAGTATTGTTTTCAACCAAGACAAATGCATTCACTGGGAAATGTCATTTTAACATTTTACAACCTCATCTGACCATGTGGCGTATGACACATCATCTGACACATCCTGTTTCATTTATGAAGGAGGGAGTCTGAAAGTCACAAAGCCTATTTTTATAGGGCCATTAGGTGGCCTTTACTATTCTTAAAGGGACAGCAGTCGGCCCTCACTATTCTTAGAGAGCTATCAGCCGGGTATGCTTTGTTGTTTCCATTATTAAACAGTGGGTCTCCTGTACTGTTGTTGCGTATGCAGTGAGTGACAGGACTGCCCAAAATTTGGTTGCACCCCAATAACCCATTTGAACAGACGTCCTGGATGTCCACATGAAACCAAAGTTCCCATTATTATGAATTTGATACTCCCATACTCTTTGCCCATGAAGTGAATGCAAGGCCTGCCCTGGCCCAAAGTTACAGGTACCCCAATAACCCATTTGAACAGACGTCCTGGATGTTCACATGAAACCAAAGTTCCCATTATTATCAATTTGCTACTGTCATACTCTTTGCCCATGAAGGGAATGCAAGGCCTGCCCTGGCCCAAAGTTACATGCACCCCAATAACCCATTTGAACAGACGTCCTGGATGTCCACATGACACCAAAGTTCCCATTATTATCAATTTGGTACTCCCATAGTGTTTGCCCATGAAGTGAATGCAAGGCCCGCCCTGGCCCAAAGTTACACGCACCCCAATAACCCATTTGAACAGACGTCCTTTATGTCCACATGAAACCAAAGTTCCCATTATTATGAATTTGGTACTCCCATACTGTTTGCCCATGAAGTGAATGCAAGGCCTGCCCTGGCCCAAAGCTACACGCACCCCAATAACCCATTTGAACAGACATCCTGGATGTCCACATGAAACCAAAGTTCCCATTATTATCAATGTGTTACTCCCATACTGTTTGCCCATGAAGTGAATGCAAGGTCTGCTCCAAATTTGGACGCACCCCAATAACCCATTTGAACAGATGTCCTGGATGTCCACATGAAACCAAAGTTCCCATTATTATGAATTTGATACTCCCATACTCTTTGCCCATGAAGTGAATGCAAGGCCTGCCCTGGCCCAAAGTTACAGGTACCCCAATAACCCATTTGAACAGACGTCCTGGATGTTCACATGAAACCAAAGTTCGCATTATTATCAATTTGCTACTCCCATACTCTTTGCCCATGAAGGGAATGCAAGGCCTGCCCTGGCCCAAAGTTACACGCACCCCAATAACCCATTTGAACAGACGTCCTGGATGTCCACATGACACCAAAGTTCCCATTATTATCAATTTGGTACTCCCATAGTGTTTGCCCATGAAGTGAATGCAAGGCCCGCCCTGGCCCAAAGTTACACGCATCCCAATAACCCATTTGAACAGACGTCCTGTATGTCCACATGAAACCAAAGTTCCCATTATTATGAATTTGGTACTCCATACTGTTTGCCCATGAAGTGAATGCAAGGCCTGCCCTGGCCCAAAGCTACACGCACCCCAATAACCCATTTGAACAGACATCCTGGATGTCCACATGAAACCAAAGTTCCCATTATTATCAATGTGTTACTCCATACTGTTTGCCCATGAAGTGAATGCAAGGTCTGCTCCAAATTTGGACGCACCCCAATAACCCATTTGAACAGATATCCTGGATGTCCACATGAAACCAAAGTTCCCATTATTATGAATTTGGTACTCCCATACTGTTTGCCTATGCAGTGAATTGCAGTGTTGAGCTTGAAGAACCTGCATTGGAGAATGTCAGTGTTGAGGATAAAGGATCAGCAGTGAAGTATTGCAGTGTTGAGGCTGATTCACCAGCAGTGGAGAATTGCAGTGTTGAGGCTGAAGAACCTGCATTGGTGAATTGCAGTGGTGAGCCTGTAGGACCTGCAGTGGACAATTGCAGCGTTGAGACTAAATTCCACAGCAGTGGAGCATTGCAGTGTTGAGGAAGAACACCCGGCAGTGGAGCATTTCAGTCTTGAGGCTGAAGACCCGGCAGTGGAGCATTGCAGTGTTGAGGCTGAAGACCCGACAGTGGAGCATTGCAGTGTTGAGCCTGAAGAACCTGCATTGGAGCATTGCACTGTTGAGGCTGGAGCAGAGGCGTAGATAGCGTTTCAGCTTGGGGGGGGTGAAAATTCTGAGTGGGCCCCTAACTAGGTAATCCTGACTACAGCTACGTGGTGCACCCTAATTGTGAGTATAGGGGAAAGTCACCTGGTGACCGCGCTGTGACTGAAAATAAATCTATATTCAAAAACGAGCACTGATATTACTATATGTAGACCATATAGTGGTAGATACCAGTCCTGCAGACCATATGGGAGATCACAGCACAGTTAAAGATGGTGACTTACAGCTGATGTTCTTTCTGATGGTGTCATTCACTTTTCCCGTCTTTTTTTTTGACTTCTCACATTTCCTGCACCGTCCATATCTATGTCCAACCTGTGCAAACTACTCATTCTGCGGATTCCCCAATACTGAGCCGCTGCTCCAGCACCTGCTGTGGGGTACAATATCGGCTCCTCTTACCGCCCCACATAATACTGCCACCACTGTGCCCCTTCCATAGTAAGAATGAATCCTTTGTGCTCTCTAGATAGTAAAATTCCCCCCTAGAAAACATTAAAGCCCTGTGCTAGTGCCCTCCACATTTTGTCACTAAAAAGTAATAATACAACATATGCAACTTTGATGCTCACAATACTCTGAGTGCCCCTATGACAATAATGCTTAATTGCCCACTTAACATTTAATAATGTCCCCTAAGTAGTCCCATGTGCAGCTCGACTATACACAGTATGGTGGGCCCACAGCTTCCCTATACACAGTATAATGCCCCCACAGCTCCCCTATACACACTTTGATGATCCCACTGCTCCCCTATACCTCGTATGATGTCCCCACTGCTCCCCTATACAAAGTATGATGAGCCCACAGCTCCACTCTACACAGTATGATGATCCAACTTCTCCCCATGCACAGTATGATGTGCCCACAGCTACCCTATACACAGTCTTATGCCGACAGAGCTCCACTACAGAAAGTATAATGCCCCCCAGAGCTCCCTATATACAGTATAATGGGCCAAAAGCTCTCCTATGTTAAGTATAATGCCTTCACAGCTCCCCTATACACAGTATGGTGGGCTCACAGCTCCCGTACATACAGTATGATGTCCCGACACAAACGTGGTGGCATGACCGCCAGTGATATTGGGGGCTCAGGCAGCAGGTGCTTCCTGTCATGATTTGGCAGTCTGCTTATTATTAAATTATTAAAGCACCACTCTAGCAGGTTTTTTTTTTCAATGCTGGAGTGGTGCTTTAAGCGCAAGTCCCCTGCCCCGGTCATATACTCATCCTCCAGCGTATTCACTGTTTTTTTTCACCGCTCCAGTCCGTGGCTCAATCTTATGAGTGCAGCTTCTGACTGGTCAAAAGTTAAAAGCTACTTCACAAGGGCTCAATATAAGTCTATGAGAGCCAGAACCAGGCCACAACGTGGTAAGAACGAGGCTCTCACAGACTCAAATTGATTAGTGACCTTCCCACCGCTCCATGAAACACTGGAGCAGCGGACAGGTCACAAACTGCAGGAGACGGACCCAAGCGGTGCGGTGGTGAAAACAGATGAAAACAGATGAAGGTGAGTATCAGACAGTCAGTAGAGGTCTTGGATTTTAAGTGCCAGCGGTGAAATTAAAAAAAATGCTGGAGTGGTGCTTTAAATGTGATGCAGCTCATAGTTCCTATATGGGGACTTCTTATATTGACACTTGTAAAAGACCCAGCTGGTAAGTTTAAAAAGCCCCCGACCTCCTCATCCCAGACAGCAACTATTACATATGATGGAGTATATAATCTCATAACAAAACAGTATAATAATCAGCTCCCAGCGCCCTGTCGCCTCTCCCCTAACTCAGCCCCCACAGTACCCCCATCCTCTCACATTCACCCCCCCAGTGCCCTGTCCCCCACCTCCACTTCAGCTCCCACAATACCCTCATGCTTTCACATTCACCCCCGTGCCCTGTAACACCTCCCACACTTCAGCCCCCACAATACCCTTATCCTCTCATATTCAACCCCCAGTGCCCTGTCCACCTTCCCCACTTCAGTCTCTACATTTCCCACAGACTCTCACATTCACCCCCAGTGCCCTGTCACCCTCCCCCACCTCAGTCCCCACAATACCCCCATCTTCTCACATTCAACCCTAGTATCTTGTACCCCTCCACCACTTCAGCCCCCACAATACCCCCATCTTCTCACATTCATCCCACAGTGACCATGATATGCCTATGCATCTAATAAATTTTATCCCCACATACCGATGAAGTTTGCAGCAGGACCAGGAAGTGTCTGAGTGAAATGTAAGGTGGGCACTTGGACCCAGCGTGCCTGAGCTAATCAGATCTTGCACAGAGTGAAGAAAATTGCAGCCTGGTAGAAGATCCTAAGGTAAGTCAGCACAAAACTGTTCAGGAGGGAGACTCTGCAACTGGCCACTGTGCTAGCAGCGTGCAGAGTCTCCAACAGAGACTTTCCTGCTCTCCTCCTGTGCTGTATTGTGCCTCATCAAAGAAGGGCTCCTGGTGGGCCCCTTCATGTGATGAAGCAAGGGGCAATGGCACCCTCTGCCCCCCAGTAGCTATGCTACTTGGATGAAGACCCGGCATTGGAGCATTGCAGTGTCTAGGCTGAAGACCCTACAGTGGAACATTTAAGTGTTGAGGCTGAAGACCCGACAATGGAACATTTAAGTATTGAGGCTAAAGACCCAACAGTGGAGCATTGCAGTGTTGAGCCTGAAGAATCTTCATTGGAGCATTTCAGTGTTGAGGCTGATGAACCGGCAGCATTAAATTGCAGTGTTGAGGCTGAAGACCCCAGCATTGGAGCATTGCAGTGTTGAGGCTGAAAACCCGACAGTGGAACATTTATGTGTTGAGGCTGAAGACCTGACAGTGGAACATTTAAAGTGTTGAGGCTGAAGACCCGGCATTGGAGCATTGCATTGTTAAAGCTGAACACCCGGCAGTGTTAAATTGCAGTGTTGAAGCTGACCAACACCTACATTTCCCATTATTACAAAGTGGGTCTCCCATACTGTATGCCTATACAGTGAATGCAAGGCCTGCCCCAAATTTGGATGCACCCCAATACCCCTTGGAAGAGATGTGAAAGAGGGTCTCATAAACATCTGTTCCTTCCCATTACAAAGGAGCGGGTCTCCTATACTTGTAATGCCTATACAGTAAGTGTATGGGTTGACAAACCTTTCCCCTGATGTGTATACTCCAACATACGTGTTAAAAATTTGTTTATGGGCATCATAAACACCCTTTACAACAGTAATGTGGGTGTTGCAGCACGGACCACGGTCACCCTGGTGATATAGTGGTGATGGATGAAGACAAGACGTGGAGGAGGGCCTCCTAAAAATCTGTTTCCAGTACAAAGGAGCGAGTCTCCTATACTTGTAATGCCCATACAGTAAGTATATGGGCTGACAAACATTTCCCCTGGGGGGTATACTTCAACATACTGTGTTAAAAAAATGTTTACGGGCATCATAAACACACTTTTCAACACTAATGTAGGTGTTGCATCATGGACCACGGTCACATCTGGTGATCTAGTGGTGGTGGATGATGAAGATGAGGAGATGGAGGAGGACAACAGCAAATAGGTCAAATCTGGAAGCGTATTCCCCTGTGTGGGTGTGAAGAGGTGCAAAAATATACTGTATTGAAGGTTATGTTTCACTGTTCTCATTCAGTGGTGTTCAGAAGTCTGCCCCAATCCATGCCTTGTACATTTTTATGAGTCTGCCTGTCAGCATTTTCTGTTGATAGGCGGATGCGCTTATCAGTTATTATTCCACCAGCGGCACTAAAAATCTGCTCTGACAAAACGCTAGCGGCAGGTCAGGCCAGGACCGCCAAGGCGTAGAGAGCCAGTTCATGCCACGTGTCCAGCTTGGATTCCCAATAATTAAAAGGCACAGAGGAATCACGGAGGATGTTGGTACAGGCAGCGAGGTACTCCTTCAACAGCTTTCCAAACTTTCCAGGCCTTGGGAGACTACCCCGTGACTCTGGGCCAGGGCGACGGGAGGGTCGGAGAAAACTCTACCAGAACTTTGCCAGTGTTCCCCTGCCTCTGCTGGATTGGAGTTGTGTCTCTCTCGCCTGTACTCCTTGGTTTTCCAACAAACTGTGACCTCTGCTGCCAGTGTTTTCAGATGGGAATTTTTTTAATAATTACGCAACTATGACCCTCTGGTACTGCACCATTTAGTACACCTATCTGCCTCTGGAATAAGAGATAGAAAGTTCCCCTTATAGCATGGGTTTAGAAGTGTCACCAACCAGTAATGACTGTCACCCAAACTTTTGAGAACGCGGGGGTCACAGGAAAGGCAGCGTAACATAAGTGAGCTCGCCTCGTCTCAAAGCCGCCACTAGGTTCCTGCCATTGTTACACACGACCATGTCTGGCTGTAGGTTCAACGGTGTCAGCCACAGATCTGCCTGCTCTTTCAGAGCTGTCCACAACTCTTCAGCATTGTGCTGTTTGTCACTTAAGCATATTAGCTTCAGCACAGTCTGTTGCTGCTTGGCTGAGGCAGTGCTACAATGCTTCCAGCTTGTGACTGATGTGATCATTTCGGAGATGGAGGATGAAGAGGAGGAGGAGGATGAGGTGCAGGAGCTGTAGATTGTGGGGGAAACCCTGATTGACGTAGGGCCTGCAATCCTCGGCATCGCGAGGACGTGTTCCATCCCAAGGTCCGACTGGGTTCCGGCTTGCACTATGTTCACCCAGTGTGCTGTCAACGAGATGTTCCGTCCCTGCCCAGAAGCACTTGTCCACGTGTCCATGGTTAAGTGTCCTTTCCCTGTGACTGCATTGTTGAGGGCACGGATAATGTTGTGGGACACGTGCTTGTGTAATGCGGGGACAGCACACCAGGAGAAATAGTGGCGGCTGGGGACCGAGTACCGAGGGCAGGGCCGGCTCCAGGTTTTTATGGGCCCGTGCGAAAGAGTCTCAGTGGGCCCCCTTAACACAGACCATGATTCATGATGCACAGATACTGCAGAGATATATGGGTATAGCACAACGCCAAACACTTCTCTTCTTCCATTACATGACTGATACCTATTGTAAATTGTACAATAGCTCAAAATCCTCACAGCGCACAGTACAGACTGGACAGTACAGTCCTCCATACAATATTATGGGCACCACATAGTCTCCCCCTCATCACCCATATAATACCCCATGCAGGATGTCACCCCGCCATCCCCCATATAATGCTCCATACAGAATACTGGACCCAATATAATGCTCCATACAGAATACTGGACCACATATAATGCTCCATACAAAATATGGAGCTCTCCTCTACACTGTGCTGCGTTCTGCACTGTTACAGCTCAGGAAAGGGCGCTGTGGAAAGACTCCCCATTATCATCATCATTGCCTGCCCATTATCATCATCACTGCCTGCCCATTATCATTGCCTCCCCATTATTATCATCATCATCATTGCCTTCCCATTATCATTGCCTCCCTATCATCATCATTGCCTCCCCATTAATATCATCATCATCATTGCCTTCCCATTATCATTGCCTCCCCATTAATATAATCATCATCATTGCCTTCCCATTATCATTGCCTCCCCATCATCATCATTATCATTGCCTCCTCATTAATATCATCATCATCATTGCCTTCCCATTATCATTGCCTCCCCATCATCATCATTATCATTGCCTTCCCATTAATATCATCATCATCATTGCCTTCCCATTATCATTGCCTCCCCATTAATATCATCATCATCATTGCCTTCCCATTATCAGTGCCTCCCTATCATCATCATTATCATTGCCTCCCCATTAATATCATCATCATTGCCTTCCCATTATCATTGCCTCCCCATCATCATCATTATCATTGCTGCCCCATTAATATCATCATCATCATTGCCTTCCCATTATCATGTCTCCCCATCATCATCATCATTGCCTCCTCACCACCATCACTGCCTCCCCACACCACCATCACACATACAGCACCGCAGGCAGCACTCTCTCACATACACACACGCAGGCACACACACACACATGCCTCACCTGTTCGGCGTCCGCACGCTCTCTGTCACAGCCGGCCGCTGAATGATGACGTCATTCAGCGGCACTGCTGTGAGAGAGGAAGCGCCGGCGCAGGCGCCCCCTGGATCTCGGAGCTGCGGCAGCGGAGGCACGGGGAGAGGTAAGTATTGCGCCGGCTGTTGCCGGGGCCCTGAGCAAGTGGGGGGGGCCCCAGTGGCGGTGGCGCTGACACCGCTAACGGGCACCGGGGTGCCCGATGGTGAGTGTGCCCCCCGCCTGCTCAGGGCCCCGGCACTTGGCCGGGTGCGCCGGGTGCTGACGCCGGCCCTGACCGAGGGACGGCCACCGCCATCAGGTTGCGGAAAGCTTCAGGCTCCATGAGCCTAAAAGGCAACATTTCGAGAGCAAGCAGAGAAGAAATGTGTGAATTTAGTAGTGTGGCCTGTGGGGCGTTAGATGGGTATTTTCGCTTGCGTTCCAAGGATTGGGGTATGGACAACTGAACGCTGCGCTGGGACAAGGACATGGACGTGCTTGATGATGGTGCTAGTTGAGTGTGTGCAACAACAGGTGCAGGGCAGGTGGCATTTTCGCATGCACCATGGACAGAGGATTGACTTGCACGCACAACAGTGGAAGCAGTGGTGTCACCCGCAGACACTGTTCCTGGACCCTGGGGTTCGGCCCACAAAGTCAGGTGCTTTGCTGCCATGTGCCTGATCATACTGGTGGTGGTCAGGCTGGTAGTTTTGCTACCCCTGCTGATGCGGGTATGGCAGGTGTTGCAAATGGCCTGTTTGGGGTTATCGGCAGAGTCTTTAAAAACACAACCAGACTCGGTAAGACCTAACAGTAGGACTAGCAACTTCCGTCGTGTTGGTGTTACAAGGAACGGTTGCCCACCTTCTGTCTGCTGCCACAACACTGCTTTTTCCTGCCTGTTGGGGTGCTACGCCTCCTTCCCCCTGTGTGCTACTGTTCTCGCTCTGCATGTCCTGCTGCCAGGTTGGGTCAGTTACTATATCATCCACCACCTAGTCTTCCACTTCTGCACCTTGGTCCTCCTCCTGACTTTCTGGCAGGAGGAGGGTATCTCCTGTGACAGAGATACCCAACTTTCAAATATCTGGCCTGTATTTTCTTTTTGGAAGTAAACTGGAGTCAATAACTAGGCTAAGACACAGCAAAAAAATACAATGGAGGTCTGAAATTACACAATTTTGAGCGTACTAATATGTGAAGCCTGTGACGGAGATACATAACTTTCAAATATTTGGCCTGCATTTTTTTCCAGCAAACTGGTGTGAATAACTAGGCTAAGACACAGCAAAAAAATGCAATGGAGGCCTGAAGTGGCACAATTTTGAGCGCACTAATATATGAGGCCTGTGACGGAGGTACCCAACTTTCAAATATCTGGCCTATATTTTTTTCCAGCAAACTGGTGTGAATAACTAGGCTAAGACACAGCAAAAAAAATGCAATGGAGGCCTGAAATGGCACAATTTTGAGCGCAATAATATATGAGGCCTTTGACGGAGTAACACAACTTTCAAATATCTGGCATGCATTTTTTTTCAGCAAACTGGTGTCAATAACTAGGCTAACACAGCAAAAAAATGCAATGGAGTCCTGAAATGGCACAATTTTGAGCGCAATAATATGTGAGGCCTGTGACGGAGATACCCATTTTTCAAATATCTGGCCTGTTTTTTTTTCCAGCAAACTGGTTTCAATAACTAGGCTAAGAAACAGCAAAAAAATGCAATGGAGGCCTGAAGTGGCACAATTTTGAGTGCAATAATATGTGAGGCCTGTGACGGAGATACCCAACTTTCAAATACCTGGCCTGTATTTTTTTTCCATCAAATTGGTGTGAATAACTAGGCTAAGAAACAGCAAAAAAATACAATGGAGGCCTGAAGTGGCACAATTTTGAGCGCACTAATATGTGAGGCCTGTGATGGAGATACCCAACTTTCAAATATCTGGCCTGTATTTTTTTTTCTCTGCAGTAAACTGGTGTCAATAACTAAACTAAGACAGCAAAAAAATGCAATGGAGGCCTGAAATGGCACAATTTTGAGCACAATAATATGTGAGGCCTGTGACAGCACTACCCAACTTTCAAATATCTGGCCTGTATTTCTTTTCAGCAAATTGGTGTCAATAACTAGGCTAAGACACAACAAAAAAATTAAATTCACGCCTGAATTGGCACAATTTTGAGTGCACTGATATGCGACCTGTGTGATGGACAAAACCCAGTGTTAAATACCTGGCCTGTAGGTAACTTTTTTTCAGCGAGCTGGTGTCAAAAAATTTAATCACACACTCCATTAAAATGTTAAAGTAGCACAGAAATGGCAGAATTTTCTGCACACTCAGATATGATCGCTGTGATAGCCAAACCCCTGTTTAAAGTAGCTGGATCTTCACTCTGTACTATGGAAAGGATCTGGCTGTATTCTGCAGTGCCAACAAGCCTATGGAGAAAATAAACTGTGTGCTCTGGATTGTTTTTGAAGAAAATAATCAGGATTAAGATGCAAAAGAAATCTTTCCTGACCACTGATACCTGGGACTATGTATATATGGTAAATATCTGTAATAGGCAGCAGCAGACAATAATGCTGTATGCAATGAAGTATGCCACATACAATGCCTGCCTACCTGCCACTGATATCTATATACCCACATACACTGTCTGCATGCCTAGCACTGATATCTATATACCCACATACATTGCCTGCCTGCCTAGCACTGATATAAATATATATATATATATATATATAGCCATGTACACTGCCTGCCTACCTAGTACTGATATCTATATACCTTGTAATTAGTCCTTAGAAGGACTGCTGTATTAGCTGCATTTGTGTATTCAATAATGGTATACCCACACTAACTTATACACCACCAATTCTATCCCTATCTCTGCAGAAACTCTCCCTACACTGCCTAAGTCCAGAGCTGACTGTGACGAGCATGGCGGCGCCAGGTCTGATATAGACCTGATGATTCTGCGCGGCCAGCCAATCATTGTAATGACACAACAAACATGGCTGCAGCATTACAGTACGTGGCACACAATCCCTGCATGTTTATTGGCGCTCTAAAGAGCATCAAACATGCAGGATGGGGAACCGAGCTCCCGCTGAGCAACCACAGAAAAGATTGGCTCTTGCCAAGCATCGGGCGAGCACCGAGCACTACAGAGCACGCTCGCTCATCACAAGTAAAGACCTTTCAATATGGGACTGTTTTGGTAAGAGACTTGCCCCTGTTCTGGTCCCTATAGGAGAAAAAAACTAACCCTCCCAAGGTAATGGTAAATCAGGGTGCAGAACTTGAAGATCCTGAGTTAGAGATACCTGATGTAGGAGTCACAATCATAGGGAAAAAGTGTAATCCCGATCGGTTTTCCCTAGTGGTCTTGGCAGTAGAGGGCAAGGAGACCACATCCATTCCGGAGCTGGAGTTATCCGGAGTACTTTTATGACAGCTCAGCTCCAGGACTCCACACTAGCCCGGGCACAGGAACTGGTGACAATGATAAATGTAGTGGCACAGCAACCTGGGGCAGAGGTGTTTTTTCTCCGAATGATGGTCAAGGAGTTATTATATGAGTCAACTAAATCCGCGGCTAAATAATAGATCAGTTGGTAGTGCCCCAATCATACCACTGTTTTCCATTGGTTCCTTTGCCTGTTATAGAGGTGCCTTTTGAGCAGATTGCTATGGATCTAGTAGGGCCAAAATCAAAATCAGCCTATGGCCACCAACATATATTGTATTTACCATGTGAATTTATTAAAGGCATGGAAATATCTGGATTGTATGGTTACAGAGCTAACTCCAGTCGCATCTCTTATGGTCCCTACGACACTGGCACGGGAATAAGCTGTAAACAAGGTAAAGATTAGCAAAAGTGTCTCGAAACAGCAGTGACAGGAGGCTCGGAATCTAGTGCAGCAGAATATGAAAGTATTTTCTCAACTGCTCGGTCTGACATCTGTGATGTGGCATGACATTGCATTCTTCATTCTCTGGTCCTGCATGTTAGCCTAGTTTTTGCTAGATAGATGCAATTTGTCATGAGCTGTTGTTCATCTGAGTTTGGTTTTACCTAATTTTAAGACCTTCTGTCTGCCAAACTAATGTATGGCCAGGTTTAAAGCAGCACTCCAGAGTTTTATTTTATTTCAGTGCTGGGGTGGTGCCATTAATGTAAGTTCCCTACCCCTAGTATTATACATACCAGCTGCCATCTTCATCACTTATCTGTGCCGCTCCGGTAGTCTCCTGCAGATTGTAACAAGCTGGAATACTCCAGGGTTTGCTGGGCAAGCCGTAAGTCACTACTTACTGTAAGTCTATGACAGCCAGAATGAGGTCAGAATGAGTCTATCATAAACTTATATTTACATTTTGTGACCTTTACCCCTGATTTCCGTTCAGTCAGATGTTGGTGAGAATATAGTGTGTACGGAAAGTATTCAGATCCCTTTAAATTTTTCACTCTTTGTTTCATTGCAGACATTTGGTAAATTCAAAAGTTCATTTTTTACACTCTGCATCCCATCTTGATGGAAAGAAAACAGAAATGTAGAAATTTTTGCAAATTTATTAAAAAAGAAAAACTGAAATATCACATGCTCATAAGTATTCAGACCCTTTGCTCAGACACTCATATTTAAGTCACATGCTGTCCATTTCCTTGTGATCCTACGTGAGATGGTTCGACTCCTTCACTTGAGTCCAGTTGTGTTTAATTAAACTGATAGGACTTAATTTGTAAAGATACACACCTGTCTATATACGACCTCACAGCTTACAGTGCTTCCTTTGACCAAATGAGAATCATGAGGTCAAAGAAACTGGCCAAGGAGCTCAGAGACAGAATTGTGGCAAGGCACAGATCTGCATAATCATGTATATAGAACCCCAAAAAAATGTTTAAAACATAACCTTTTTAAATGTATATGTAAAACGGACACAAACAACCATCACACATATTAAAAAGTGCACACTGAATATATACCCTATAGATATTCCCTACTCTGACCCCTGCCTTGCCACGGAGGTTGGCACCTTAAGATAGCCCACACGAGATTGGCGCTCCGCTCAACATAGGCTGACCCTAGTGTCCTACAATTGCCCCTATAGTAAGTGAGCCTTATATCTGACACAACAAATGAAAATACACCCCTCAAAGGTGGGAAAAATGGCAGAGTACACCTATATGTCAGGTTCAAGGGAATAGGGTTGATATTAAATACTTGATATTGTTAAATATAAAACTTAGACCCCTCAACTAAAGGGTATGCCACACTAAACAATATCGCTAACGGGATCGCTAAAAAACGTCACTATTTAGCGATCCCGTTAGCGATATTGTTCAGTGCGGCAGCTTCCAGCGACGAGCTTCCTGCTGTGATCTCGCTCGTCGCTGGAATCGTTCCGGACCCTATTTCATCGCTGGCGCTCCCGCTGGGTAAGTATCTAATCGCTGTGTGGCACCTTTTCTTAGCGATTTAGCGGTACTTTTGTACCGCTAAAGTCGTTAAGAAGATCGCTAACGGCGATAGCGTCGTTAACTATATCGCTAAATGTGGCCGCATTTAGCGATATAGAAACAATCCCGCTAGCGATCGCATTAGTATGCGTCGTTATCGTGATCGCTAGCGGGATTGTTTAGTGTGGCAGTACCTTAAGTCTGAAGAGATATTTGTGGCTGATCCCTGCATAACAGCACATCAATATTATATAGATACACCACCAGTGGTGTCCTTAATTCCTAAATGGCTAATATTTCATGACCCTAGAAATATGTGTCTAATAGCTTGATAATCGACACATAAAAAAAAATGTACACATCATAGGGACATCATTTCATAAATATCCAAATTGGTCCTAATAGACCTGATATCTCTCCCATATAGCCAACAAAAGAAGCCTCAGACTGAGGGGTACTTATCATTTAGTTGTAGAATTTAGCCTCTACGCGTTTCGCCAACATGGCTCATCAGGAGGTCAGATAAGATGATAATGTATGATGTCCAGGGCATTTAATAAAATATATAAACTCCGGCAATTCCATTACCCCCCTCCAGGTTCCTGAGTGATAAACTTAGAAAGTGGTATCCAAGATATCCCTATAATGCGTGCACAACATGCCCACATATAATGAAGGCGATGAGCAGAGCTTAGGCTACTTAAAAATGGCCCCCATTGCATTCACGCTCTACAGTCACGCCAGAAGTATCACTCTAGATGTCTCACATCCTGCGCATGCGCTCCACAACCACAACGGAACGCAAGATCCATTTCCGGGTCTGACGTCAGAGACCTCGTGTAGTGAGCGTGCGTTCCATACTGGAATGCAGGCTACTTCCGGATATGACGTCTGAAGGCAGAGGAGGAGTACCTTGCCAAAGACCGCCCTGGGGAGGCAACAACAGACTGCCGCTCACTGGACCGTCGATGATAAACAGTCACTATGTATCGCTCAATGGAGCGCAGCGCTGGATGCACAAATACATCCCCATAAGCAGAGTATACAAAAAGTGCGTTCCCTAAGAGACAAGTTGGTGCACAGTTTTTTAAAAAGCGCCACCCCTAAGGGCACCTGGTTGGACAGGAAGATCTGTGGGACCTATAGATGTGGTGACTGTGTGAACTGCAAGTGGATAAGACCAGTCCTGAGTTCATCCTCTGGAAAAAGGTTCTTTCAACGTGAATTTTCCAACTGTAAAAGTAGTGGGGTTATATATGTAGCCACGTGCTCTTGTCCTTTAGATTATGTGGGAAAAACTAAGAGAGAGGTCAGAAAAAGGGTAGGAGAACACATTGGAGATGTTAGGAATAAAAGAGATACCCCTTTACCAGAGCACATGAATAGAGTTCATCACGGCAATCTGAATCAAATTTTGTGTTTTGGAAGTGGTTAAACCAAATCCAAGGGGAGGTGATTTTGATAGATTTTTGTTACAAAGGGAATGTGAGTGAATATTCCGCATGAAATCTCGGGCTCCTTTTGGATTAAATGAACATATCTCATACGCCTGATTTCTGTAACTCAACCATTATTAGTTGACAGCTGTCCTAATGGGGTATAGAACAGACATTGCTTCTCTTTGAAGTCCTTTTATTTGGGACCTGTCATTGATTGCGATGACATATTATTAAGTATCAATAATTTGTCATATTAGAATTTGTCATATTATATTCTGTAAACTATTCTAGGACTAAGTTTAATCTCAGGGCATTTTCTGCAATAATTGCCACTGTTACATACAGTCATGGCCAAAAGTTTTGAGAATGACACAAATATTATATTTTCACATGATCTGCTGCCCTCTGGTTTTTATGTGTGTTTGACAGATGTTTTTATCACAGACAGAAATATAATAATTGCAAACATATGAGTAACAAAAGCTTATATTGACAGTTAGAATGAGTTAATGCAGCAAGTCAATATTTGCAGTGTTGACCCTTCTTCTTCAGGACCTCTGCAATTCTCCCTGGCATGCTCTCAATCATCTTCTGGACCAAATCCTGACTGATAGCAGTCCATTCTTGCACAATCAATGCTTTCATTTTGTCAGAATTTTTAGGTTTTTGTTTGTCACCCGTCTCTTGATGATTGACCACAAGTTCTCAATGGGATTAAGATCTGGGGAGTTTCCAGGCCATGGACCCAAAATCTCTATGTTTTGTCCCCTGAGCCATTTAGTTATCACCTTTGCTTCATGGCAAGGTGCTCCACCATGCTGGAAAAGGCATTGTTGATCGCCAAACTGCTCTTGGAGGGTTGGGAGAAGTTGCTCTTGGAGGACATTCTGGTACCATTCTTTATTCATGGCTGTGTTTTTAGGCAAGACTGTGAGAGAGCCGATTCCCTTGGCTGAGAAGCAACCCCACACATGAATGGTTTCAGGATGCTTAACAGTTGGCATGAGACAAGACTGGTGGTAGCGCTCACCTTGTCTTCTCCGAATGAGGCGTTTTCCTGATGTCCCAAACAATCGAAAAGGGGATTCATCAGAGAAAATAACTTTACCCCAGGCCTCAGCAGTCCACTGCCTGTACCTTTTGCAGAATATCAGTCTGTCCATGATGTTTTTTCTGGAGAGAAGTGGCTTCTTTGCTGCCCTCCTTGAGACCAGGCCTTGCTCCAAGAGTCTCCGCCTCACAGTGCGTGCAGATGCACTCACACCTGCCTGCTGCCATTCCTGAGCAAGCTCTGCACTGCTGGTAGCCCGATCCCGCAGCTGAAACACTTTTAAGAGACGGTCCTGGCACTTGCTGGTCTTTCTTGGGCGCCCTGGAGCCTTTTTGGCAACAATGGAACCTCTCTCCTTGAAGTTCTTGATGATGCGATAGATTGTTGACTGAGGTGCAATCTTTCTAGCTGTGATACTCTTCCCTGTTAGGCCATTTTTGTGTATTGCAATGATGACTGAACGTGTTTCTTTAGAGATAACCATGGTTAACAGAAGAGAAACAATGATGCCAAGAACCAGCCTCCTTTTAAAGTGTCCAGTGGTGTCATTCTTACTTAATCATGACAGATTGATCTCCAGCCATGTCCTCATCAACACCCACACCATGTGTTAATGGAGCAATCACTGAAAAGAGGTTAGCTGGTCCTTTTAAGGCAGGGCTGCAATGATGTTGAAATGTGTTTTGGGGGATAAAGTTCATTTTCTAGCCAAATATTGACTTTGCAAATAATTGCTGTTAAGCTGATCACACTTTATAACATTCTGGAGTATATGCAAATTGCCATTAGAAAAAGTGAAGCAGTAGACTTTGTAAAAATTAATATTTGTGTCATTCTCAAAACTTTTGGCCATGACTGTATTTGAAATTAGCCATATTGCCTTTAAGTCTTTTATATATGAGACTTTGAAAATGATTACACCACAAAGTGGCACTCTGATGGCACACATATGTATTATACGTGTGGGCAGATCGTTTTCATACCATTGTGCGCTCCATGGAGTGGAACGCACTTTTTGTATACTCTGCTTATGGGGATGTATTTGTGCATCCAGCGCTGCGCTCCATTGAGCGATACATAGTGACTGTTTATCATCGATGGTCCAGTGCTTTAAGTGGTCAGGTTTATTAAGTGTACATCGTTGTCCTTGCACTTTGAACAAAGAGCAACAATCATTTCCACTATTAGTCAATGTGAACAACTAATTTTGCTCAGCTCCCACAGTGTTATTTTCATTCTCACTGCCAAATACAGACACACAATGCATACCTAGAGCATAAGCTCATCGCATCAAGATGTCTGTCAGACCAAGGGTACTGTCTCCTACGCAGACACACAAGATAACCCACATGCTAATTCCTGACCTAGTACATGTGATCTTTTTATCATCCTCGAGCTATTTTAGAGAAACAATAATCCTTTTGTTGATTAACTGTATCTTCCCCCTATTCCTTAAATGACTGAGTTATTTTATTCTTCACTAAATATAAAACAGTATTATAAAAAGGCAAAGTTAAATAGCTAATCAGGAGTTTTGTTTCATATGTTACACATGATACAAGCTTGTAATATAAGACAATGACCTGTGATCCTAGTGCCACTCATTGTCAGAATGCCACAGAAGACTTACACTGCTATCTAAGTAACTAGATTAGCATACTTCTGGTGTCAGTCTGAATGGCTCTTTTTTTGGCCCAATGTGTACTGTCCCTCTTTACTTGTTAAATGGTCCTCCTTTTGAATGGATCACTAGATAACAATGATTAGTAAATTTGTTTTAGTTGAATTGATTTCACCGCAAATTGGACCGAAAAAATCTGGGCGTTGTATGAATTCAGCAAAAAGACAGCCAGCTGGCCCCAATTTGCTGCATTATATTTGGCTGTCGCCGTGCGACATCCAAGGCCTACTGGGCACAGAGTGAAAAAAGCAAATGGATGTTCTGTGCACTGGAGGAAGGTTAAAAGAGGAGTACTGGATGGTGGGCTGCGGAGGTGACATCGCAAGTGAGAAGCGAGGTGTGTATTATTTTTTTTTTTGCACCATATATTTTTTATGCTCTGAGATCTTAAAAATGTAATAAGGAACATTCAATTCACATCAAATGATTTTGGCGCTCAAGGAATTTTCCAATTGAATTTGAATGATTTGCTGGATTCGAGTGTCAACAGATTTTCCTGTCCCTAATAAAATCAAGTACCAAGCTATGGAGTCTGCCATGACAGATATTTGTGAAACAATGGATCATTCTAAAGAGCTTACTGAATTAAAGATCTTATTAATGATCGTTCTGTTTACATTGAATTGCAGTCAGCCTCAATGCTCCAATCAGATTGAATGTAACTGCTAAGCGTTAGTTTAATGGCGCCGGTGAGACAGTGTAAATGAACCCTAAGCCTTTAGAGGGGTAAAGACGGGAGGTCAGAGAAACTAGAGGAAGAAAAGGTAGAGCACACAAAAAGAAGCTGCTGAAACTAGTAAGGGATAAGGGAGTGGAAAAAACTGTTAAAAATGCAGGATACATGTTATATAATGCCAAGAAGTTGAGAACACCAATTTTATTAATTTTATGTTATTTTTTGCACTGTATTTTATTTTATTTTTTCATTTGACACATGCATTGGAATTGCTAGAAAGCATGCATTACATTGTCAACCGCTTTATGGAGTTTTCAAGGATCATAATTTATTTAATAATAACTCAAAATGTCCAAACGAGCTGCTTTGTGATTGCTTACGTTACAAAAATGGCTCTATTTCTGAGCTCTCTCCGGATCACACATAGCTCAGGCACATTGCTGTGCTCTGGAAGAAATGATGCCATGTCTACTGGTTAAATATGTATCCTGTCCAAGGGAGGTCATCAAGCCATTTTTAGACAGTGTGTGAGTGTACACAAGCGTGGACCTAGGTAGCTCGATTTACACATAAGGTAAGGAAAAAATAAGACGTCCTATTTTACAATATAGATAGGATAGACTAGAACATGTGCAAGGATCCCTGGAAAGATTCTAAAGGTACTGCCACACTAAACGCTCCCGCTAACGATCACGATAACGACGCATACTAATGCGATCGTTTTTGTGATCGTTTTAATGTCGCTAGTAGCTGCCAAACTTAACGATCTCGTTAACGACGCATAAGCGGTCAGCGATTTCGTTAACGACTTTGGCGGTCATTGCGATGTAAAAAACAGCGCACATCGTTCAAAAAAGGTGCCAGACACAGCGATATAGCGCTCACCAGCGGGACGCCAACGATCAAAATACGGTCCAGAACTCTAGTGAACGATCAGCGAGATCACAGCAGGGGCCACGTCGTTGCTACATGCCACACACAACAACGTCACTAACGATATCGCTAAATAGTGACTTTTTTAGCGATCTCGTTAGCGTTCTTGTTTAGTGTGGCATACCCTTAAGAGTAGGAAACAATTAAGTGAGAGAAGGACATTCACACAACCATCTACTGACACTCCCTACAACTTCTTTCCCAGAAAGTCTAGAAATTAGCACACGGTAGGCATGTGGCTACTTCATTTTCATGAATAAACAGTGTGGTTGCACTCATTATTATGTACTAATGTTATTTCTGAGGGTGCACTGTGCACACAACATCCATTCCCTGTATTTTTTCCTTACATCTTTGACTCACGTGAAGCATAATGCAAAATAAATAAGTTATGTAGTTTTTTTTACATGGTGAACAAAGCAGACCATTCGATGACTTTGTATTGGTAACACCTACGCATATACAGTAGCATTCCGACATTAGGTGTGGATGCAGATTAACCAGTCTAGTCTGATTGATTTTTAGGTATAGTTTTTGCATACCAAAGTAACAAAATAGTTTAATGTTTGAAAATCAACTTTGAGCCTAGACATTATTAAATGATATATAGTTAACAAGCTTAGAATATATTTTCTATAGTCCATAAAATTATTTTCTGTAGTCTCCTTCTTTGCACAATGGATATATCTCACTGTCGAACACAGAGACACTCTTCCTCTTGGACTTAATATGATTTAGTTCTGTCTCTCCCCTTTAGACTTTTTGTGCACATGGTTATCTTTCCTAAACATGGAAACGACACATCGGAAAATGATTGACTTTAAACCACTGAGTCAGGTTTTTTTTAGATCTCTTTCTTCCTATTGTATTTCCAAATATTAGGATATGCCAACACATATAGTATCAATAGAGACCCAAGAACTTTCCTGGTGAATATTTTGAACTTTAACAAGATATTTGAAAAAGCCAGTAAGCTCATGACTAGAGTTGAGCGTTGCAGCTCGGTCAGATTCATAAGTTGCCGACTTTCGCCAAAGTCTGGTTTCGCCGAACAAACCTGACCATAGCGTGAAGTCGGCCATGCGTTCGGCAAAACGAGCGCCAAAGTCGGTTTTCCCATAATGCTTGCAGGCGCCTTTTTTCAGCCAATGAGCAAGGACGTACACAGTGGGCAACGAGATGACATAGTCCACCACCATCTTAGAGATGGGCATTGCAGTGATTGTCTTGCTTTGGGGGGAGTCATAGTGTCTATAAAAGACCTGACCGCCGACCTCCATTTTACTTCTGCCGATCTTAACAGTAGGGAGAGGTTGCTGACGCTGTTTATCAGTAGGGAGAGAGTTAGGGCTGGAAAGAGAAGTTCTTATGTGCTTGTGCTGATAGCAATTGTGCTGTACAGTTAGTGTGCAGTGACAGGGGAGGATTTTCTTGTGTGCAGCAGCGCTGGTTATAAGGCTGCCTGATAGCTGTATTGCTGTGTGTACACTGCGGTGCAGAGTGCTTTTTACACAGCACTAATACTTTTATTCTTTTTCTCTGCACAGTTACCGAGCGTTCATTTTTTCCCACACCGTATAGAGCTGTACGCTCCTCACACACTACCGTGTACCGGCTGGTATCACAGGCAAATACATGCTGACTATCTATATGTGACTCCGGAAATATAGGAAGATTTCAATTTTCCCCTTCAACGTATACAGCTGGTATCTTCTGATACAGTACCATTTTTCTGCCTTTTGTATTACGGTCAAATCCATACTGAGAGAGCATCTGTGTGTGACTCCGGAAATATATACGGAGATTTAAATTTTCCCCTACACTGTATACAGCTGTACGCTTCTGATACAGTACCTTTTTTCTGCCTTTTGTATTACGGTCAAATCCATACTGAGAGCGCGTCTGTGTGTGACTCCGGAAATATATACGGAGATTTAAATTTTCCCCTACACTGTATACAGCTGTACGCTTCTGATACAGTACCTTTTTTCTGCCTTTTGTATTACGGTCAAATCCATATGAGAGCGCGTCTGTGTGTGACTCCGGAAATATATACGAGATTTAAATTTTCCCTGTCACCGTATACAGCTGTATCTTCTGCTACAGTACCGTTTTTCTGCCTTTGTATTACGGTCAAATCCATACTGAGGAGCGTCTGTGTGTGACTCCGGAAATATATACGGAGATTTAAATTTTCCCCAACACTGTATACAGCTGTACGCTTCAGATACAGTACCGTTTTTCTGCTTTTTGTATTATGGTCATATCCATACTGAGTGAGCGTATACAGAGTATCTGACTCTGGAAATATATACGGAGATTTAATTTTCCACCTACATTGTAAAAAGCTGTACGCTTCTGATACAGTACCTTTTTTCTGCCTTTTGTATTACAGTCAAATCCATACTGAGAGAGCGTCTGTGTGTGACTCTGGAAATATATACGGAGATTTAAATTTTCCCCTTCACCGAATACAGCTGGTATCTTCTGTACGCATCTGATACAGTACCTTTTTTCTGCCTTTTGTATTACGGTCAAATCCATACTGAGAGAGCGTATGTGGTTGACTCCGGAAATATATACGGAGATTTAAATTTTCCCCTACACTGTATACAACTGTACGCTTCTGATACAGTACCCAGTTGTTGACCTGGAATGGCATCCATTGGTGGAAGAGGGTGCCGCTGGCAATAGCTCAGAAGAGGAGGAGTATCTGCAGCAGGCATCGACATCGCAGGTGCGGTTATCTGGCAGCCCCGTAGCAGTCCAAAAACGTATTAAAAATACAAAAAGAGTTGCAGGACAGCTAGGCTAGTCGGTCAAATTAGCACAGCGTGCAAGCCCTGAAAATTTATCCCATAGTAGGAAGAGTGCAGTGTGGCACTTTTTTGACCAAAATCCTATTGATGAGGCAAAGGTTATCTGTAAAAAGTGTGAAAGGACCTTTGGCCGAGGGAAAAATCTCCGAAATTTGAATACCAGTTGCATGCTTAGACATTTAATCACCATACACATTGCAAGCGTGGATGGACTACAAAATCTCAGGTAGCACATGTGCACCTGCTCCGACTGAAGGTAGCCAGCAATGCTCCATCGCTTCCCCCACTGTAAGCCCACCAGTTAGCACACCACCAGCAATAAATGTTGATCTGTCGTCTCAAGGCCAAAGCAGTCAGGGAATCACAATGTTTTTTCAACGAAAGACTGAATCACAAACCCCCTCTCAGTCCACCATGTCCACCGCTAGTTCCCCCATATGCAGCTCTCAAGTCCAGCTCACCCTAGCAGACACTCTGAGTAGGACAAGAAAGTACTCATCCTCTCATCCGCGTACACTGGCTTTGAATGCCTACATTGCCAAACTGATCTCATTACAGATAATGCCCTTCCGTTTGGTTGAAACGGCAGTGTTCCGAGAGCTCATGGCCTATGCTGTCCCACACTATGACTTACCCAGTCGGCACTTCTTTTCTAGAAAAGCCATCCCTGCCCTCCACCTGCATGTGAAAGACTACATTGTCCATGCACTCAAACAATCAGTGAGTGGAAAGGTGCACCTCACAACAGATGCATGGGCCATAAGGCATGGCCGGGCCATTACGTGTCCATCATTGTGCACTGGGTTAATGTGGTGGATACAGGGTCCACAGTGGACAGTGGCGGAGGGACAGTGCTGCCTAGCCCATGGTATAGCCAACTGTTGGCTGTAGGCGTTCGACCCGCATCCTCCTCCTCCAGAAGCGAAAGCTCGTCGACAGAGCGTAGTCGCACGAGCACTCCATCTTCAGCTGCCAGTGTTGCACACGAGGTGTTCCACTATCGAACAGCTAGTGGTAAGCGTCAGCAGGCTGTTTTAAAGATGATGTCTTCGGGCGACAACAGACACACCGCAGAGGTACTGGCCGACTACTTGCAGCGAGAAACTGAGTCATGGCTGGGCAGTCTACATCTTGAGCCAGGCAAAGTAGTCAGTGATAACGGCCGTAATTTTGTGGCGGCCATAGCCCTGGCAAAATTCAGACACATACCTTGCCTGGCTCACACCTTGAACCTGGTGGTGCAGTGCTTCATAAATAATTATCTGGAGTTATCAGCCCTGCTCCATAAGGTGCGAAGACTGTGCTCGCACATCCGTCGCTCGCCCGTAGACTCCAGTCGTATGCAGAGGCTGCAGCGATCGCTCCACCTCCCCAAGGACCGCTTAATCATAGACATTGCAACAAGGTGGAACTCCACCATGCACATGGTTGAGAGGCTGTGCGAACAGAGGCAGGCTGTAATGCATTTGTGGGAGGATACACAGGCAGGCAGTTTGAGGGCAGACATGGAGTTGTCAGGTATGCAGTGGTCAAAGCTGAAAGACCTCTGTAAAGACCTTCAGTGTTTTGAGGAATGCACACGGCTGGAAAGCGCAGACGACACCATCATAAGCATGATCATCCCACTTATGCGTCTGCTCATGCAAACTTTGATGCACATTAAGGATCAGGCGTCTGCAGTGGAGGAGGAAGAGGAGGAGGAGGAGGAGGAGGGAAGTCTTGATGACAGTCAGCCATTGTCTGCTCAGGGAACTGTCCAGGACGAGGTGGAGGGAAAAAGTGGAAGAGGAGGAGGATGAGGGGGATGATTATTTTGGGGAGGAGGATGCTTCTCAGGGGGCAAGAGATAATGTTGGCTTGCCAAGGTCAGGTACAGGGTTTGTGCGTGACTGGAGGGATGTGGATTTGGCAGAAAGTGCTCCTCCACCCACCACTGGCAGTGCATCATTGACACCTGGAACATTGGCATACATGTGTGATTATGTCTTGCGGATCCTAAAAAGGGACCACTGCATTGCCAAAATTATGAAGGATGACGACTACTGGTTGGCCAGCATCCTTGATCCACACTATAAAGGCAAATTAAAGAACATCATGCTACAGTAGAACCTAGAGCTAATATTGGCGAACAAACAAGCAACTCTGGTAAACCGTTTGTTAGAGGCATTCCCAGCACACAGCAGCGGTGCAGGTTCTACCACGAGCCGTACTGGGCCAAATGGAAGAGGTGTTCAGGGTGCACACAGCCAAAGTGGCGTTGGAGACAGGGGTTTCATGACTATGTTGTGGACTGATTTCTCGAGTACTGCTCACACGACTGTTAATACTGAATCGATTGCAACAGACAGGAGACAGCAGTTGTCAACTATGGTTCAAAATTACCTCTCCTCCCCTATCGATGTTCTCCCTCACTGCTCATTTTCCTTTGACTACTGGGCCTGTAAACTGGACACCTGGCCTGAATTGGCACAATATGCCTTACAGGAGCTCGCTTGCCCTGCTGGTAGTGTGCTATCAGAAAGAGTCTTCAGTGCTGCTGGATCAATCCTGACAGAAAGAAGGACCCAGCTGTCGACCCAAAATTTTGGTGATCTCAACTTCATTAAAATTAACCATGCCTGGGTTTCAAAGGATTTTGTACCACCTTCCCCTGATGACACATAGGTTGCCAGCAAAATGGCTCGCTTTGTCCTTCTCTTCCTCCGACTTCTCCAATTCCTCCATTTGCAACTGCTGAACGTCCAGCCTACACCTCAAAATATGCCAGTTTTTCCACCTCCCTAACTGGGCTGTACACCCCCTGGGCCATCGGCAAGTGCCGGAGCCCCGAGCAGGTGGGGGGCCCACTCGCCTTCAGAGACACCGGTGTACTATGAGGGGCCCTCTGCCAGTGCCGGCGCCCACAAGTGGGCCCCCCTGCTTGCTCAGGGCCCCAGCACTTGCAATACTTACCTCTCTATGCTCCACCGCTGTGACTTCTTCCGCGTTTCCTGGCAGTGACATTCAGGTCAGAGAGCGCGATGACGTCCCGTCTGTGCGCCCTCTGCCTGAACAGTCACAGTGCAGAGAGCTGGACTCTGAGGCGTCCAGAGTAGAGCAGTGCCCAGCCAGGAGAGGTATTTAATTTTTTTTAATGTTTGGAGCAATATATGGGGAGCATTATACACTGGAGAATTATATATGGGGCCCATCATACACTGGAGCATCATAGATAGGGCCCATTATACACTGGAGCATTATATATACATATAATATATACACTGCCCCATTATACAGTACAGACCAAAAGTTTGGACACACCTTCTCATTCAACGATTTTTCTGTATTTTCACAACTATGAAAATTGTAGAATCACACTGAAGGCATCAACACTATGAATTATCACATGTGGAATTAGAAATTACACTTTACAAAAAAGTGTGAAACAACTGAAAATATGTCTTATATTCTAGGTTCTTCAAAGTAGCCACCTTTTGCTTTGATTACTGCTTTGCACGCAGAAAAGGTGAACGGCTGGACTCTACATGCCTGCTTCCCACCGTGAAGCATGGAGGAGGTGGTGTGATGATGTGGGGGTGCTTTGCTGGAGCCACTGTTGGGGATTACACCATCACACCACCTCCTCCATACTTCATGGTGGGAACCAGGCATATAGAGTCCATCCGTTCAACTTTTCTGCGTGCAAAGCAGTAATCAAAGCAAAAGATGGCTACTTTGAAGAACCTAGAATATAAGACATATTTTCAGTTGTTTCACACTTTTTTGTAAAGTGAAATGTATAATTCCACATGTGTTAATTCATAGTTTTGATGCCTTCAGTGTGATTCTACAATTTTCATAGTCATGAAAATACAGAAAAATCTTTGAATGAGAAGGTGTGTCCAAACTTTTGGTCTGTACTGTATATGGGGCACATCATACACTGGAGCATTATATATGGGGCCCATCATACACTGGAGCATCATATACGGGTCCCATTATATACTGGAGCATCACATGGGGCCCATTATATATGGAGCATTATATAGGCCCATCATACACTGGAGCATCATCCATGGGGCCCATCATATACTGGAGCATCATATGGGGCCCATTATATATGGAGCATTATATAGGCCCATCATACACTGGAACATCATCCATGGGACCCATCATATACTGGAGCATCATATGGGGCCCATTATATATGGCACATCATATGGGGCACATTATATATGGAGCATCACATGGAGCACATTATATATGGAGCATTATATATGGGGACCATTATATTTGGAGCATTATATGGGGCTCATCATACACTGGAGCATCATATATGGGGTCCATCATATAGTAGAGCATCATATGGGGTTCATTATTTATGGGGCATCATTTAGGGCCCTTTATATATGGAGCATCATATGGAGCACATATGGGGCCTATTCTGTATAGAGCATTATATGGAGCCCATTCTGTATGGAGCAATATATGGGGCCCATCATATACTGTATGGAGCTTTATATGCGACTCATTATACTGTATGGGGCTCATTATACTCTATGGGGACCGTCCTATACTGTATGACACATTGTATGGGGACCATCATATACTGGAGCATTATGTGGAGCTCATCATATACTGTATGGAACAACTGTCCGGTTTTTGAGCTATTGTAGAATTTACAATAGATATCAGTCATGTAATGTAAGAAGTGAAGTATTTGGCATTGTACTATACCTATATTTCTGTGCCGTATTGGAGCATCATGAATTGTGGTATGTGTTAAAGGGGCCCACTGAGACTCTTTCGCCCGGGGCCTACGAAAACCTGGAGCCAGCCCTGCGCCCCCCCCCCCACAACTTTAGCCAAATAACCCCCAGTTTTCAATGCGTTACTATTATTATAAAGTAAATTAGGGTTGACAAGCTTAAGTAATAAGAATTGATGTCGTTGGCATTGAAATGGGCACTGTAGGTGTGTTTACTGTCCTCCACTCCCTGCCGACTTTTCTTCCCCATTGACTTGCATTGGGGTCGGGTAGAGTGTCAGTCGGACCTTCGACTTTTTCCGATAGTCGACCGATTTCGTTCGACTCGACTTTTGGGAAAGTCGGGTGGTACGAAACCCGACTCGACCCTCCCGAGGCAAAGTCGCTCATCTCTACTCATGACAAAGCCAGCTCTAGCGCACAATGCTACCTTTGTATAAAAACAAAGTGTATGTGTTTTGTATTACACAACTAAAATGAATACAGGAGATAATCTATTTAATAGTGTTGTCCTTAATCGAAAACTTGATGGCCTCATCGAAAAGACTGTGGAGGATAATAAACATCCAAGATGACCTGTAAATGCCTGAACTCTAAATACGTTTGTAAATGTAAGTGAATGAGAACTTGGGTGTGACCCTATGAACCAAGATAGTGCTCCTGACTCACGGTTGATACAAGGGTGGCACATGGCAAAATTTAAAGCTGTTTTCCACTCAAAACTTCATCTGTCTCGGTCTGAGCAGAAGTGAGGATGCCTTGGTCACAAAAAAAAACTTATTGCTGAGGCAATTATTTGGTCGCAGAGACAGAGACATCAATATCAATACTTCTGTTCAGGGTTAGACCATCAGAGTAGCAAAGCTCTGGCGCAGGAGTTGGTGTGAGTGGGGGTGGGGATGCATTCTGGGTATAAGTATTGCTTGTTTCTTATACAAGCATTTAAATGGGTATTCTCAAAATCTCAATGTGGTCTTATAATAATGTATGCATATTTATTATATATTGTGCCAATATAACCCACTGTTAAATCGGCCATGTTTTGCACATATAATCTCCCAAAGGATGCTTCTGTATTTTTTGATTACCCTTCAATTACAATTGGAATAATCCTGTAGCTTTAGGGACTCTTGTCAATCCTACACAGAGTTGTCTCTCTCTTATCTGGCATCTTGCCATTTTGGCTGTGCTGTGTCTAGAACAGAGCTTCTTCTGTCAGAGATGATCTACTTGCAGTTGAGCGCAGCACAGGATGTACCCGTACATATGTACTGCTAACTAACAGGAATGTTATATAGCAAGATGGGGCTATATATACAAGGGACAGAATGAAGCAATATGCTGCTTGATGGACTGTAAATAGACAAGACAGAAAGGAGAGAGCTACTGTATATACAGGGGACAGAAAGGAGAGATATATTGCAGAATGGGCTGTATATAGAGGACTGAGAAGAGAGATGTACTACAGTAAGGTTCTCTGTGTACAGAGCCTTAGATTAGTTGAGCTGTATTTGTTGCCTACTGCTGAGAAATCAGTAATGAGAAACTGCCAATGACACTCTATTAATGCATATGACAAAGTAATATACAGTGAAGGAAATAAGTATTTGATCCCTTGCTGATTTGTAAGTTTGCTCACTGACAAAGACATGAACAGTCTATAATTTTAAGGGTAGGTTAATTTTAATATTGAGAGATAGAATATAAAAAATAAAATCCAGAAAATCTCAGCGCCAGCCTGCCTATATATCAGCTGTACCCACCAGCACCTGTCTGCTTGTACGTCAGCCCTGTCGTTCTGCACCAGCCTGCCTGTATATCATCCATGTCCGCCAGCGCCTGCCTGCCTGTATATCTGCTGTGCCTGCCTGTACCAGCCTGCTTGTATATCAACCATGCCTGCCTGCACCTGTCGTGTCAGTCTGTATACCATTTGCATCTGCCGCTCCAGTCTGTATGCCAGCCATACCTATCTGTCTACACTTGCCGTGTCTCCCAGTACTCCTGTTGTGCCTGCCTGCACTTATCAAGTCCATCTACTTTTGGCCGTTATATCTACCTGTCCCTTTGGGGGTCAGCTGGCATGTGTCCGAGGTCTGCCTTGGAGTAGCACCTAATGTCTCAAGAACACTGCACTCGTTGAAAAACTTGCTTCAAGTGAATTTTTATTTGACATATAAGCAAAAGCGACAAGTAATTTGACGTTTCGGCCTCCACTGGGCCTTGATCACAAAGTCGCTGTAAAAAATAGATAAAGAGTGAACATTATACACAGTGAAATAACGGGTATATACATATATACATAAATACAGAAATATACGAAGTCCATGTCATAGTATTTCTATGGTTGAATAATAGGCATAGAATTCAATAACGGTTATCAAGACATAGACAGAGGCCTTTCAAAGGAGATAATGACAGAAAAATGATTACACACTGAGATATAAGGACCCAATATGAAATATATATTTTTTGAACACATACCCTTATTGCAATGGTGTGAAAAGACTTGTTCCGGACATCCTATATAAGGACTAGTCTGGAGCAGAGGAATTTGATTCCTTTTTAGGTTACTAGAAAAGATCAGGATAATATAAATTGTACAAAGTAGACATCCAGTGGTATATATTTATATGTACGCTATTTTCTAGGGAACCAATTAAGTTCACACCTGGTATAGGATTGATAATATAATTTTTATATAATAATATTTACCAAACTGGCACCTTGGAAAATAACGTTGAGACGCCTAAGTATGTGCCTGAAGAGTAGAATGATCCTGTATGGAGTGAGGTCAGGATCATATATATATGTTCTGGATCATGATATAATGCTGCTTATAATGAGATAGAGATCACAGATTATGGTATGTTCTCATAGGATGATTACTCAAATGCAAAGTATCATATGTAATCTGTGGCTATTGAAGGTAAGAGAAGTTTGAGATATTTACCACATATATCACAGTGGAAAGCCAATGGTCATGCTGGAAAGCGTATATAGTGTGCAATTGCTGCTAGGCTGTGAATACAAGAATAAGGAGTAGTGAAAACGCAGTTGTGCTAATATCAGTACTTATCTCATATAGCAGGAGCTCACATCCGTTAGTGGTGATATGGGAGCAAGTCCAGAGCATTAGTGGCTCAGAATGAGTGCTGGCACATCAGTGCCTTAGCAGGTGGGAGCTAGAGTGAGCTCATAGCAGCGCTGTATAAAGCGCTGGTGGATCATTACCATATCATCACTTGTGCGATCACCATGACTACATACTGAACAGATATAGAATCGCTGGCATCTTTCCCTTACTGCGCATGCGCCGGTTTGTGACGTCACATCCGGCCATCGCTATGACTACTACCAAACAGCGATAATATGGAGGTGAATATCGCTGACATCAGCCCCTACTGCGCATGCGCCGGCGTGTGATGTCACATCCGGCCATGTGATCCACCAGCGCTTTATACAGCGCTGCTATGAGCTCACTCTAGCTCCCACCTGCTAAAAATTTCCTTTACTACACAACTATGAGTGTGCCCAGTTTCTAATACATTTTTTTAGGGACCACATCATATTTGAAGTGAGTATGAGGGGTCTATATGACAGAAAATACCCTAAAGTTACGCCATTCTAAAAACTGCACCCCTCAAGGTGTTCAAAGTCACATTCAAGAGGTTATTAACCCTTCAGGTGCTTCACAAGGAACTGAAGCAATGTGGAAGGAAAAAATGAACATTTAATTTTTTTCACCCAAAATTTACTTTAGACCAAAACTTTTATTTTCACAAGGGTAACAGGAGAAAATGGACCCCAACATTTGTTGTGCAATTTCTCCTTGATACGCTGATAACTTATTTGTGGGGGAAATCTAATTAGTGGACGCCATGTTGCTTTTGGAGAGCCCCTGATGTGCCTAAACAGTGGAAATCCCCGCAAGTGACCCCATTTGGGAAACTACTCCCCTCAAGAATTTTATAGTGAGCATTTTGAACCCACAGATACGACACAGAATTTGATAACATTAGGTTGTTATTTTGAATATGTTGTCATTAGTGTTGAGTGCAAGTGCTTGTTACTCCAGTTAGTCCCTAACACAGCCCTAACCCCAACCATAACCATAACCCTTACCCCCCCACTCCAACCCTAAGCCCAACTGAAAATAATAGAAAATATATATATATATATATATTTTACAATTTTTTATCTAACTAAGGGAATGACAAAGGGGGGTTTGATTTACTATTCTTTTATTTTCATCACTGCGATAGGATGAATGGAAAACAGCCTTTAATACTCGTGACAATCACTACGAGTATCTCGTCATGCCCTTCGGGCGGTGTAATGCATCCATCACGTTTCAAGAGTTTGTTAATGACATCTTAGTGATCGCCTCTGTTTCCGTGGATGTGTATTTCAACCATATCCTGATACTCTCCTCTGATCTATCTACCCACAGAAAGCACGTCTGTCAAGTTCTGCAGCGTCTTTGAAAGAACAATTTGTTTGCCAAGTTGTCCAGTTGTGTCTTTGAAAAAACTTCCTTGCCTTTCCTTGGCAACATTGTTTCCAACAAGGATCTCTCCTGGCCCTGTCTTCAAGGTCTGCATGCCATTAAGCGCTTAATGGGTTTTCCCAACTTCTACAAGTAATTTATTCCTCACTTCTCATCCTTTATGGCACCTAGCTTTTATTATTATTACTTATTATTATAGAGCCATTTATCATGGCGCTTTACATGTGAAAAGAGTATACATAATAAAAAACAAGTACAGTAAATTTAAACAATACAAGTCACGACTGGTACAGGAGGAGAGAGAACCCTGCCCGCGAGGGCTCACAATCTACAAGGGATGCGTGAGGATACAATAGGTAAGGACAGAGCTGGTCATGCATCTTACCAAATCCCATCCCTACTCACGTTTTTTTGTCCACCTATCCTCTTGGTTTCTCCACCCCTTCACCTTCTGTTTTACCTTCCGATCCGTCACCACCACAATCCGCTCTCCATACTCCCACTGTCAAAGAGGTCCAATCTGTCAGCCCCTCCAGTACTATCTCCACCCAAAACTATCTTAATTTATAATAATTTAATAAATAAAATATATTTTTTTTTTATAAAAGCTTTGGTGTATGGTGTAATCACAAATATGAAAACTGCAATAAGTTTGGTACTCCAACATACATTATATCAAAAGACAAAGATATCAAACCATGTCATCCTGCCATTCTACTCTTCCTTGAGTTGAAATAAAGTACTCTGCAAATTTGTCCCTCATTCTTGAAACTGCCAAAGGACTTCGAAAAGAAATATTCTGATAATCATACAAGGACGTTTCTACCAAATTGTCATCCATGGCAATCTGTTCCTTGCATATTAGGAAATTGTGCAGGACAACACAAGCTTTCACCACCTCATCAACAGTGTAAGTCTTCAGGTTAATAGAGGTCAACAGAACTCGGTATTTGGATGTGAGAATGCCAAATGCACGCTCAACCATTCTTCGCGCTCGTGTTAAGCGACAATCAAACACTCTTTTCGTTGGCGTCAAGCCACTACTTACGTATGGCTTCAGCAGGTGTTGCGAGAGTTGGAACGCTTCATCTCCAACACATACAAACGGCATTGGTGGCCCAGAGGTTTCAGGAAGCGGTTTTGGTGATGGAAATTGGAAGTTGCTTCCATATAAATGACGCCCCATTGCAGACAATTTAAATACTTGAGAGTCATTGGAGCTGCCATAGGCCCCAATGTCGACTACTATCAACTTGTATTGTGCGTCTGCAATGGCCATAAGCACGATGTAGAAATATTTCTTATAATTAAAATATTCAGAGCCAGATGCAGCTGTTTTGATGATCCGAATATGTTTACCGTCCACTGTACCCAAGCAATTAGGAAACTGACAAATCTTTTGAAAGTGGTCAGCAATGTCCAGCCACCTCTCCGTTGTGGGAATTGGGATATGTTCTTCATGTAAACAGTCCCACAATGCACAGCAGATGTGTTTTACAATCCCCGATATGGTGGAAATCCCGAGTCAGAATTGGAAATGAAGTGAGGAAAGGGATTTGCCAGTTGCAAGGAATCTGTTAAAAAAAGGTAAGGCAATAATTACTACAAACTACCAGCAACAACATTACAGTTATAAGTCTGCTTTAACAGGAGGAGATACAATAAGAATGGCTTACCGAAGAGAAACCATCAAACGCTCCGCCGGTAAAATTGAGAAGCGGCAATACGTGTCATTTCTACGAATGAGGTCTCAAACACATGCAACCAAAATATCAAAGTTTTCCGCTTTCATCCGAACATAGTTAAAAAACTTCTCGGGTTTTCCTCTCAACTCCATATATAACGTAGAATACACCCCATGTGTCCTTCTCAGTGCAGTGATTGGGTGGATCCAAAAACGATGCCGACGCAGATGCGATGTCTTTCTCGCTCCTTTTCAAGAACGATCGCTTCCAAACGATTTGCCTCAAAAGGAAAATCCACATAGATCTTCACAATGTTCGCAATCACACCTTCCATTTTTGCCACTTTCTCTACAACCTGTCAAAGATGGGGTGTAGAGACACTGTATATATATGTATATTCAGTAGCGAATAACGTTTGGGAGCCTCCCACTGGGCGTTTTTAAAAAACGGTTCAGTCAAAAAAAGGAAGAAATGGATGAAAAAACTGATGCAATGAATCCGTTTTTTTGCCGGATCCGCTAGTCGGATCTGTAGAAAAAACTAATCCGGTGCATCGGTTTTTCACAATCTGCAATGAATCCGTCGAGCCAACGGATTGTGACTGACGGCAAAAAACTGATGTGTGAAAGGGGGCTTAAAAAACAACAGGTCATCTGTTTAACACTATCGTGACTGTGACATTACAACTTGGTGCCACGCTCCATAAAAGCTATGTACAGTGGCTTGTGAAAGTATTCACCCCGTGGCGTTTTTGGGTTTTGCTACTTCACAACCTGGAATATCACTGTTTTTATTTTTGAAGGTTTGCATCAGTTCATGGGAAGAACATGCTTACAACTGTGAACATTTGGTTTTCTTTTTATTATGAAGCAAACAACAAATAGGACAAAATAATTCAAAACTTCAGTGTGCATAACTATTCAACCCCTAAAATCAATATTTTGTAGAACCTCCTTTTGTGGCAATTACAGCTGGAAGCCACTTTAGATAAGTCTTTGTGAGCTTTTCACATCTTGACACTTGGATTTTTGCCCATTCCTCAAGACAAAACTGCTCCTGTTCCTTAAAGTTAAATTGTTTCCTCTGGTGAACAGCAATCTTCAAGTCTGACCAAAAATTCTTAATTGGATTAAGGATTGGGCACTCCAAAACATTTACACATTTCCTCTTAAACCAGAAGAGTGTTGCTTTAGCAGTATGTTTTCGGTCATTGTCTTAATGGAAGGTGAACCTCCATCCCAGTCTCAAATCATTGACAGACTGAAACAGGTTTTGCTCAAGAATATCTTATATTTCGCACCATCCATGTTCCTCTTGACTCAGACCATTTTTCCATTCCGTGTGGCTGAAAAACATCCCCACCGCATGATGCTGCCACTGTAAGGAGGAGTACCAGAGCAGGGGTACCTTTTACACGCCAGTTCCGGAACTGCTGGGGCTGTCACCCATGTTGCAGGGTGAAACATTGAGAGTGCAGAACAGACCGGGTCATGTGACTGAGGAAGGCAAGGCGGGACTATATAGATCTTGAGCTGGAAAGCTGAGTGGCAGAGCTCGAGCGGGAAAGCTGAGTGGTGGGTCAGGTTCTGTGACCGCTGTTAAGGCAGAGCTTCTCGTTGGTGCAGGCCTTCCCGACAGACCCCTGACAGAGAGAACCATTGCCAGTAGTCGATCAGTTGAAATTTCCCACTACCCTTCTCGCCAGGAGAGGACTCACGGCTGACGCCACAGACCGTGCCGTTAATAGGACGCCATGAGAGACTCCCGGCTAGGCCTGGACCTATTGAAGAGACTTGCGCACACCACGGAATGAAGGCTTGTTCCGGTTGTTCTTTACGTTGGACTCAGTACCGTGCCAGATACCGTTAGGTACTGGAAATCTACCCGTTCAACAGAGACTGCGTCGAGCCGTCAAGTGCCACTGCTGTCAGTGCCACCGTTGGATTCTCACCTGTCGCAGCCATCATTAGGACAACCTGCGCCGCTGCTGTCGGTGCCGCCGTTGGAACCCTGAATCTCCGCACAACTTAAGACTACAGTCTGATAAGTCTCACCTCTCTAATACTGAACTATCATTCACCCCTTACCTGCCCTACCATTCTCCCAGTTCTGCCCCATTCCTCACCTACACCCTGCTATCCTTCACTCCCTGCGTGGAGTGCATTTACTGTTTAATTTACTGTTTAATAAAATCCTTAACTCTTGATCTGCCTCCTGACCATGGTGACTTCACGCGTTTCTGCAGTTTCTACATCACCACCATGTTTCACCGTGGAGATGGCATTCTTGGGGTGATGACCTATGTTTGATTGACGCCAAACATAGCATTTACCTTTGTAGCCAAAAAGTTCAATTTTGGTTACATCTGTAATAATGATAACAATATTAATTTTATTTCTATAGCACCAACATATTCTGCAGCACCTTACATTTTAGATGGAACTTGTACAGACAATAGACATTACAGCATAACAATAATCACATAAATCAACAGATACCAAGAGTAATGAGGGCCCTGCTCGCAAGCCTACAATCTATGAGGAAATAGGGGAGACACGAAAGGTGGATGGTAACAATTGCTTTCAATGTTCTAACCATTAATAATGTAATAAATCGAGTGTTCATGTAATGCTGCATGAACCGGTTATCAGCCAGAATGTGTAAAAGTACAGACACAGTGGGCTATTAACTGCATAAAGCGTGTGAGAACATGATACGAGGAACCTGGTTATGAAGACAATTTTGAATGGGAAACACAGGGATAGTGAAATAAATGTGTTGAGGAGGTACGCCAGTCTGAAGAAATGCATTTTTAGGGCATGCTTAAAAACTGTGAGTATTGAGGATTAATTGAATTATTCTGGGTAGTGCATTCCAAAGAATTGGCTTACATCTAACCACAGCACCTTCTTCCACACATTTGAGGAGTCTCCCACGTGTCTTTTGGCAAACTCAAAATGAGCCTAACTATTTTTGTGTGAAAGTAAAGGCTTTTTTTTGCCCACTTGTCCATAAAGGCTATCTCTATGGAGTTTACGGCTTACTGTGGTTCATATATATCGTCTGGTCTCAGCTTGTGAACTCTGTAGCTCCTTCAGGGTTACCTTTGGTCTCTGTGCTACCTCTCTGATTAATGCCCTCCTTGCCTGGGCTGAGAGTTTTGGTGGGTGACCCTCTCTTGACAGGTTTGTTGTGGCACCATGTTCTTTCCATTTGATGATAATGGATTTGATGATGCTTCAGGGGATCAACAGAGATTGGATATTTTTTATAACCTAACTCTGACTTGTATATCTCAATAACTTTATCCCTCACTTGTTTGTAGATCTCCTTGGTCTTGTTTGGTTAGGGGTGCCTCCTAGCTTAATGGTGTTGCAGCCACTGTGGCCTTTCAGAAAAGGTCTGCATTTACTGAGAGACCATGTGACACCTAGATTACACACAGGTGGACTTCTTTTCACTAAGCATATGACTTATGAAGGTAATTGTTGCACTAGAATACTACATATTTTTTAGGCTTCATTGCAAAAGGAGTGACTACACAAGTACAGGCCAACTTTAAGTTATTTGATCCCATAAATTTAATTTATGTCTAAATTTTTCTCACTTCTCTTCACCAACTTAGACTATTTAGTATCGCACACTAATCGGAATACAAAAATATTTAAACGCAGGTTGTAATGTAACAAAATAAGTAAAAAGCCAAGGGGTGAATACTTTTGCAAGCCACTGCATATATCTAAAATATCAGTCTTTTTATCATACACTCTAAGTATCTCCAAAAAAGTGCCACTTTATGACTTATAAATAGGAAAAAATGACAAAAAAGGTAGCAATTGTTATTAGCGAGAACACAGAAATGTTAACTTGCCAAAGATCTTTGAAAAGTTTTACATACAAGCAAAAATGTGTATTTCATGCGAACTTAATGCAATAGTGTCTGACACGTGTAATTTTATGTTTGTGATATCATAAATCTTTCTAATACTGTAATACAGTAACAGACACCAAGAAAACAGATTACAGAATCGAATGATAAGGAAATTCTATGGGACAAGATCAGCATTACATCATTGGCGAGGTTCTCATCACCCACGAAACAGATGGCAATACACAAAATGCACTGTAGAAAACTCATTGACAACACTTGCTATAGTACTTTATCATTGCAGACATGGTTTGGTAAATATGTTAATACAGTAATATACAATGTTAAAGTGGTACCTTAAAATTCACTTTAAAGAGAACCTGTCATCAGCATTTTATACCCCAGGGAATATGAAATGATGGGCGAACCCAAACAGTAAAGTTCTAGGTCCTTACTGAACACCTGGTGTCTGTGCACGGACCTCGAACATGGACTTCTCCAGTAAGTCCTGTTACTGTCTGGGTTTGACACCCCGAACATTGGCTGTTTCCCATGCTGTCATCTCTGTGACAGTGCGAGAAACACCTGCAGCTCTTATTGGTGGTAAGATCGTTACCGCCGGTCAGAGAGCTGTAGTTCCAACACTATCAGATGACAGCAGTGAGCCATCAACTGAGAGCGGTGGTGAAAAGGTTAGGAATATGGTGTTTTATAATTTTTTACAGAGGACATGGGCTTCAGTGGATTAGGCATAACGGTGAGTATAACTTTGATTTTTATTTAGAATAAAGGAGTCTGTGTCTTTATTTCTAATAAAGGACTTTATTCTGGATTTTTTTACAATCTAACTATAGGGTTAGTGATGTGGTTGTCTTATAGACACCTCTCCATTACTAAACCCCAGGGCTTGATGTCAGCGGCCAAAAAACAGCTGACATCAACCCTACAACTATTATCCCACTTGTCACTGCCCAGGGAAGTGGGAAGAGCCATGCAAAGTGCCAGAATTGTCGCATCGAATCAATGTACCTTTTCTGGGGCGGCTGCAGGCTGCTATTTTTTGGCTGGGGAGGGCTAACATCAATGACACCTGCCCAGTCTGAGATTCCCAGCTGTCTGCTTTTAGGTTAGCTGCTTGTAAAAAATGGGTTGACATCACGCTGTTCTTATTATTATTTTTTCAAATAATGTAAAAGAAATGCTTTCAAGTACTCTCATCAGCCGACGCCTGTGACCTGCGGTAACCTTTCTACCGCCCTTCACAGCTGCTGACTCACATGCTGTCAGCTGACAGCGTGAGAACCGCAACTCTCCGACTGGAGGAAACTATCTTACTGCCATTCAGAGCCCGCGTTTGCAGCTCTGTCATGCAGAAGACAGCGTGGCAAACAACGGATGTTCGAGTCCCCATCAGATGAACGGAGTAAAGTGTTCGGTTTTGAGTTCAAGTTCTGGTACTGTTATGGTACCTGAACCAATTTTTTTTTTAAATAATCAGCCGAGCCCGCCGACCCGAACATCCACAGGTTTGCCCAACACCAGAAATCTGTCATCACTTTTGAGCAACTTTACCTATTATTATTATGCTTTTGCTTATTATAGTGATATCTTATTCCACAGCACTTTACAGACATTATCATTATTTACCTAAGGCGAGGAATTTCTGGCCTTGCAACTTGACGTTACAGAGACACAGTCAAGAAAAGGGATAAAAAATAAAGAAAAAATGAAGCTGAGATGCAGCGTTATCTTCCGGGCAGCATATGCCCCATAGCCTGGAAGAACTAATTAAAATAAATCGAAAAAAAATAACATTTACAGAACAAGGCATCATCCATGAGGCATACAGGTATGACTAGTTTCAGCTGACTATAACCTGTACGCCCATATTAATAGGGAAATTTGCTCAAATGTGGTGACAGATTTTCCAATTTTTTATGTTCATCTCTATCTCCCATAATGACAGTTCTGCTTCACGTCACTTGTCTTATCTATTGCATTTTTTCTGTGCTGTGTTGTGTATAAATATGTGTTTTCTTCAGATTTTGTATTAGTCTTTGCCTGATGAAAGAACCTGAGTAGTCTCGAAAGTTTGCAATTGTTACCATCTTTTCAGTTAGCCATTAAAAGGCATCAACTACTGAGGACTCTCAACTTTAAATATTTTTCTAAAATAGGAAAACAGATTTCTACAAACAATGTAAGGTTTACGCAACATGTCTCAAACTTTGCGCAAAAAAATATTTTGTACTATAAATCACTCCAGAATGGAGCAAAAGTAAATCTGTGCAAAAAATTTTTGCGACTTTTTAACCCCTTAACGACCAGGGGTATTTCATTTTTTGCATTTTCATTTTTTGCTCCCGTTTTCCCAGAGCCATAACTTTTTTGGCCATGTGAGGGTTTTTTTTTTGCAGGACAAGTGTTACTTTTCAATGACACCATTGGTTTTACCATATCGTGCACTGGAAAATGGGAAAAAAATTCCAAGGGCGGTGAAATTGGAAAAAAAGTGCAATTCCACAGTTTTTTACTGTGTTCACTACATGCTAAAACTGAGCTGCCATTATGATTCTCCAGGTCATTACGAGTTCATAGACACCAAACATGTCTAGGTTATTTTTTATTTAAGTGATGAGAAAAATCCAAAATTTGGTAAACAAAAAAAAAAAAAGCCGCCACATTCCAAGACCTGTAGCGTCTCCATTTTTCGTGATCTTGGGCTAGGTGAGAGCTTATTTTTTTGCGCACCGAGCTGACTTTTTTTATTAATACCATTTTGGTGAAGATACGATAAAGCATTTTTCGCCATGCGGCGCTTAGTTACCCGCTGTTTACCCTGGATACCAGCTCCCAGCGTCTGCTGTACGGCGCTGGGAGCTCGCTGATTGTTGGTCGCCCGCTGTCACACGCGCGATGTGTGCTGCCCAGCGGGAGACCAACGATAGATTTATGGTCCGGTACATTCTGCAACGATTAACGATCAGCCGACTGATCGTTTATCGTGTACTACTGTCACACGCAACTATGTCGTTTCGACATCGCTGCAACGTCACCAAAACCGGTGACGTTGCAACGATATTGTTCACGATATCATAGCGTGTAATGGGGCCTTTACTCAGTAATGTCTTTATTGTCTCTACATTTCACCTCTTAATTGTAAAGTGCTGCGTAATACGCTGGTGCTATGGAAATAAAAATTATTATTATTTATTACCAATATTGTACAACACTGACTATTATTGTAATAGATAGCATGCAAGTCCTGGCCTGTTTGAGCAAAAATAATCAAAAATAATGTTATCATCATATCTATGTGTCATATCAATCAAAAGGAGAATAAAATACATGAAAAAAGGAGAGTTTGGAACAGCGATGATAAACATAAACACATCAAATTATAAATATAATGTAACTGTATGAGTGGCTTATGTCCACAGCTGTCTGATATGTTAAAGGGGTTGTCCGGTAATATTTTTTTTCTAAAGGGGCAGTTGGCAGTCACACCCAGTTGACAGAGCGCCCACAAGAGAAATAGATGCTCTTTTGAAGTGAAGCAGGAAGAACTACCAGCAAAGCAGTCTGTGATTGCTCAGAGCAAGGCCCATAAGCAAAAAGTAAAATAGTCTCTGATATCCCCTTAAAATAGTGTAGAATAATAAATAAATAAATGCAGGTAATAAAAATATAAACAGTAGGATGAACATTCATTGATATGTGGGAAAAACCATGTTAATTTTTTTACATGAAATACTGCAAAATGTCATGGCAAAGAAATGATCTCTCCTACACTGCAAAGATAACAAATACTGCCACTACGAAACCATAACTGACGGGCAATCTGCCTCAAGTATGTTTCATTGTAGCCTTGTCAAAATGACACTGAAAATCAATGCAGTAGAGTAAATTGGGGATGATTTGCTAAAAAAAAATTCCCCAGCAATATGGCGCAATAGTGTAATACTTGGGCTAGCTAATATCATCATGGTTTAGACATTTTTTATCGTTTACATTTCTTAAATTTAGTGTCTGGTCTAGTCTCATTTTTAACTTTAGGAAAGTAGTAATAAATTTCCCTCATTGTCTCTTTGGACAAAACATCATTTGTACTTAATAAGTGGATGTCTGGGAGTCATTATGTGACACTAATTTTTTTGGAGACAGATTTTTCCTACAAAAAATGTCAACCCTTATTGGAGTTCAGATGATATTACAGACTGAAAATCACTTGTTCTTGGTCCTCTTTTAAACTATTACATTTGACTTAGTCAAACTCTCGTTACCTGTACCTAATCTGTCAAAATGAAAGGGGTGCAAATCGAACAATAAGACCAAGTGTGTATGGGTAAAAAAAAAGTACACACGTTTTCTTTCAATAATTTATTCAAAATTATGATTGGAAACAGTTAAGACCATAATTGATCAACTAAAACCTAGAGCCAGACCCACTAATTCCCAAAAACATTACCATGTAGTGACACCTACAAATTATTTGAAGGAAGCAACTTCATCCAGAAGTGGATACAAACAAAGAGGGCACTTGTGCCAGAAACAATATATGGGTCCCATTGCAATCTAGAAGCTCATGGAAATGCACAATTCCACCTGCTTTGGAGATAGCAGTGGGCCTCCTTACCTCTTGGGCCCTGTGGCACAGGTTCATCAATGGTATATCCACCCTTGACTGCAACTATATAATGTCTGCAGAAAAAGTAACAACTTTTTAGGCTGCAGTACCTGGGAACCCCTAACTAGGTTTCAAGAAACAGAACACTGTTTGGCAAACACTGGACTCACCTAATTTTTTGTATTCTCATAAAAAATAGTAATATGTTATGAATGTTGTAACACATTCACACATGGGAAATGCCATACCTATACCCAAGTGGCAACTGTACAGACTAGAAAGCACAACTAAAACACCCACCTTGGACCTAACTCCCTTAAGTAGCCACTAAGTGGTTTCTCATACCTCCTGAGCAACCAGAGGGGAGGCCAGAACACACTGTCAACAAGGTTAGAGGAAAGTTGGGAAGTAAGACACGAAAACCCTGGGTGAGAAACTAAAACACATTTGATAGAGAGGGAAAGCTAAGGAGAACCAAAAATTAAAAGAACAAATTTAAACTACCAGAAACCTAACAGTGGCAAAAAGAAAAGGTGCTGGGAGGTAAAGCATACAGATTCACTTCAAGAATACCACTGGAGTTTAACAAGCAAGGTAAACCCCTTAGCTGATGGGCTGGAACTCATGAACACACAACCACCAAGAGGTATAACCATGCAAAGGGAAGGGCAGTGAAGGGTTGAATATAAAAACCCCACCCAAAATGTAATAGGAAAATAAAAATGGGAATATGTCAAATGCCTGGAGAGGAGCAAACCAAGAAAGGAAAACAAAGACAATAGAAACATCAGCATTCGTACAGGGAAGAAAGGGCAATAGCTCAGCAGACAGAGGAAACGATCATGCAGCACCAGATCACTGGATCCAATCCCAAACAGTACACCAATGCTGTATTGGTTCATGGGAAACTCTATTTGCTGGAACAATTTTCTAAATACTCTAAATGATCAAATAATCATTAGAAGAAACTTTGAGATTAAAAATGGCCCAATTCATCAAGATGGTGTTTTTGCCCAAAACTTGATGAAGTGTGCACTGGTTAAGATACAACAAATTAATTGCGAAACTTATGGCTCCAAATGAAACTGGCACATCGAGCACCTGTGAAACCCAACACAAGAAAATACTCTGGTTTTGGTACTAGAGTACATTCCTTTTTAAAGCCCAATTTTTTTTTGCATAGATTGTGTTTAATTTTGTCAACTGTTGATTAAAGTCCCTCCAGCCACTCTGCCCATTTTTCAAAAAAATTGAACAAAGAACGGGGACTTTGACCTTTATCTTTGCATTGAAGAATTAAATAGCTTGGGCAAAGGGTTTAAGTTTTTCCTGGAAAAACGGAAATATGGGGTCTAAAAAAATACCCGGGGTTTTGCTATGTAAATTGCAAAATTATTAATCTTTTTTTTTTTTTTTTAATAATTATCGTGATAAAAAATCCCAATCTTTTTTTTAAATACATGAACCCCAAAAACCTTTTTTTAAACAATAGGTCATTTTTATGATGGGCTTCCCTTTAAGAATACAGAAGTAAAGACCATCCAAAGAAGGGAGTAAAATAGTGAATTTCTAAAGGGGTTTAGTTTTGTATTTTATATATAAGAACATCCAAAGACATTATTTATTTTCCCAAGTAAAGGAAAAAAGGAAACAACAGTGGGGCCGAGAATCATGTGCACAAGGACTCGGGGGGGACTTTTTTTGTGCGCCCAAAAAAGAAGTTTTTCCTTTAATGGGCTAACTTTACAGCCAGGAAATAGAAAATTTTCATCGGGTATTTCCAGTTTTTTGCGTAGGGAATCCAAAAATTTTTCAAAACCTTTAGTTTTTTTTTTCTACTTTTCCTCTAGATCCTTAGGATTATTTCTCCTTAACTAAAAGGAACACATATTTAATTTGCAAGAAACAAAAAATATTGGGGGGAAGCAAATTTGTGAAAAAGTTTTCCTTCTAGGCTTTTTCTAGCAATTTAATATCTATCTACAGGAAACAGTTTATTTCCTCCGTATCATATGGATGATTCAATGCCAGATTACTTATTTTGTCTTGCTTACTATGTGATCAAGGGGCTTTGCTTAAAAAATATTCATTGAGGAATTCTTCAATGCTCTGACATTTGTCACTTTTCACCCTGTTAAAAACAGTAGACTTTGAACTGTGCAAATTAATTCTTGGGGGTTTAATTACCGCCCCCATCCCGAGCCGCCCAGTGAAATTCATGGGGGTGAATGTGAGGTTCACAAATCTCAGTTACTTTGATGCTGCAGCTTGTAACCTAAAGCCAACAACCCTTTAAATCTTTTTTCAACCTTGTTTCAGTCTACACAGGAAAGCTTAGAGGGAGTAATTTAATTGTGTCTACCCTATTACGACACCCCAAATGATATATTCCAAGATTTTTTTTAAATGGGACACATAAACAATCACCATACTTTCATCTTGAATGTATTCTGAAGGGGAAAAAAAAAATTTTTAATTTTAAAAGTCATAGAAAATTTGATTTACAATTACTGTATGGACTCAAATTTGTCCCTGTCAGGGGAAAGTGGCAAATGATAGGATACTTTTGACCAGCTTGGCTTGTGCATCCCTTACTGTAGATAAATCACCTTTAAGAAAAAATTGTTTAAATGGAATGAAACTACAACGTTTTTCCCCCTTAAGATGTTTGTATTATCACTCAGTGTGTTTTTGTTTAAAACCGACTTCTAACCATGACTTTTCAGACCATTCCTAACTTAACCTTTCTAAAACTTTTACATAAAACAAAATGGCCGAAATCACTCACTAAGAAACATTTCCACCAATCCAATTTAAAAATCGTAATTCATTCTAAAAGACAAACCAAATACATGCCGAAACCCTTTATGTAATAGAAGTGACTGATAGCGGTAAATAAGAAAACAAAAGTTCATGCTGAACCACGATCGGGGAAAAAAATTACTGTTGTGAAAATTAATTAAGCAGTAGGATTTTATTTAAGACAAATGTTCAAAAAACCCATGACACATATTTCTTTTCATTTGTAAGCTACACAAAGAATAACATATATTGCCCTACTTTTCTGTTGCACAACATGCACCCAAACATTTAGATTTTAATAAATTTATACAGGGGTGTACTAGAAATCATGGGCCCCAATAACAGAATTTTTTAATTGTGCCCCTCCAAAAAAAACCCTTCAATTTATTTCGGCAGGGACTTAGAAGAGCATATCTCACAACTTTGCAGCCTATAAAGAATTTTCCCTCCTACGGGAAGTGTTAATTCCTCTTTTGTTGACCCATGAAGTATGATGCCAACCAAAGTGGCCCTGTAAAAAACGGGTATGATACCCCCAGGTAATTTCCCCTCCATGTACCCCCTAACGCCGTAATCAGACCCTACGACCGCAATTTCAACCCCCCAGCAAAGTTTAGGGCCCCAAAAACACGCATAAATCCCCCAACCTGACCCCACACACCCCCCATGCGGATAATGGGCCAACATACGTTAATGGCCCCCTTTACCTCCCACACTGTATATTGGCACCCACACAGTATGTAGACCCCAAACAAACCATCAAACTGTATGATTGTTTTCATACATTTTATAATGGCCCCCAATAGCCTGACATAAATATAAAGGCCCCACATAGCCTCCAAATTATAAAGGCATCTACATACAGTGGCATAAAAAGTTTGGGCCCAACCCCGGGGGGTCAAAATTACTTTTTATGTGATCAATAAAGCAAGTTTGAAAAAGAAATGAACAAAAAAAAGGGCAAAAGTTAAAAGGTCCCCCATTTCCTTTGAAATTTTTAGGCAGAAAAAAAAAAAAGTATTGCAATTTTTTACTTTTTAAAAATTAAAAAAGGAAAATGGCCCCAATGCAAAAGTTTGGGCCCATTGAAGATTTTCATTAGGAAATGCCAGGTGGATGCAATTCACAGTTTTTAAAAACCCAGCCTCCTATAACCTCCCAAAAAACCGCAGCCATTGGTCCTTTCTAAGCTTGCCTGCACTCTGAAAATGAAAATGGTGAAGGCCCACAAAGCGGGAAAGAAGGCCATAAGAAAGATACCCAAAGCATTTTCAAATGGCCCTTTCCTCAGTTTGAAATGTAATTTAAGGAATGGCATTTAAACAGGAACAGTGGAGGTCAAATAATTTCTGGAAGACCAAGCAAAATTTCAGTGAGTCGTTCTAGCATTGCTAGAGGGGTCAAGCAGAACCTCCGCTTGAGTGAAAAAGACCTTTCAGAAAGATTAGCATATCCGAGTTTGTGGTACATTTTTTTTCTGTTCAAACAGCGGTCAAATATGCTTATGGAAGAGTCATCAGTTTAAAAATCTCCTTAATTTCCCCCACCATAAAATTCGCTCGGGAATATGCGAAAAACATCTAAACAAGCCTGATGCATTTTTGAAACTTTACCCTTAGGTTTTTACAGATAAAGAAACTTTTTGGGTCTGTGGTTTTTTCCAGAAAAGGGATGTTGTGAGGAAAATTGAAAACGCCATTTAGTGCCATTATTTTAAGTGACCTAAATTATGCCAGCTCATGCCGGAACACACCATAATTAGGGGCTCCCCTTGCTCAGTAATGCCAAATATGTGGGAATAAATTGGTTTAGAACACTGGGGTTTTAAAAGAGGGGGGTTTGGATTTGGAGTGCAGACTTTGCCTGATTTCGTTGAGGGATGAGGGCATTTTGCTTTTCCAGCCTTTGGCTAGCATTAAATGGAAGCCCCCTAAAATTTTTTCCGTAACAAAAGACGGCCCTTTAGCAGAAAATTACTTTTTTTTTTTTGTGGGTGGAGTTGGCGCTTTATTGGGACATTTTACAAAACATTTTAATCACATTTTCCGGGCTCTTGCGGGCACTTACTTTGGGTTTCCATCTAAATCTTGATAATGGACAAATGAAACCCGCGAGTGATTCATTTTACAATAATAGGCAGTCAAGTTCCTGGACCCTCCGGGCCTAGTTTGAAGTGTCCTTCTTTCAGAATGCACAAAACTGTGTTCGCCGCCTTTTTTTGTCACCTAAAAAGTTGGACACCGCCGGATCCCCGGCCAAAGGCGTTCACAGGAATCCAATCGCCTTAATATAGTAAATCATCCCCAGGGGTTTTTGTCGAATCACGTTTCAAGATTTAAAAGGAAAACCAGGGTAAGTGCTCAGCAGGGAGCAGGAAAAAATGTTTAGGAAAGCCTTACTGTGATCTTTGGGAGGCAGAATTAAATAATCAATAGCATTAAAATTGATTTATTATTTTTTTCACGTTCCTCGAGCGGTAATAATTGATTAGAGGACTTTTTCTTCTGGTCATTGCATTACCCGCGATACCAAAATTTTTTATCGTGGTTTTTTTGTTTGGCTGCTGATTTTTTTATCTAAAAATAGTTTTTGCTCCCCATATTTAAAACAGCTCTTAATTTTTTTATATTTCGGCCAACAGAATATGTGATGGCTTGTTTTTTGAGAGCGAGTTGTGTTTTTATTGGTACCATTTTTGGGCACAAGAATTTTTTGTCGTTTTTTTCGATTTATGGGAAAAACAACAAAAACAGCATTTCAGGAATTTTTTTCAGTTTTATACCGCTCAAACGTGTGGGAAAATTGTAAGGCAACTTTATTCTTCGAGCTTACGATTACAGCGATACGGAATTTATATCTTTTTTTATGTTTTGGCACTTTTTTCACAAAAAAAACTATTTTACAGAAAAAAAAAATTAATTTGCATTGCTTTAGGGGAGCTTTAACCTTTTTTTTTTTTTCCGCTGACTGGGGTTTATGGCAGCTTGCTTTTTGGGACAAGTTCTTTTTTTTGCTGTTTTAAAATTTTTTTTTTCATTTTTTAAAATTTATTGTTTTTTTTTCTCTTTTTGGGGTTTGGAGCTTTTTTGATAAAGCATTTTGGGGTTTTTTTTGGTTTTTTTTTAAAGGTGTTTTTCTGAAGGGGTTTAAATATGGGATAGTTAAAAAAGATCGGTTTTTTCCGGGGGCCACAATGCCAAAAATGTTTTACTTATTTTTTTTAAATTTTTTTTTCTTAAAAAAATTTTATTTTTGGTTTTTAAATTTTTTCTTTTTTCTTCCTTTTTTTTGGGATTTTTAAAAAATTTTCTATTTTTTTTAAAAAAGCCCCCCTTTCAACTGTTTTCCCCTTTTAGGATGCTGATTTTATTTTAAAGTTTTCAGGGGGCGGGGGCTCCGCTTTGGGGCCCCTCCAGCTCATGTCCCCCCTAGCAGCCCCCGGGGGTTGTCACCATTGGCGGTCGTAAAATGAAAACTGACACATTGGATCCCCAAGGGGGGAGGGCAAAAAAAGCCTTTTCCCCTTAGTGCCACCCCGGATCCGCCAACCCCTGTTCCATTTGGTGTATCCCCCCTTCCGCACTAAATTATCCTATACAAATGTCCCCCAACCAAAAATTTTTTCATTTTTACTAAACCCCCATTACCCGGAGTAAAAAGAGCGGGTTTTGGCATGTTTTTTGGGGGGGTTTTCATTTTTAAAAAAATCGAAAACGGGGTTTTTCTTTTTAACTTGAGAAAACAAAGATTTGTAATCCGGATGAGTAATGCGTCCCCAGGGACTGACAACTATACCAGACAAAAAAAAGAAAAAGTATAGGATAAAGAATGGTTAGAAAAAATTAATTAAAGAATGATTTTTATTGATACAAATGTTAAAAAAAAATAAAAATTCCAAAAATTTACAGACGCACAAACCAAAAGTTTGGTTGGTGAAAAAATGCACTGAGACTGTCGGGGTTAGAGTTATAAATTGCTGTTAATTGAATTGAAATACATTGGGTGACAAGAGAGAGGATAAGGGTATGCATCAGAGAAGTCTTGGTAATTCCGATTTACTACCATGAATTAGGTGCAGCAGCACAAAAGATGAAAAAGTTGACCCACAGTTTATTAGATATAGTATATCACAGTGCTAAGTCAACAGGCATAGCAGACAGAAAAAGGGGGAAGAGGGTAATACCCTAATTCAGAAAAAAAACAAATGTCATGTCAACTGCTTAACCCAGCAGGAATACGACGGCGTCTAAAAGTCACTAAAATTGACAAAATCCCGGGCCCGGATGGGTAACACCCCCGAGTACTGCAGGAATTAAGCACAGTCCATAGAAGAACCATTATTTTAATTTTAAGATTCCATAATAACGGGTTCTGTACCCACAGGACTGGCGTATAGCAAAGTGGTGCCAATATTCCAAAAAGGGGCCAGTGGCCTTAAACATCTACTGTGGGTAAATCCTGGAGGGTTTTTTAAGGGATACTATATTGGAGTACGAAGCTGAAATAACCTCATGACACAGTATCAGCGGGTATATGAGAGACGTTCTGTCAGACTAATCTGAAAGCTTTATGAAGAGGTAAGTTCAGGACTGGACCAAGGGAATGCAGTGGACGTGGTGTTCATGGATTTCTCAAAAGCTTTTGAAACGGGTGCCACACAAAAGGTGATACATAAAATGGAACAATGGGGATAGGGGAAAAATATGTGTAAGTGGGTTAAGAACTGGCTCGAGATGGAAACAAGGGTGGTTATTAATGGAGCCCACTCGGACTGGGTCACGGTTAGCAGCGGGGTACCACAGGGGTCAGTATTGGGGCGCTTCTCTTAATATATTTATTAATACCCTGTAGGGGTCATTACAGAGTAGTATTTCAATATTTGCAGATGACACTAAAACTCTGCAGAGTAATCAATACAGAAGAGGATAATTTTATTTACAGGAGGATTTATGTAAAACTAGAAGCTTGGGCTGATAAATGGCAAATGAGCTTTAATGGGGATAAATGTAAGGTCATGCACTGGGTAGAACAAACATGATGTAAATTATGTGCTTAATAAGTAAAACACTGGGCAAAACTGTCACTGAAAAGACTTGGGTGTATGGGTGGACGACAAACTCACATTTAGTGGCCAATGTCAGGCAGCTGCTGCCAAGGCAAATAAAATAATGGGATGCATTAAAAGAGGCAAGATGCTCATGAGGAGAACAATATTTTACCTAACTATACAAGTCACTGGTGCGACCAACTTAGAATACTGTGTGCAGTTCTGGTCTCCGGTGTATAAGAAAGACATAGCTGAACTGGGAGCGGGGTGCAGAAGAGCGACCAAGGTTTAGAGAACTAGGGGGTCTGCAATACCAGGACAGGTTATTACACTTGGGGTTATTTAGTTTGGAAAAACGAAGGCTTAGGGGTAGTGTTGAGCGATACTGCTCGATATCTAAAAAATATCGGATCGGAATGGTATCGCCGATATCACTAAATATCGGCGATATCCGATTCCGATACCGAAAGTCCCATGTAAGTCTATGGGAACAAAATTCGCAACTAAAAAACCTTTATTTCCTTTTTTAAACACTAAATATACACACATAGAATACATTATTATATATATAATATTACAGTCATTGTGACATATATATATATACATATATGTATAGTTTATACACTTCTAACATAGTAAAATATCCTCTTGATTCAATTGCGGGTAAAGCCGGCTTCTGTGAAAACAGAAGCACCCGACATGAAATTACACATGGTGTACATAGGGTTAACCATGTCTTTTCATGTCGTTTGCAATCTGATTTGCACAAACAATTACATCAGTCTATGTGTGCAAAATTTCACACCTGTAGGGGTTAAATAAAGGTGTAAATTCGTTGTAAAAAAAAACGGACTTTTTGCTACGAATTTACACCTTAATTAACCCCTACAGGTGTGAAATTTTGCACACATAGACTGATGTAATTGTTTGTGCAAATCAGATAGCAAAGGACATGAAAAGACATGGTTAACCCTATGTACACCAAGTGTCATTTCATGTCGGGTTCTGCATTTTCACAAAAGCCGTCAATTGACTTAGCGGCTATTATACTATGTAGAAGTGTATGAACTATAAATAAAAATATATATATATGTGTCACAAATTCAATGACATGTATATATATATAATATATATATATATATATATATATATATATATATATATAAGGTGTAAAATTGTTTAAAAAAAAAATGCGTGGGCTCCCGCCCTATTTTCGCAACCAGACAGACAAAGCCAGCGAATGGGGCAGATAATAATAGCCCAGAGAGGGACCATTATTTTTGGCCCCCCTGGCTACTAACATCTGCCCCCAGACACCCCAGAAAAGACAAATCTATAATTAGATTTGCCCATTCTGGCACTTTGCCCGTCTATTCCCATTGCCCTGTAGCGGTGGCGAATGGGTTAATATGGGGTTAAAGCCACATTGCAATTGAATGGTGACCTTAAGCCAGGTTAATAATTGAGAGCTGTCAATTAGACAACTATCAATTATTAATCCTATTGCATGAAATAAAAATAAAACACACACACTTTAATTAAAAATCATTTTAATGAAATAAAGACACATGTTTTTGACCATCTTTTATTTGACTGCAAAAACCATTTCCTGTAATAAAAATAAAATAAAAAAGCAAAATTATTCTTACCTATCCCATGCACAGTCAGGTCCCATGGTGTAATCCTTCAGAAAGGGTTAATGTTTACTGCAGGGACCGCAGCTAATGCTGCAGCCTCACAGTAAACCCCAAATGAATGAGTTCCTCTCCTGGCTGACAGGAGAGGAAGTGGAAAGCTTAATTGATTGCTTTCCACTTTCACTTCAGGTCAGCCAGGGACACAATCAGTGACGTCAGAGGGAACTGATTAACAAAAATAGGGGTTCCCTTTGAATAAAAAATGGCGTCGGGTCCCCCTATTTTTGTTAACCAGTCTGATGAAGCAGACAGCTGAGGCCTGGATTTTCAGGCTGTTAAGGAGCCAAGATCCATGGACCTTGCCAGCCTGATAATACCAGGCCACAGCAGTCTGCATATCTTGGCTGATTAACAAAAATAGGGGATCCCCTCGAAAAAAATTGGCGTGGGGTCCCCCCTATTTTTGTTAACCAGCCAGATGAAGCAGACCGCTGAGGCCTGGAGTTTCAGGCTGTTAAGGAGCCAAGATCCATGGACCTTGCCAGCCTGATAATACCAGGCCACAGCAGTCTGCATATCTTGGCTGATTAACAAAAATAGGGGATCCCCTCAAAAAAAATTGGCGTGGGGTCCCCCTATTTTTGTTAACCAGCCAGATGAAGCAGACCGCTGAGGCCTGGATTTTCAGGCTGTTAAGGAGCCAAGATCCATGGACCTTGCCAGCCTGATAATACCAGGCCACAGCAGTCTGCATATCTTGGCTGATTAACAAAAATAGTGGATCCCCTCGAAAAAAATTGGCGTGGGGTCCCCCTATTTTTGTTAACCAGCCAGATGAAGCAGACCGCTGAGGCCTGGATTTTCAGGCTGTTAAGGAGCCAAGATCCATGGACCTTGCCAGCCTGATAATACCAGGCCACAGCAGTCTGCATATCTTGGCTGATTAACAAAAATAGGGGATCCCCTCGAAAAAAATTGGCGTGGGGTCCCCCCTATTTTTGTTAACCAGCCAGATGAAGCAGACCGCTGAGGCCTGGATTTTCAGGCTGTTAAGGAGCCAAGATCCATGGACCTTGCCAGCCTGATAATACCAGGCCACAGCAGTCTGCATATCTTGGCTGATTAACAAAAATAGGGGATCCCCTCGAAAAAAATTGGCGTGGGGTCCCCCCTATTTTTGTTAACCAGCCAGATGAAGCAGACCGCTGAGGCCTGGTTTTTCAGGCTGGTAAGGATCCAATATCCATGGACCTTGCAAGCCTGATAATACCAGGCCACAGCAGTCTGCTTAGCTTGGCTGGTTAACAAAAATAGGGGATCCCCTCGAAAAAAAAACGGCGTAGGGGTCCCCCTATTTTTGTTAACCAGCCAAGTAAAATGCAGACTGCTGCGGCCTGGTATTAAAAGACTGTCAAGGCCCATGGATTTTGGCCCTCAACAGCCTGATAATACCAGGCTACAGCAGCCCCACATTTGGCGCATCAAAAGATGTGCCAATTGTGGCACTTTACCCGGCTCTTCCCACTTGCCCTGTAGCGGTGGCAAGCGGGGTAATAAGGGGTTAATGTCACCGTTGATTGCACAGTGACAATAAGCCCGGTTAATAATGGAGAGGCGTCAATAAGACACCGATCCATTATTAATCCCAAAGTTATTAAATGCATAAAAAAAAGACAAAGCAAGAAATAAGTATTTTAATGAAATAAAAGAGACAACACAGTTTTCATTTCTTTTATTATACTCTCATTCCTGCGACGCCATCGATCTCCTGTAAAAAAAGAAAAAAACAAACCAACAGTATACCACCTATCCGACGCAGTCCATAGTAACGACTGTCCCACGACGATCCAGCTCTGCTACATCGCAATGACAGGCAGAGCCTGTCATCGCGACGCAGCACAGCTGATTACCTGCTTCCCCGGCGGTGACGTCATCGGACTGACTGCTTTACGGCCGGGATTACCCAGCAGTCACTGCAGTTATCGCGAAAAACTGCATGTGACCGCCGGGGAAAGATGATGGCGGCCATGAAGCAGTCCAGGCCGTGACCGTCGGAGATCTTCTGCCAGGTAAGTGCCGCTGACTCCTGACAGACCCGACCGACGGACACTGACAGTGACAGACCCGACCGACGGACACAGACAGTGACAGTGACAATCCCGATTCCGGTATCTGATATGACGAAAATATCGGTACTCGGAATCGAAAGCCCGATACAGCTAATATCGGCCGATACCCGATATTTGCAGTATCGTATCGCTCAACACTAGTCACAAGCCATCAAACAAAGAAGAACTGCTTAAATTTTTGCACCAGGAGCAGTGTGAAAGACTGGTGGAAAGAGTGCCAAGACGTATGAAAGCTGTTTTTAAAAATCATGGTTATTCCACAAAATATTGATTTCAGAAGTCTTCCTGAGTTAAAACATTAATATTGTTGTTTCTAAATGATTATGAACTTGTTTCCTTTGCATTATTTGATGCCTGAAAGCCCTGGTTTGTTTTTTTACATTTTGACCATGTTTCTTTGTCTGAAAAAAAATACAAAATTTTTTGCATGGAAATTCGGAGACATGTTGTCAGAAGTTTATAGACTAAAAGAACAATTTACATTTTACTCAAAAATATACCTATAAAGAGAAAAATCAGACAAACTGAACATTAGAAAGTAGTCTCTTAATTTTTGCCAGAGCTGTATATATATATTACTAGCTATGAACCTGTTCTACGCCCAGGTGGCAAGCATTTTTATTGGTATATGGTCTCCCATCCTGGTATGTGCTGCCCCCTCCTATCCTGGTATTCATGGTCCCCTCACCCCCACCCAATCCTGGTATGCATGGCACCCCATTCCTCATCCTGGTATGTATGGTCCCCTCAACTCCCAATCCTGGTATGCATAGTGCCCCCTCATCCCTATCCTGGTATGCATGGTACCTGCTCATCCGTATCCTGGTATTCATGGTTCCCTCACTCCCAATCCTGGTATGCATGGTCCTTTCCCCCCCAATCCAGGAATGCATGGTCCCCTCACCCCCCAAGCCTGGTATGCATGGTCCCCTCACCCACCAATCCTGGTATGCATGGTCCCCTCCCCCCAATCCTGGAATGCATGGTCCCCTCACCCCCAATCCAGGAATGCATGGTCCCCTCACCCCCCCAATCCTGGAATGCATGGTCCCCTCACCCCCCAATCCTGGTATGCATGGTCCCTCCCCCCAATCCTGGAATGCATGTTCCCCTCAATCCTGGAATGCATGGTGTCCTCACCCCAATCCTGGTATGCATGGTCCCCTCCCCCCAATCCTGGTATGCATGGTCCCCTCACCCCCCAATCCTGGTATGCATGGTCCCCTCCCCCAATCCTGGAATGCTTGGTCCCCTCACCCCCCAATCCCGATATGCATGGTACGCTCACCCCCCAATCCTGGTATGCATGGTCCAATCACCCCCAATCCTGGTATGCATGGTCCCCCCTCATCCCTAGCATAGGATGTATGGTACCCCCTTACCCCAATTCTGATATGCATGGTCCCCTCATCCCCCAATCCTGGTATGCATGGTACCCCTCACTCCCCTATCCTGGTATGCATGGTACACCTCATCCCCTAATCCTGGTATGCACGGTCCCCTCACCCCCCAATCCTGGTATGCATGGTCCTTTCACCCCCATTCTGGTATGCCTGGTCCCCTCACCCCTCAATCCTGATATGCATGGTCCCCTCACCCCCAATCCTAATATGCATGGTCCTCTAACCCCCCCATCCTGGTATGCAAAGTCTACTCACTCCCCAATCTTGGAATGCATGGTCCCCTCACCCCCAATCCTGGTATGCATAGTCCCCTCACCCCCCAATCCTGATATGCATAGTCCCCTCACCCCCCAATCCTGGCATGCATGGTCCCCCTCCTTCCTATCATAGGATGTATGGTACCCTCTCTCCCCACAATCCTGGAATGCATTGTCTCTTCACCCCAATCCTGGTATGCATGGTTCCCTCACCCCCTATCCGGGAATGCATGGTCCTCTCACCCCCAATCTTGGAATGCATGGTCCTCTCACCCCCCAATCCTGGAATGCATGGTCCTCTCACCCCCCAATCCTGGAATGCATGGTCCTCTCACCCCCGAATCCTGGAATGCATGGTCCTCTCATCCCCGAATCCTGATGTGCATGGTCCCCTCACCCCCAATTCTGGAGTGCATGGTTGGTCTTCTCACCCCCCAATCCTGGAATGCATGGTCCTCTCACTCCCCAATCCTGTAATGCATGGTCCCCTCACCCCCCAATCCTGGTATGCATGGTTCCTTCACCCCCATATCCTGGAATGCATGGACCTCTCACCCCCAATCCTGGAATGCATGGTCCCCTCACCCTCTATCCTGGAATGCATGGTCCCCTCACCCCCCTATCCTGGTATGTATGATCCCCCTCACCCCCCAATCCTGGTGTGTATGGTCCCCTCACCCCAAATCCTGGAATGCATGGTCCCCTCACCCCCCAATCCTGGAATGCATGGTCCCCTCACTCCCCTATCCTGGAATGCATGGTCCCCTCACCACCCTATCCTGGTATGTATGGTCCCCCTCACACCCCAATCCTCATGTGCATGGTCCCCTCACCTCCAATCCTGGAATGCATGGTCCCCTCACCCCCCAATCCTGGAATGCATGGTCCCCTCACCCCCCAATCCTGGAATGCATAATTCCCTATCCCCCTATCCTGGAATGCATGGTCCCATCACCCCCCAATCCTGGTATGCATGGTCCTCTCACCTCCCAATCCTGGAATGCATGGTCCCCTCACCCCCCAATCATATTGTGCATGGTCCCCTCACCCCCTTTTCTGGTATGCATGCTACCCCTCAACCTCCCTATCCTGATATGCATGGTCCCCTCACCACCCAATCCTGGAATGCATGCTACCTCACACCCCCATCCTGATATGTATGGTCCCCCTCACCCCTATTTAACTGCACACCTACAAAAAAAAAAACATTTATACTCACCTTTCTTCCCTGTGCTCCAGCGATGTCCCAATCTGCCGAAGGCTGGGGGAGGGTGTGGCGCCGGAGTACGCGCATGCCCATACCGCGCTGTCCGGCGCAATATTGCTGAAGACACACTGCAAATGTGTCTTCAGTAAAATGGCGCCAGATAGCGCTATGCGCATGCGCGATTCCAGCGCCGCACTCCTGCCCCGGTCTTCAGACAGAGAAGCGCCGCGGCAACGCTCCCCTGGTCAGGTAAGTATGTAAATATGGCGCCGGAGATAGCGGTATGCATTCAGTGTCTACAAGTACCGCGATCTCCGGCGCCATACACAATCCTCACCGCTGGATGCCGTCTTCTGTCTGGAGTCAGACTGCGCAGGCGCGTGCGCTTGTGCAGTCTATAAAGGCTTCGGACAGAGTGACGCTCCCAGCGTTATATTATAGATTAACCTATATGGCCTGAGCAGTTGTGTACTTAGGTGAATGGCATCTTCTTCTGACATGTTTCCACCTCTTTTGGTCATTCAGGGGTTCATCAGGGAATTTCTTCAATCAGGGGCAACAAAAGGAGACCATAAGCCGTACTGAAATGATGATAACATCTCACAGGTCCAGGCAATATGCCCTCACACTGCTCCGTACATACAGTATGAGCATCCACACAGTCCCGTACATACAGTATGAGCCCCCACACAGACCTGTACATTCCGTATGAGTCTACTTGCAGCTCCCTACGTTTAGTATGCGTGCCCACATAGCTTCCTGTATACAGTATGAGCCCCCATATATCACCCTACATACAATATGAGCCTCCACTCAGCCCAATGCATACAGTATAAAGCCACACACAGTCCCCTACATATGAGTCCTCATAATGCCCCCTATATACAGTATGAGCCCACACATAGCCTCCTATATACAGTATGAGTCTGCATATAGCCTCCAGTATACAGTATGAGCACGAACATATCCTCCTATATACAATATGAACCCGCAAATAGCCTCCTATGTACAATATGAGTCCCCACATAGCTTCCTATATGCAGTATTCACCCCCACATAGCCTCCTATATACATTACGAGTCTGCACATAGTTTCCTATATGTAGTATGAATCCCCATATAGCTCTCTATATACAGTATGAGCCTGCACATAGCTTCCAGTAAACAGTGTGATCCCGTACATAGCCTAATGTAAGCAGTCTGAACCCAATATAGCCCCTATATACAGTATGAGCCCACACATAGCCTCCTGTATACACTGTGAACCCCCATATAGCCTCCTATATAAAGTATGAGTCCGCACAAAGCCTCCTAAAAACAGTATAAGCCCACAAGTAGCTTCCTATAAACACTATGAGCCCGCAAATAGCCTCCTGTATAGAGTGTGAGCCCATACATAGCCTCCTATATATAGGATGAGCCCGCACAGTTTCCTGCATATAGTCTGAACCCCATATAGCCTCCTATATACAGTATGAACCTTCATCTAGCCTCTTACATACAGTATGAGCCCACACATAGCCTCCTGTATATAGTATGAGCCCCTATATAGCCTCGTATATAGAGTATGAGCCCACACATAGCCTCCTGTATACAGTATGAGTCTGCACATCCTATACACATATTAGTAATAAAAAAATACATACTCACCTCCCTGCCATTCACCTGGCACTCTGCTCTGGTCCCCGAGGCTCCACTTCTAGTCTAGCCAGCGCGTAAATGCTAGCATACTGACGTCATCCTGTCAGCGCCAGCTGATCATGTCATCACACTCGCATGTCACAGCAGAGGCGACGGGAGCTCCCCTGGAGCTGTACTGCCACACTGCATCGTCGACAGCGCAGAGCTAGGAAAGTCCCTGCCGGGATATGGCGGCGCACAAAACATTATCATGAGGGCAATCTGGCGATGGGCCCCCCAGAGACCCAGGCCCGGACGGTAGCCGGGATTCCCCTCATTATAATCTGCCTATGCCTATTACACAGTCAGAACTGTTAAATCACATGAATGTGTGCTCAGTTTATGAACAAACACAATTTTTCTTCCAATTTGGATGTGCATGATTAAAGAATACTTACAAAAAATAGAGTAATTAATAAACCGTTAACAAAAAGAATACCCATTAAAATTTTACTTTTAACAGTTTTTATAAAAAAATGTTGACTTAAAAGTTGAAATAACCTCAATACAGAGGTGATTAGTTAATGAATGATTAAAGAAGCCCTCCCACCAAAATGTTTATCTTCTTAATATATTGTAATCAGCATATTACATAGCACTGTGCTCTTACAATTGCTTAATTTGCCTTTTCTACTCAGCTGATTCTTCATTTTTCCATTAGGTCTATGACATCATGTGGTTAAAAACTGACTAGCTGAATTCTTCTAAGCTCTATGTAGAAACAAGAGGTCAATTTTCCCTGTATGAGTCATGAGTCACTGCAAAAGTCCCAGTGGGGTTGGAGGAGGGAGCAGCTGGGTCAGGAGTTGAAGAGGGGAATGATAAATGCAAGGGCAAGATATTTCTTGCCTCTACATAAAGCAGAGAAAAGAGAAAAATTACCTGGTAGAAAGACAAAATCAGCAATTGTAAGTACACAGTACTGTATAATAGGATGACTGCAATATATTAAGAGAATTACAATTTTTGTGAGTGCTTCTTTAAGAATATGACATGATTCTTTAAATCTGTATAAGACACGTCAAAGATAGTATATAGGGAAATATTCAACTTTTACTGTAGATTTTAATTCTGAAATGTTTTTCAAAAGGGGACTTTCCTTTAAGATAAAAATAATCCCATTTTCTTAACCCCCTACATGCTGTTATAGTGATCACAATAAGAGGGACAATGGTGGCACCAAGCCAGTTCCTGAACACTTATCATTCAATTGAGTCTAGACGTGAAAATATGAAAGTATTGTATCACGAAAGTGGCAGTTAATTTTGCACTGAAAGGCCATGTATTTTTAGCAAGTCTTATCTATTAAGACACAGATCATATTTTATTCCCTTTGTGTCAGCATTATTTTGAAGAAATGTTCATTTTCAAGCATAAAAGTTAAAAAACTGGAAACTGTATACATAAATTCTCAACCAATTTTTATTTTTGTTCTCTTTCTACCTAATATAGAAGGTGCCTGACAGTGGTGTATCTTTATTTTTGTGTTTATTGTGGAAAAATGGGTGGAAATCCCTATGGGCAATTTTATTGTTGCTATTAGTGGTTGTCACTCCGCATGTATTGCACAATTAGTAATATAGCTCAGAAATTAAGAGCAACAGAATATTATTTTATTACAATAAATTATATTTCCTGATCACTGTTTATATAAATATATTCATATATACAATTTTTATGGGCCCTTCTATTGAGGTGGATTATATAAGCCATAGATGTGTGCAAGCAGCAAAGACAGGAAGGAACAGTGCAGTTGAGGGGCTCTTGACGGTTGAAACATGGATCAGTGAACCCGAAGAATGCAGGGTATGCAGGTGTTACACACCAGTCATGGGTATCCCGGGATCTGCTTCCTTCACCACTGTCTACTGCCCTCTATTGTGTTCCACATTGGGTTTTACAGGTTGCTTGGTGTGGTTCAGTGATATCATCTCCTTAATCCTTTTTAAAGGGAATTTGTCACCCCATTTTTCGACCATAAGCTGCGGCCACCGCCATCAGGGGCTTATCTACAGTATTCTGTAATGCTGTACACAAGCCCCCGATGTAACCTGAAAGAGAAGAAAAAAGAGTTAGACTATACTCACCCAGGGGCGGTCTGGGGTCTAGTTCAGTTTGGAGGGAGTCGCGGTCCGGTCCGGCGCCTCCCATCTTCTAGCGATGACGTCCTCTTCTTTGCCTCCCGTCGCGGTTCCAACACAGGCACATTGCTCTGCCCTGTTGAGGGCAGAGCAGAGTACTGCAGTGCGCAGGCGCCATGAAAGGTCAGAGAGGTCCAGCGCCTGCGCACTGCAGTACTCTACTCTGCCCTCAATAGGGCAGATAAAATATGTCTGCGCAGGAGCCGCGAAGGGAAGCAAAGAAGAGGACGTCATCGCTAGAAGATGGGAGGCGCCGGACCGGACCGCGACTCCCTCCGGACCGAACTAGACCCCGGACCGCCCTGGGTGAGTATAATCTAACTCTTTTTTCTTCACTTTCAGGTTACATCGGGGGCTTATCTACAGTTTTACAGAATGCTGTAGATAAGCCCCTGATGGCGGTGGTCGCAGCTTATAGTCAAAAAATGGGGTGACAGATGCCCACTAAGGCACACCCCTTTGTATTAGGAAAAGACTCCAGAGTCCTATGTTTGATGTGCTCCTCTATTTATATTTATTGTGCTTTAAATTCCATTAATCTCTGCTGGATTCCACTAAATCTGTCCTACTGCTTCTGTAACTGCTATTTGTCCAAGTCCTCATGGTTCTACCTGTCCTAGAGTAAGATGCACCAATTCCCGGAATCTGGGTGCCCACCCAGAACAGAAGATTAATGGATTCACCTCTCCAAGTGAGCCATACAGCAGGAGAGCAGACAAACAGAGAAAATAGCACAGATGAAGCAGATCCAGGTGTGTGGATGTACACAGAAACAGTAGCAACAGTATCAGTACAGGGAGCTGAGTTTTTCCAGCCGGAAGCAATTGATCACAAGAATGCAGTCATATAAAATCTGGTATCTTCCACCAAGGCAATGGTTAAACATAGGTATAATGAAGAAGTAAAATGCAACCAAATTAAGCTTGACTGTGCTTGGAATATCTATGTTTGTAGTATGCAAGTCAGGAGAAGATGAGAAGATGACAGACACCTGGCTGGGGTGCTGTATGCAATTCTGAGAGTTGATTTGCAACAACTCTAGTGGTTTGTTGTATTTCTTGAGCCACACCACTGTTTAAATATGTGTGTCTTTTTATTATGTTTTAAGTAATCAATAAAGATTATGGTATTTTTGTCATAAGTAAACGGATTTGACTCTACTTGTTGATAAATGTTTTCATTTTAGTAGGGAAGGGTGTTACTAGGTCATAATTGTGTGCCTCTAATAGGAACATAAGATTGAATAATATAAGCAATATATGTATAAAAGTATAGGGAGACTTACACATGAAACGTCCAAGACATACAATTCTAAATCCATAGGCATTAACTTTTTACAACTGAAACCTGTTTTCACTTTCCTGACTGTTTCAAAATTTTCAAAGTTTTCAAATAATACGGTAGCTGTGGAATGCTTCCACATATCTCAGAAAAATATTAGACTTGAGAGTCCTCAGTGGTTGATATCACCACTGAGACTCTCAAGTCTAATATTTTCTATCTACTGCTAACACGGACAAGATAACATCTTCCTATATCCACAATCTCAGTGATCTAAGCGTATGTGCACACTATATCTTTTCAGCAGATTCGCCACAGAATCCACTTGAAAACATATCAGAAATATCAAAAGAATGAAAATATAAATTTATATTTCAGAAAGATGTGCTGTTCATTTGTTCAGGCTTTTGAACATCTTTTAACTACTTCAGGCTTCTAAAAATATCACACAGTTAAAAGAAGTAACCTGACCATTCTTCGGGCAATTTCTGTTCTGCACTTTGCTATAAGTTAATGGGGAAACTCAAAAGATGCTAGGAAGAAGCCTGGACGTCTTTTGGAGCATTCTGCCATTGTTTTTGCTTAAAGAAACACTCATATCAAAGTATTTATCCTCTTCATATATTGCAGTCATCATGTTAGAGAGCACTGTGTACTTACAATTGCTAATTTTTGCTCTTCTTCCCATTTAACTCTTCTCTTTTTCATTAGGTCTATGACATTATATGACTAAAAACAGACTAGCTGAATTTTTCTAATCTCTTTAAAGAAACAGGAAATCTCTTTTTTTCTGCATGAGTCAGTATCAGAACTACAATATGACTGAAAAGTCTCTGGCAACTCAGCTCGACCGGCTCTTTGACTCCTGATCCAGCTGCTTCCTTTCCTTTTGCTTATATCTCTCTTCCTTTTGTCAGTGACGTAGGATTGTAGTTTGTAGTGCAGTTTGTAGTGCAAGCTTTCTTGACTCCTCAGATACCACAACTGATTCCATTCTGGAAACTACACCCCGCATAAATTCTATGAGCATCTTAAACCCACAAGTGAGTCACGTAATTTTATATCAGTGGACAATGAAAATGAAAAATTAGTTTTTCATTTTTGAAAGGGCTAATAGGTGAAAATGGACCACATAATTTGTCACCAAATTCCTCCTGAATGCGTCAATACCCCATGTGTGGTTGTAAACTACTTTTCACGCCCACTGCAAAGCTTAGAAGTGACGGAGCACCATACTGGAGTACAGATTTTGCTGGAAAGGTTTGCGGGTGCTACAGTATATTATATTACTTTGCTAAAGACCCTGAGAAGAGAGATGAGCAGGATGCCCCAAAGAGCGATCGCATTTGAACCCCATTCTAAAATATGACATACTATCCTGTCCATGTGACCTGGGCATTAAGTCCCAATGACGGGATAGTACGTCATAGTCGATCGGCCGCGCTCACGGGGGGAGGGCGGCAGATCACAGCTGACACCTGGCACTACCGTTCTGACCGCTCCTGGCACTTTAACCCCCGGAACGCTGCCATAAAACATGATCGCAGTGTTCTGGCAGCATAGGGAAGCATCGCGCAGGGAGGGGGCTCCCTGCGTGCTTCCCTGAGACCCTCAGAGCAACGTGATATGATAGCATTGTTCCGAGGGCCTCCTCCCTGCAGGACCCCGGATCCAAGATGGCTTCGGGGTCCTTCCAGGTCCTGCAGGGAGGTGGCTTGTCAGTGCCTCCTGAGAGCAGGCGCTGAGATGCCTCCTGCACTGCCTGTCAGATCGCTGATCTGACAGAGCACTCTGCAATCTGTCAGATCAGGGATCTGACATTATATTGTAATGTCCCACCCTGTGACAACGTTTAAAAATGTAAAAAAAAATAAATAACTTGTAAAAATATTAAAAAAAAATAAAAAAAATATATTATTCCCCAATAAACATATTATTATTATGTAAATAAGAAGAAACAATAAAAGTACACATATTTAGTATCGCCGCGTCCATAACGACTCGCCCTATAAAGCTGTCCCACTAGTTAACCCCTTTAGTGAACCCCTTAAAAAAAACAGAAAAAAAACAATGCTTTATCATCATACCGCAGAACAAAAAATGGAATAACACGCAATCAAAAAGACAGATATAAATAAACATGGTACCACTGAAAACGAGCCACAATAAAGCAACATCAGCGAAAAAATTAAAAAGTTATAGCTCGCAGAATAAAGCGATGCAAAAATAATTATTTTTTATATAAAATTGTTTTTATTGTATAAAAGCGCCAAAACATAAAGAAATAAACAAATGAGGTATCGCTGTAATCATACTGACCCGATGAATAAAACTACTTTATCAATTTTACTACACGCGGAACGGTATAAACGCCCCCCCAAATGAAATTCATGAATTGCTGGCTTTTGTTCATTCTGCCTGCAAAAATCGTAATAAAAAGCGATCAAAAATGTCATGTGCCCAAAATTGGTACCAATAAAAACGCCAACTCATCCCGCAAAAAATAAGACCTCACATGACTCTGTGGGACAAAATATGGAAAAATTATAGCTCTCAAAATGTGGTGATGCAAAAACTATTTTTTGCAATAAAAAGTGTCTTTTAGCATGTGACAGCTGCCAATCATAAAAACCCGCTATAAAAACCCGCTATAAATAGTAAATCAAACCCCTTTTATCACCCCTTTAGTTATGGAAAAATAATAAAATTGAAAAATGTATTTATTTCCATTTTCCCGTTAGGGTTAGGGTTATGATTAGGGTAAAGGTTGGGATTAGGGTTAGGGGTGTGTTAGGGTTAGGTTTGTGGCTAGGGCTATGGTTAGGGTTGGGATTAGGGTTAGGGGTGTGTTGGGGTTAGGGTTGGAGTTAGAATTGAGGGGTTTCCACTGTTTAGGCACATCAGGGGCTCTCCAAACTTGACATGACATGGCGTCCAATCTCAATTCCACCCAATTCAGCATTGAAAAAGTCAAACAGTACTCCTTCCTTTCTGAGCTCTGCCATGTGCCCAAACAGTCGTTAACCCCCACATATGGGGTATCAGCATACTCAGGACAAATTGCATAATAACTCTTGAGGTCCAATTTCTTCTGTTACCCTTGGGAAAATAAAAAATTTGGGGCAAAATTTTTTTGTGTAAAAAATATGATTTTTATTTTTATAGCTTTACGTTATAAACTTCTGTGAAGCACTTGGGGTTCAAAGTTCTCCCCACACATAAAAAATTGGGGTCTAAAAGATCATGTTTATGGAAAAAAATATGATTTTTTTATTTTCACGCCTGGGCATTATAAACTTTTGTGAAGCACTTTGGGTTCAAAGTGCTCTCCACACATCTAGATAAGTTCCTTGGGGGGTCTAGTTTCCAAAATGGGGTCACTTGTGGGGGGGTTCCACTGTTTAGGCACATCAGGGCTCTCCAAACGCGACATGATGTCCACAGACCATTCCATCAAAGTCTGCATTCCAACACGTCACTACTACCCTTCCGAGCCCAACGTGTGCCCATACAGTAGTTTTCTCCAACATATGGGGTATCAGCATACTCAGGACAAATTGGACACCCTTGGGAAAATAAAAAATTGGGGTCTAAAATATCATGTTTGTGGAAAAAAGATCATGTTTGTGGAAAAATATGATTTTTTTTATTTTCACGACCGGGCGTTATAAACTTCTGTGAAGTACTTGGGGGTCCAAAGTGCTTACCACACATCTAGATAAGTTCCTTGGGGGGTCTAGTTTCCAAAATGGGGTCACTTGTGGGGGGTTCCAATGTTCAGGCACATCAGAGGCTCTCCAAACGCAACATGGCGTCCTATCTCAATTCCAGCCAATTTTGCATTGAAAAGTCAAACGGCGCTCCTTCCCTTCTGAGCGCTGCCATGTGCGCAAACAGTAGTTCCCCCAAACATGGGGTATCAGTGTACTCAGGACAAATTGCACAACAACTTTTGGGGTCCAATTTCTCCTGTTACCCTTGGTAAAATAAAAAAATTGGATCTGAAGTAAATATTTTGTGCAAAAAAGTTAAATGTTAATTTTTTTTAAAACATTCCAAAAATTCCTGTTAAGCACCTGAAAGGTTAATTAACTTCTTGAATTTGGTTTTGAGCACCTTGAAAGGGTGCAGTTTTAGAATGGTGTCACTGTTGGGTATTTTCTGCCATATAGACCCCTCAAAGTGAGTTCAAATGTGATGTGGTCCCTAAAAAAAAAAATGGTGTAGTAAAATGAGAAATCGCTGGTCAACTTTTAACCCTTATAACTTCGTTTAAAAAAAAAAATTTGTTTCCAAAATTGTGTTGATGTAAAGTAGACATATGGGAAATGTTATTTAGTAACTATTTTGTGTGACATATTTCTCTGTTTTAAGCATAAAAATACATAGTTTGAAAATTGCAAAATTTTCTAAATTTTTGCCATATTTCCATTTTTTCACAATAAATAAACACAAGTTATATCGAATAAATTTTACCACTGACATGAAGTACGATATGTCACTAGAAAACATTCTCAGAATCGCCAAGATCCGTTGAAGCGTTCCAGAGTTATTACCTCATAAAGGGACAGTGGTCAGAATTGTAAAAATTGGCCCGGTCATTAACATGCAAACAACCCTCGGGAGTAAAGGGGTTAAAAGCTACATCACTCAATTAATTCATCTAGGGGTGCAGTGAGCAAGTTAGACTCATAGGTGTTTTACAGAATTTTATGCTGTTGGGCAATAAAAAAACAATAATTACATTTTTACCACTAAAATGTTGTTTTAGTCCCAGAATTTACATTTTTGCAAAGGGAAATAAACAAACAATCTAAATAATTTCTCCAGAATGTGGCAATACAGTGGGCAATATGTAAGGGGATGCAAAGTCTATCCCTTTAAATTTTCCATGTTGCCATATATGCTTATTATAATTAATGTGATGTCTGTGTATGTTACTTTCCCATACTGTGAATATTTAATGCTGCCATGTATATAATGTAAAGTATATATATATGTATTGCTAGGTGTATATCTAATATTTAGGAAAAGTGTAGTACCTCTGTTTGGCCACTGGATGGGGGGCACTTTAGTGTACATAGTTGTAGTATAGGAGTTTCACTAAGTAAGCAGTTAAACATAGGGGGTCAGCTGCAGCTAAGAGAGGGAGGACTTCCTCATACAGATAAGTCGGGCCACGGTGCTCAAACCGCCTGCACGGGCTTAATTGCCTTGAAAGATAGCAGTGACCACACATCATTTAAGGAGAAGCCCAGCCATCCACAGCACCAGGCAAGAACAGCAGTGGGCCAGTACAGCAAGGTACCACAGCAGACTTGGAACAGAAGTGTAAAGCAGAAGCAGTGGCTGCAGTGCTAGAGGTGCAGTATTAGTGGGACTGCAGTTGAAGTTAGTGAAGTTTAAGCAGCACTGGGATGCAGGTGGCTCAATAATGTGGCAACTTATTGCATGGGCTTATGCCCTCAGATCCAAGGCGAAACGGCTGAGGGAACTCCCAGATGCAGTGATTTTGGACCGGGAGGATGCTGTGTCACCGCAGGAGACAGAACAGAAGGGCAGGTCGCTCACCATGTGGCAGCTGACTTCAGGGGCTGAAGTTCTAATGTCTGGGGAGAAACAGACTTGGGAATGCCTGACCGTAACAGAGCTGAACAGGTAGGACGCTGAAGAACCGTGTGAGATGGTCCGACCCGGGTAGGTGCTGGGTGACAGTGAGAGAAGTACAGGGAAAGAGAAAGAGAAGCGTAATGTTAAACATGTGGTTAATGCTGTGATGAATATGGATGTGCTGCGTTAAGGTACCAGTAAAGTTGTTCTTTTGAAAGTTGAAATGGACTGTGTCTCAATTCATGCAGAACTGTCTATAGGGAGCCTTCAGCAGCGCCGAGAAGACCCTGACGGCGTAGAAAATGAAGCCACAGATATGCAGAATAATGGACACTATTTCATGTGATGGGAGAACAGGACACAGATATACCGATATCCTCGGCCATGACTACGGCCCTGGCCCTCCCTAACAAATACATGGGCAATACAGTGCGGCACTGTTTGGCCCATGGGAGGGTGCAGGTTGCAAGGAGCACTATGTGACTTTTAGAGTTCCGATTTTCCCAAAATAGTTTGTGGACTCTATTTGCAAGGACCTTAAGTGCCACAACAGCAGAAAATCAACAAGTGGCCCTGTGGAGCCCAGCTGCGACTGGATCCATATCTTCCAGAAGGGTGCACTGAAAGAATATACCACTAGAGGTCATTATGCACATTCACACACGTTCACTTATCCCAAAGACCACCAGAGGGAGCTGTTTAGACATATAAAAGCAGAGTGAACACAGAAACATCAAGGCATTCAGCCAGTGAAGCCACTCAAGGCAGTCACCTCAGAGAGCTCAGTCAGTCTGCAGTAAGGTGAAGTGCAGAGCTGAGATTAGAGAGGCTGCAGAGCTATTCAGTTCAAGAGAGAGTGGAGTCTAGTAAAGGGTGGAACAGAAACCACTCGAGCCTAGTCAGAGCTGAAGCAAGTGAGTGCAGCTCAGTGAGAAAGCGTGCCGACGCTTAGAGAGCGGTGAAGAGGCAGCCCACCAACTGCCAGTGTGTGATCGTGTGAGGGCCCGGGTTGGCCGAAGGCGAGTGGAAAGTTAATGAGACAGGGACCTTCATAGCTCACCTCAGCAAGTATTACCGGACACCGGGTCCGAGCCTATAGGGATCTCCATGACCCATTAGGAGGACTACAAGTCCCAGGAGTACCACACATGTGTGTGTGTCTTTTTAACCCTTTACTACTATAGATAATAATGGATAGTTGTCTTATTGACACCTCTCCATTATTAACCCAGATTAATGTCACCTTTCAATAGCAAGGTGACATTAACCCCTTATTAACCATGAGCCACCGCTAAAGGCAATGGGAATAAGAGGCTAAGTGCCAAAAAGGCGCATTTATAGATGTGCCTCTTCGGATTAGCTGGGCCAGATGTTTGTAGCCAGGAGGGGCAACCCTCTGTAGGCTATTAATATCTGTCCTCAGTCACTTCGCTCTCTGCAATTTGCAATTTTTTCTGCGATTATAGCCTTAAATTTAACCCCTAGAGTTCAATTTTGCTAACGCAAGCTAATAATTATTAAACTGGACATATAGATCATTTTGATATCACATGTCACATGTCATATCATGTCGGGATCTGTAATGATTTACAGAAGCCGGCAATTGATTTAGCACTATTATGCTATGTAGAACTCTATGAACTAAAGTATATCTGTGTCTCAATGACATGTGTGTATATTACAGTACAGACCAAAAGTTGACACACTTCTCATTTAAATTTTTCTGTATTTCATGACAATGAAAATTGTAAATTCACACTGAAGGCATCAAAACTATGAATTAACACGTGTGGAATTATATCCTTAACAAAAAAGTGTATAACAACTGAAATTATGTCTTATATTCTAGTTCTTCAAAGTAGCCACCTTTTGCTTTGATGAGTGCTTTGCACACTCTTGGCATTCTCTTGATGAGCTTCAAGAGGTAGTCACGAAAATGGTTTCACTTCACTGGTGTGCCCTGTCAGTTTAATAAGAGGGATTTCTGGCCTTATAAATGGTTGGACCATCATTGTGTGTGCAGAAGTCTGGTGGATACACAGCTGATAGTCCTACTGAATAGACTGTTAGAATTTGTATTATGGCAAGAAAAAGCAGCTAAGTAAGAAAAACGAGTGCCATCATTACTTTAAGAAATGAAGGTCAGTCAGTCTCAGCCCGTATAAAAAATCGCTGATGGGAGCTGCCCCATAGATTAACATGTATAAACCAAAGAAAGAAAGGAGCATAGATCTTATTACAAAAATATCAAAATTATTTATTAAAGTTTAAAATGCAACAATAAGGCCCAAAACAGAGGTATAACGAGGAAAGCTGTCGTATAGAGACAGCAACAGACTAATACATCGCCAGGGTAGATTCAAATGTGAGGCAGCATATCAATATAGTCATATAACATGGATAGTTCAAATTGTCTATTGCGTAGGCTCCACAAAGTAATAGTAACAGATCATGTATCCTGCTTACCATATTTAAGGCTGAGTCTGTGCGTCTCTCAGAGCTGACCCCTCTGACGCGCGTTTCGCGGTTGTGCTTTCTGAAAAAGGGGTCCCCTTTTTGAGAAAGCACAACCGCGAAACCGCGTCAGAGGGTCAGCTCCTGAGTGACGCACAGACTCAGCCTTACAATATGGTAAGAGGATACATGATCTGTTACTATATACTTGTGGAGCCTACGCAATAGACAATTTGGAACTATCCATGTTATATGACTATATGATATGCTGGCCTCACATTGAACCCTACCCTGGCGATGTATTAGTCTGTTGCTGTCTTATACCGACAGCTTTTCCTCGTTATACCACTGTTTTGGCCTTTATTGTTGGCATTTAAACTTTATAAATAATTTGATATTTTTTGTAATAAGATCTATGCTCCTTTCTTTTTGTTTAATATAATTTTGGAGTTTTCTTCTGCTCTGATCGGCTTGGGCCGATACATTTTCGGTGACATATATTCACCATTGATTATTTGATTGTATTTTTATGACTTTTCGTTTTAATAGATTAACATTGGTCCGAGTGCAATGCGATTTTTTTAACGCATAGCACTCGTCCGTATTTCTCGCTAGTGTGACTTCGGCCTTAGACAGAAACACTGACAGAAGTGCTTAGGTAAGAGCACAGAAAAAATGTGAGCACAATTGTGTTCTTTGGAAGGCAGAATGATTTATATTACTTTTTTATGTTTATCTGTTACACAGACTAAAAAAACTGTGCTTCAAAATTTTTTTTCCTCTTACCATGTTTTGAATTTTTTTCGAAGTTTACTATGTGCTAAAAGTAATATGAGAACTTTATTATTTTGATCAGTACAATTGCAGTAATACCACATTTAAGGTCTGCACACATGTCAATTTTCCCCCATTTTTTCAGTGTTTTTGCCTCGAAAAACAAAGGATTTCACTGTACCAGCAAAGTTAAAGAGATGTCTGAAGTCTCATACACATGCTGATTGTCTAATTTGCAGATTTGAATCAGTTTCAAATTTGCAACATGTCAATTCGTTCATTATTTTTACAGTGTTTTTCACCCATTTTAATGAATGGGAAAAGCATCAAATGATGCAACATTGCTTGCAAAAACACAACAAAAAAATGCATAATTTCTTCAGCATTTTTTCCTGCCAACACATCAGTATTTGCAGCATACCCTTACATAATTTTTTATGTTTTGCTGCTTTGGCACACAATAAAACATTTTATATAAATAATAGTTTTTGTATTTCCACATTCTGAGCGCAATAACTTTTTATTTTTCTGCTGACAGAGCTGAGTGGGGCTTGTTCTTTGTGAGACGAGATGACATTTTCAGGGATACCATGTATATTTACGTATAACTTCTTGACTTATTTTATTCCGTGTATTGTTCAGCAAAATTATGAAAAAAAATGTTTTTATCATGTGTTTTTTTTTTACTATGTTCATTGTAGGGGCAAAACAATGTGACAATTTTATAGATCGGGTTGTTTTGGAAACAGCAAACCAAATATGTGTCCTTTTTATGTATATATGTTTGTTTTTACATAAAAGTGCATGCTAAATATTGTAATGTTTTTGCTCATAATTTTGTGCATTATTTTTCATATTATTTTATATTTTGTAACTTTTTGTTTTGTCCCTCTATGGGACTCCATCTTTTATTTGATCACTGGTCTAATACCCTGCAATACAGAAGAAGACAGTGCAGTGGGGCTGACACCTTCACAGGGACATAGAAGAATTGTTAAGGGATCAGTTGCTCATTGTTAGGCCCCTTTCACACGTCAGTGTCTCCAGTATGTGTGGTGACAATTTTCTTATTTTTGTGCTTTTGAGTTCCATTTTTTCTATAGGCTATTATCATCGTTATGAATTTGCATTTATTCCATATATTCTATCAGTGCTATTATAGTATTACTCTGACTATATGCACATATTCTCATACATACTATTGTTCTTCATTGGAGTATTTATGACCTCCAGTTGTCTTGACAACCATTGCTTCCCCCCTATCGTACAATGGGGACCGATGTGTTGATAGAGCCCTCTCCCTAAATGCCATGATTGCTATTGATCATAGCATTTAGAGGGTTAAACTTTCAGAGGCGGTTCTGGTATCAACCTTCACTGTTACAGCAGGATCTCCGCTATCAGTTAAGCTGAGCTCTCGGAGATGAGTGTGTATGTACCGCTCCTGTTCCTGTACTGGAGCATTCAATTTTGGGAAATTCCTGCAAATAAGATGTACATATGGAGTTAGTGCAGCTATTACAACTTCCACTGTTCTGGAAAAGTCTTCTGTTGGATTTTTGAGTGTGAATTTTTGCCCATCCCGATGAGCATTTGTTAGGTCAGACTAAGATACTGGGTGAAAAAGTCTATGTCACAAACTCTGTTCTTGTTCATCCCACAGATTTTTGATGGGGTTGAAGTCAGATCTCTGTGCATGCTGGTCGAGTACTTTCATATTAATCTCACCCAGTCATATGTTATTTGACTTTGCATTGTGCACTGGGTAAAGTCATGCTTGAACAGAAAATGTCCTTCACCAAACTGCTCCCACAAAGATAAAAACATACAAATGCCCAAAATATATTGTTATGCTCAAACATTAAGATTTGACTTCACTTGAACTAAGGAGCCTAGGTCAATCCCTGAAAAACAGCCCCATAGCATTATCCCTCCTTTACCAAACTTTACAGTTGTCACAATGCAGACAGGCAGGTGATGTTCTCCTGGCATTTCACCAACTCAGACTTGTCATAACAGTCCAATGTCTCTGTTCTTTACATCACACCTACTGATCCTTGTGAAGTAAAATTGGCATGCAGGTGCTTAACTTTGGGAACCCTCCAATAAGGTTCCCAGCACTCACAGTTTATGGCGGCATATTTAGAAGGGAAGAGGCTTGTTACCACAGAGGCATGCTATTATAGGACCACAATTCAGTGAGCTCTTTATAATAAACCATTGTTACACAAATATTACTAAAGTCAGACTGCTTGGCTAGATACTTAATTTTATACACCTGTGGCAATAAGACCACATGAAATGCCTGAATGCAATGATTAACTGGTTAAAGACCTATGAATTACATTTTTATCGTAGGTCATTAAGCAAAGTATGAAGCTGGCTATGGAGCTAAGACTGATTCATATTCACCGAATTCCAGCTGTGTTACATAGCCGGCATCTGCCTGTAACTTTTACGACAAGGGCTTTAAAAAAGCGGCATTTGCATAACACCATTGATGATTCCCATATGCACTAGCTCCCAATCGTGATGTGGTCGTGGTGGAAACTGATGGGCTACCTTGGCAACTAAGGATTTCTGATGGCCCCCATCACAGCCATCTCAGTCCTCTTGTGAAGCTCAGACACAGGTGAGCTCCATAGGAGAAACACAATTTCACTATATACTGCAATACTGCTGGTTCAAATCCACTAAAGAGGCTAAAAAATAAACTAAAAGGCCAAAAAGTAAAACAAAGAAAAAAAAGTATATAAAAGATTAAATCACCCCCTTCTAAAATAAAGATATTAAGAAATTAGAAAAAAAAATTTCTTTGAAGGACGTCTACCTTTTATGAGTAAAACTCTATCAAGGTTGTCATTTACTTTTAGATTTGGCAGATCAGCGCTTAAGCTGGTTAGAATACCCATTTGTTGGGATAATACTCCTTTGGGGCTACAAAACTCGTCTCTAGATATATCCAATAAAAATACCAATAATTTTCTTAAAGCTACTTTACGAATACATAAAAATAATCTCATTCATTAGCAATGAAGCTATGACCTTAAAGGGAACCTGTCAGCAACATATTTTGGGTTATTCCATTATGGAAATACAGAGTAGAGTTTAGCAAAATTACATTTTTTGCAAGATACGGCCACTGCCTTTCTGGGCTTATCTACTGCATTCTATAATGCAGACGTTTTAATGATACCATTTTGATATGGTCTTTTGATCGCTGTTTAACAATCGGGTTAATTCTTTTTTATATTGCTAGATCTGGCGATTCTGAACTCGGCGATACTAAATATGTGTATATTTGTTTTTTTTAATTGTTTTATTTTAAATGGGGCGAAAGGGGTGTGATTTGAACTTTTATTTTTTAAAATTTTTTAATATTTTTTTAAATATATATTTTTTACTTTTTGCATGCTTCAATAGTCTCCATGGGAGACTAGAAGCTGCAGTTGTCTGATCAGCTCTGCTACATACAAGCGATGATCAGATCGCATGTATATAGCAGAAATGCTCACTTGATATGAGCTCCGACCACCTGGCGGCGCTCATAGCAATCTGGCTATGACAACAATAGAGGTCTGCTGCAGACCTCTGGTTGTCATGTCAACCCATCAGTGACCCGCGATCACGTGACGGGGTCACCGATGGCAGGTTTAGTGACACGCTTAAGGTGAGAGCGATTTAAATGCCGCTGTCAGAGATTGCCAGCGGCATTTAACTAGTTAACAGCTGCAGGTGGATCGCAATTTCACCCTCGGTTTTTGCAGGCACATGTCAGCTGTATATATCAGCTGTCTTGTGCCCCAAAAGGTGCGGGCTCAACGCCGGAGCCCACACCAAACAGGGGGAGATCGACATCGGCATCAGAAAGGGGTTAAGAATCTTGTACACACGGAGAGGGTGGGTATGAAGGTTTTGGGGAGTTAAAGCTAAAAATGAAAAATTAATGTTTATATTGTTAAACTTCTAATATTTGTTCATGATATTTTTCTTGAAGCATATAATAAAAAGATTAAAAAAGTTAAAAAAATGAATAAACACATTTGTTATCTCAGAAAGACTGATCCATTAAAACATACAATTACTTCAACTGTACTTTAAAGGCAAAAATTGCCATGTTTCGGTCTATACAATTCCCTCTAAAAAATGCTATAAAATTATATGAACTCCAAAATGTTATCAATGAAAACGTTCAGCAATAATGTTTACTTATAATCCACTTGACTATGGATGATCACTTGACTCATTTCTAGTTGAAGCAAGTTACTTATATGAAGTATTACTTTAGTTCTAAAGTCTGTTACTCTGTAAGATTCAACTTGACTTTTAGGTTTTAAGTTGACCATTTTAGCATAATGTTCATTATTCATGAACTTTGACTATTACTTCATAAAGTGCATCTAACTTTCAGACTTTAGATCTTTACTGGTTAAGCTTTATACAAGATTCTAGACTTAGATTTATAAAGGTATGACTGCCACTTTTCTATATCATGATAAATTTCAGATTCGACACATAGTTGTGCAGATAAGTCCTCAGAGGCACTTAGCGCACCACTAGATGTGTAAGAATGCATACTATTTAGATCTTATAACTAATTTTATGAATTGTCGCCACTTAGTGCATACCATAGTTCAACATGAATATTACCTTCATGAGACAAGACATATGTTCACTATCCTGTCCAAAGCTCTGCCACTTATCTGATCAGCTGCAATAATAATTTTACTGAGACAATCAAATAGCTCTCGCTACAAAGAGACAATCAACGAGGTGGCACTCTGTATCAAAGTTCTGGCGAGTGAACACAGGTGGACAGCAAAGTTTGGCATGAGTGGGGTACATGTAATGTCCTGTGCACCCCCCAGCATGATGACATAACCAAATCAGACTCAAGAGGATATGGAGTTCGATGACTAGATGATGTTATTTTACTTTAGTAATCAGTACTTATAGGATAACTTTGGGGGCATCATACTATATGGGGACCATACAATACATAAGAGCATTATGTTGTGTGGAGACTAATGATGACCTATCATACTGTGTGGGCGTGCTGTGGGACCATCACACTCTGTGTGGGGGATCATGCTGTGTTTGATTATACTGTGTGTGGGGGATCATGCAGTGTGTGAGGGATCTTCCTGAATGTATGGGATCAAGCTATATGTTGGATGCTACAGGAGATCATACTCTATGCTGGGGATCATAACGTGTCTGGTGCAAGGGAGAACAGAAGCTTTACAGTTAAGAAGATACACGTTTCTTTACTTTGGATACATAGGATCAGGGCCGGCGTCAGCACCCGGCACACCCGGGCAAGTGCCGGGGCCCTGAGCAGGCGGGGGGCCCACTCGCCGTCGGGCACTCCGGCGCCCGTTAGCGGTGTCAGCACCGCCACTGGGCCCCCCCGCTTGCTCAGGGCCCCGGCAGCAGCCGGCACAATACTCACCTCTCCCCGTGCCTCTGCTGCCGCAGCTCCGAGCTCCAGGGGGCGCCTGCGCCGGTGCTTCCTCTCTCACAGCAGCGCCACTGAATGACATCATCGTTCAGCAGCCGGCTGTGGCAGAGACGCGCGGACGCCGGACAGGTGAGATGTGTGTGTGTGTGTGCCTGCTGCATGTGTGTATGTGAGAGAGTGCTGCCTGCGGTGCTGTATGTGTGATGGTGGTGGGGGGAGGCAGTGATGGTGGTGAGGAGGCAATGTTGATGGGGAGGCAATGATAATGGGAAGGCAATGATGATGATGATATTAATGGGGAGGCAATGATGATGATGATGATGGGGAGGCAATGATAATGGGAAGGCAATGATGATGATATTAATGGGGAGGCAATGATAATGATGATGATGGGGAGGCAATGATAATGGGAAGGCAATGATGATGATGATATTAATGGGAAGGCAATGATGATGATAGGGAGGCAATGATAATGATGGGGAGGCAGTGATGATGATAATGGGCAGGCAATGATGATGATAATGGGGAGTCTTTCCACAGCGCCCTTTCCTGAGCCCTAACAGTGCAGAGCGCAGCACAGTGTAGAGGAGAGCTCCATATTTTGTATGGAGCATTATATGTGGTCCAGTATTCTGTATGGAGCATTATATTGGGTCCAGTATTCTGTATGGAGCATTATATGGGTGGTGAGGGGGTGACATCCTGCATGGGGTATTATATGGGTGATGAGGGGGAGACTATGTGGTGCCCATAATATTGTATGGAGGACTGTACTGTCCAGTCTGTACTGTGCGCTGTGAGGATTTGGCGGTTTTTGAGCTATTGTACAATTTACAATAGGTATCAGTCATGTAATGGAAGAAGAGAAGTGTTTGGCGTTGTGCTATACCCATATTTCTCTGCAGTATCTGTGCATCATGAATCGTGGTCTGTGTTAAGGGGGCCCACTGAGACTCTTTCGCCCGGGGCCCATAAAAACCTGGAGCCGGCCCTGCATAGGATGTAACACCTATATTCACAAATCAAAAAGTACTACGTCACTCCTATGGTGTTCAAAAATGGATGTAATTTCAATTTCAATCCAGTGTATATATTTATTTTTTTGGCATTGAATTTAGTCATCCATACCATCATCAGATTACACAGATTGTATATAAAGCAGACATGTGAGAGCTTAACTAGGCACACAAGGGAGAAGCAATGCCATTAGAGGTGAAAGTGGGCCCCCCTACCTATTGGGCGTCAGTGCAGCTGCACAGGTTGCACCTATGGTATGTCTGTCCCTGGTGTGGGTATCATACTATGTTTAGGGGATTATGCTGTGTGTGGGGAATTGAGGGGCACCATGCTGTGTGTAAGGCATTGAAGGGGTGCATACTATGTGGTGAGATTTGTGGGCATGATACAAAGTTTTTGAAGCTATGGGAGATAGCTGTACTATCTCTAATCATACTGTATTTGGAGGATTATACGGTGAGTGCGAGATCATAATGTGTGTGGAGGGTTGTGGACGATCATACTGTTTGGAGGGTTTCGAGGGCCATTGTGTTGTGTGGGAGGCTGAGTGTATATGTATTAATTTTTGGCTCGCTATTACTTTTTTGTGGGGGAATTCAGAGGCCTTTATTACTGTATGTGGAAGAGGAGTGGGACTCAGGTGACATTATTACTATATGTGGGGGAATCCAGAGTACATTATTACTGCATGTGGGGATACTCAGGGGACATTATTACTATGTGTGGGGGGTCTCTGGACAGTATTAAATGTTAATTGGGCATTATTAGCTTATAGGAGCACTCAGAGTACTGTAACCACCAAAGAGGCACACATGAGTCATTATTACATTCCAGGCCACTCACAGAGGGTAGTAATATTTTCTAGGGGACAATTTTACCATCTTGAAAGTACAAAGGCAGTATTTCTCTTTGTAAGGGGTACAGTGGTGGGCATTATTATGTGAGGCACTAAGAAGAGCACTGTTTCCAGGCAACACAGCAGAAGCAGCAATAGGAACAGCAGCAAGGTCAGCATTGGCGTATCCTTAGGATATGGAGTTTGTGCAGGTTGGGAATAGATGGAGGCAATATTGGAAATAAGAGAAGTCAAATGTGGCTTTGATGTACACTTTGCAGACAAGTTGTGTCTCGAAGAAGTTGTCATATCTGTCTGGGCCTGATGAGAAAGATATGAAATGTAAACGACTCCATCAGAAAGAACGTCACCTGTAAGTCAATATCTATAACTGGTCTGTAATCTATTATATGATCTACAGGGCTGGTATCTGCACTATTAATAAATATAATCCAAAACAGCCACAAATAAATATTGCTTTATAATTAGCAATTACTATAATTAGTTATAATTACCAAGTGTTAAGAAGGGTTAATGAGAGCGTTTCTGGTAGTCTGGTGCAGGGAAGGGTTTAATCATACCATTCTTAGAGGTCTAGGACAGTGAATGAGCTAATGTTGATAGTGATAAAGGGTAAAGAAAGGATGTAAAATCTGTGGTGGTTTGAGCAGAGAAGAGTTAATGCCAGTGTCTCTGGTGGTTTAGGGCAGAGAAGGATTATTATTAAAATCTTTGGTTGAATACAGAGGGGAAAGAGGCAAACACAAGTATTCCTGGTCATATGGGTCAATGTAGATTAGTGTTTCCCAACCTGTGACTCTCTTGATATTGCAAAACTACTGCTTCCATTATGCCCTAAGGAAACTAATTGAGCCATATTCCCTAGAGAGCAGCTTGGCATTTTTATTATCCCAGGTTTGGTATTAAGTAGAGTAATGTGCGAATATTAAGTACCCTCATTATGTTACTCATTTTGCACATATTTAGTAATTAATTTACGGTTAACAAATTAACCTCTATTTCCCTGATCTTTCATGCATTTCTTTTTCATTATTGTAAAGAAAAGAACCTTCCAACCAATATCATAATCCTAAATCTCTGCTCCTCGCCCTTCCATCAGCTTAATATGTATTTTTTTCTGTTTCACAATATTATAAATACATATTTACCTAAAACACTATTTTTCACATGGGATATTTTAATAATTACCCTGCATTTTCTTTGTCTACCCAGGTTCATCAAAGCTATCTACAGAATACATGGCAAATGTCTGATTGCTGAGAGTCCAGCTGCTGAGACCTCCACTTATCCCACTATGCAAACAGGGTACATTGGAACCCCTGTTTTCAAAGTCAGTAGGGGTTTAAGTAGTTGGACTCCCAGTGATCATACATTTATTTCCTATCATCTATAGATTTTTTTAATCACCTACTGCGATGTTGGGATAGCAGCACTTGGAATTTCAGATTCAAAGTCTGACCTACAGAAGGACATCTTGAAAATACTGTACATACATCAGAAAAGAAATATACTGTTTTATTTGAAAACTTGATCAGCTATTTATGTCACATCTATAGAAATTCATGGAGATAGCCCTATACATACAGACAAGACCCATAGGATGGGACAAGGATCAAGCAGATGATTACAGCATGTTTGTTCAAAACTGCTAATTAATACAGTTTCCAATTAATACTATAATTGTATATGTCTAAGCTTTAACCCTAGTCATAAAATTCAGTCGCAGAGAAAACACAGAGAGGCTATCCTCGTTTGACTTTGTTACACTATCATTAAATATTAAGGACATCTTCGAAGTCAGGGAGCATATGTGTTATGGTGAGAACACCTAGTTACCTGGTGTTTATACATATGTGTAACTCATTGAAGACTCTATCTAGAGACAGTACATTCAGAAAAATGGACAATTTAATTTTTTTTACAAAGTTTAACAGAAATATGAAACTCATTGATGTTACAATCTCCAGTGCACACCTCCACACTCCCCAGAGAGTTTTACCTACCATGATGCAAAGCCTTTGTGTTGCGTTCTACTTCTCTTGTAAGTGACAGTGACCCATGAAGTTCTGCTGACCATGTTGAGGATCTCCCACCTCTGCTCATGATTGAAGTGAAGAAGCTACAGAAATGCAATGTCATATAACCATGTACAGTAGTTCTTAGCTGTGTAGCGCACAGGTGCTGCTTCTTATATGTCATTCTGAATGACATGTGACAAATGCTGGGAGAGACTGTCCGGCCCTTGGGAAATTAAATCCAGGTATAATAGGTTTGAATTACAACAGGAACATAATGAGGTTCATATGCCATATGTGTCCGGTTCACAAAAAATGGCAAAGGATGAGTGTGCGTCTTTCAGATACAGTTCCTAATAATTGGTCAACAATGTACAGCAAGTAAGGACATCCGGTTTTAATTGAAATTAATGTAAGAGACATTTGTCAGTACTTAATTTATTGACATTTTTGCAGGACGTGCAATAAAGTGAATGTAAGACCAAATGCAAAATGATGTAATATAGGTTTATTTTAACACCAATGTTATGTCCTCAGGGCTCATGTGCTATTGATTCAAACATTGATTATCGTAGAACTCTTTGATGATGTGAATTTGTTTCAAAAGAACGAAGAGGAGATTTGGTGGTTCAGGTTACAATATAGACATTGGAAGAAAACTGCAATATCATGACCTTCAAAAGACAGACCTCTTTCGAATGGCAGTTAATGGCAGGACCTTTATAAGATCTATATTATAGCTGCATGGTCCAGACATCATGAGGTTCTACCGAATCGGACTTAGGTATTCAAGGATCCCGAAGACATTTTTAAGCCCAGGCTTGCCATTAGGCTGCTTCTCCCCGGTTCCCCTGAACCAGTTGGTAAACTAATAGGCAGTAGGGCAAAAGGAGAATGACACAATCTGATACAGTTGCATTTATTGGGTTTGGTTCAATTTTACTTGTCTCTGTAAGGAGCTGACACAATTAAAGAGATCTGCAGACCAGCACTGCCAGCTCATTGCCCCAACATATAGCATCTTTTCAAGCGATGAAGCAGAGTGATAAAGTCATGCCACAGTGGCCAAGATTCCAGATGCAAGCAGAACATCGAAGACAGTGTAGCCACGGTGACAACAGCATAGGGGTTGGGGATAGATGGCAGTAGTGAGGGGACAGCATAGGGCGGTAAATGTTTTGTTCATTCAATGGATGTTTGCTGGCCTATTTAGACAGCCCAATAGTGAAGAACATTCCTACAAATGCTCGTTCCCTGATTATTAACCCATCTAAATAGGTCTTAACTATATGTCAGACCCCTGTTGACGTAGAAGAAACCTAATAAGCAATCTGGCAATCCAAGACTGTCTTGATCATACTGATCAACATATTGTTATAAAAATATTTGTGTGACATCTAAATTTATCTTAAAAGGGGTTTAATGGAAAAAAATATTTTAATTAAAAATTCAGCACCATTGACCTCACTGCAATACTAATGGATCTATGTAAATCCCTTCCTCCCCTGTTGATTTTCCATGTTTGCGCTTTGGTTTTTTCCTCCCCTTCTTTCAAAAACCATAGTTGTTGTATGTATTTCTGTCCACAAACCTGTTTGAAAGATTATTTTGTGCAGTTTAAGCTGTAGTTTTAAATGACAACATTTATTTTAACATGCAACGTTCTGGAAAACGGGAAAGAAATTACCGTACATACTCATGTATAAGCCGACCCGTGTATAAGCCGACCCCTAATTTTGCCACAAAAAACTGGGAATACTTATTGACTCGTGTATAAGCCTAGGGTGAAAAATGATTATGCCCCCATATGATGCTCCACAGATTATGCCCCCATATGCTGCACAGATTATGCCCCCATATGCTGCACAGATTATGCCCCCATATGCTCCACAGATTATGCCCCCATATGCTGCACAGATTATGCCCCCATATGCTGCACAGATCATGCCCCCATATGCTGCACAGATTATGCCCCCATATGCTCCACAGATTATGCCCAATATGCTCCACAGATTATGCCCCATATGTTCCACAGATTATGCCCCATATGCTCCACAGATTATGCCCCCATATGCTCCACAGATTATGCCCCATATGCTCCACAGATTATGCCCCATATGCTGCACAGATTATGCCCTCATATGCTGCACAGATTATGCCCAATATGTTCCACAGATTATGCCCCACATGCTCCACAGATTATGCCCCCATATACTCCACAGATTATGCCCCATAGTATAGGTCCCTTATGCTGCTGCGCTGCTGCTGCAAAAAAAAATGACATACTCACCTCTCGTCGCTGGGGGCCAGGTGCCGGTGTCCTGAGCAGGCGGTGACACCGGCGCGCTATGGGGACAGGTGCCGGTGTCACTGCTGGCTCAGGACCCCAGCACCTGAGATATTTACCTGTCACCGGACCGCTCCACCGCTGCGCTGCTCCCTCTTCCGGGTCCTCGGCAGTGAATGATCAGGCAGAGGGCACGGCGTGCACTAACGACGTCATCACGCCCTCTGCCTGAACATTCACAGCCAGAGGAGTCGGACGAGGGAGCAGCGCAGCGGTGGTCCGGGGACAGGTAAATATCGCTATACTCACCCCTCCGCCGGCGCGTCTCTGCAGCCTCTCCTCTTCTCCTGGCGGTCTCCGCAGCTCTTCCGTCCTGCAGCGGTCACATGGTACCGCTCATTAAAGTCATGAATATGTGCATATTCATGACTTTAATGAGCGGTACCATGTGACCGCTGCAGGAAGGAGCCGGAGATCGTGGGAGAAGCAGGGGGGCTGCAGAGACGTGCCGGCAGAGGGGTGAGTATGATCCGACACCCCCGATCCCCCTCCCCTGCCGACCGCCCCGGTATATGACTCGCGTATAAGCCGAGAGGGGGACTTTCAGCCCTAAAAAATGGGCTGAAAATCTCGGCTTATACGCGATTATATACGGTACAAGTAATTCTGCCATTGTTTTTTGGGTTATGTTTTTACTACGTATTACAAATAAAATGACCTGGCTATGTGATTTTACAGTTCAGCACAATTACGGTGATGCCGAATTGGTAAAGGTTTTTTTTTATTTAGGTAGTGAAAAAAAAATCAGAGATTTGTAAAAAAAAAAATAAAAATTGGTTTGTAATGCCATTTTTTTAGACTAATATTTTCATTTTTACATCGATGGAACTGTGTGCGGGCTTAATTTTTTTGTGTGGTGAACTAACATTTTTATTAATGCCATTTTTGGGGCTTAATATATTGTTTTGATTGGTTCTTATTGTATTTTTCAGCAAAAACTTCAGAAATTCCATTTTTTTTCTTTACGGTTTTTACCATATTTATATTTTGATAGATTTGAACATTAACGGAAGCAGCGTTTCCAAGTATGCTAATTTTAAAAAAGTATTTGTTTCTTGGGGGACTTGATTCTGTGATTTTCTGATCACTTGTCCTACAGGTGCTTCTCACAAAATTAGAATATCATCAAAAAGTTAATTTATTTCAGTTGTTCAATACAAAAAATGAAACTCATATATTATGTAGAGTCATTACAAACAGAGTGATCTATTTCAAGCGTTTATTTCTGTTAATGTTGATGATTATGACTTACAGCCAATGAAAACCCAAAAGTCATTATCTCAGTAAATTAGAATACTTTATAACACCAGCTTAAAAATGATTTTAAAATCCAAAATGTTGGCTTACTGAAATATATGTTTAGTAAATGCACTCAATACTTGGTCGGGTCTCCTTTTGCATCAATTACTGCATCAATGCGGCGTGGCATGGAGGCGATCAGCCTGTGGCACTGCTGAGGTTGTTATGGAAGCCCAGGTTTCTTTGATAGCAGCCTTCCGCTTGTCTGCATTGTTGGGTCTGGTGTCTCTCATCTTCCTCTTGACAATACCCCATAGATTCTCTATGACGTTAAGTACAGGCAAGTTTGCTGGCCAATCAGGCACATTGATACTGTTGTTTTTAAACCAGGTATTTGTACATTTGGCAGTGTGGACAGGTGCCAAGTCCTGCTGGAGAATGAAATTTCCATCTCCAAAAAGCTTGTTTGGGTGAGGGAAGCTTGTAGTGCTGAAAAACTTCCTGGTAGATGGCTGCGCTGACTTTGGTCTTGATTAAACACAGTGGACCTACACCAGCAGATGACATGGCTCCCCAAACCATCACTGATTGTGTAAACTTCACACTAAACCTCAAGCAGCTTGGATTGTGTGCCTCTCCACTCTTCCTCCAGACTCTGAGACCTTGATTTCCAAATGAAATGCAAAATTTACTGTCATCTGAAAACAACAACTTGGACCACTGAGCAACAGTCCAGTTCTTTTTTTCCTTGGTCCAGGTAAGATGCTTCTGGTGTTGTCTATTGGTCATGAGTGACACAAGGAATGCAACACTTGTAGCCCATATGCTGGATATGTCTGTGTGTGGTGGCTCTTGAAGCAATGATTCCAGCAGTAGTCCTCTCCTTGCGAATCTCCCCCAATTTTTTTTAATGGCCTTTTCTTAATTATCCTTTCAAGGCTGCGATTATCTCGGTAGCTTGTGAACCTTTTTTTACCACACTTTTTCCTTCCACTCAACTTACCATTAATATGCTTGGATTCACCACTCTGTGAACAGCCAGCTTCTTTAGCAGTGACCTTTTGTGGCTTACCCTTCTTGTGGAGTGTGTCAGTGACTGCCTTCTGGAGATCTGTCAAGTCAGTCGTCTTCCCCATGATTGTGGAGCCCACTGAAACAGAATAAGGGACCTTTTTAAACACTTAGGAAGCCTTTGCAGGTGTTTTTTGTTAAATATTCTAATTTACTGAGATAATTACTTTTGGGTTTTCATTAGCTATAAGCCATAATCATCAACATTAACAGAAATAAACACTTGAAAATGATCACTCTGTTTGTAATAACTCTATGTAATATATGAGTTTCACTTTTTGTATTGAAGAAGTGAAATAAATTAACTTTTTGATGATATTCTAATTTTGTGAGAAGAACCTGTATATATTACAATTGATCCTGTGATCGTCCAAATAGTAGTTTTACATACTATAATATTTTATATGCTACAATATTGCAGTATATGCAGAAAATCATGGTCTCCTACGAAGCGCAGTCACAGGCTGGTTTTTACAGGTGTACGATCATTGCATGCATGGAGGCTTTCAGTCATCTCTCCTCTGCCATGGCAAACCCATTGGCACCCATCAATCACATTGTGGGGGAACCTGTAGGTACATGGAATAATATTTCAAAATACATGCATGCATCATACACGGGGACCTTACATTTGATGAACTAATACATCCGAATGAATTTTTAATAACACCATACTGATTTTTTTTATATGATGCATGCAATGTTCATAAGGTATCCACATCTAAATCACAGATTTGGGCTTTTCAGGCACTTGCCTGCCTCTCCTGCAAAAAAACATTCTCTAGTTTTCTTACCCGAGAAGGGTAATAATACTTTAAAACTGGATACCCCTTGAGGAATTCCAGAGTTACAATGGTATTTGTAGAACAGTCTAGATCAGCATAGAATGGAGTCTGCAAGCATATTGTTCCACTGCGAATCTTGCGTAACACCACACGTAAACCGAAGCAGAACACGTCACCATATGACAGGAGGATAAAGATATTTCAACATCATTACTATTGTAGCATTATTAATATAACAGCAATATATGTTATATTTTGCAATGTAGCAGAGCAAAATAGCTTGCGTTGTCTCATCATTTTCATAGGTAAATCTATTTATCCAAAATGAATGACCACAAAGTTACCAGGGAATTGAAAATGACAAATTATTTATCTTCAAAATACAGGAGATGTTTTGGGACAATAGAATCTTTTATGTATATTGTAAAGAAATAATAATGCTTTGATTTGATACTAAACACTTACATTATCTAAAATTAAGATACAGTCAAATTCCTATGTTGGATTCCTGGCATAAGGAAGCTACTTGTCCCTAAAGACGAGCCACCCTTTTAAGGTTTGGTTAGGTTCGGCGAACGTACCCGAATTCCATTAAATTCAATGGGAAGCAAAACCAAACGTACACACAACACCTTGAGGGTGAACAAAAAGCTTCCCAAACAGCTCAAATTAGAAGCATGAACCAGGAAAAGTGGCATCAATTGACCCAGAGTACAAATAGTATAATTGCGCAGCATGGATGCATGGGACAGGGCTTAGACCAGCATTTCTAGCTGAAACATTGATCAGTAGCAGTTGGATGAGTGACAGGTGTAGACCTGCTGCTCTGAGAGCCCTGCCAAATTCAGGCAACACACATGAAAGAGACCAAACTTGGAGTACAAATATTTACAAAAATTATGGGCACATAATGGCACAGAAGCAGTCAGGCATGGTCCAAGCATGAGATATCAGGTTTTGGGCCAGCATTTAGAACTTTGAATTGAAGTTTCAATTAAGACGAGGTGGGTAAGGGAGTGGTGTAAGCCTTCTTTGCTGGGAGCCCTGATACCTCATGCAATAGCTCAAACTGTTTTTTTTCCAGCCACACTTAGGTGACACAAACATCAGTTTTTCTACACTCTATACTACTCACATATGCCTACCTGACGTACACTACATAACTCACGTATGCCACGCAAAATACACATACAAGGAAAACACTAGATCAATTCCAATATAGGTTAATTAGTGGTCGGGTTTCCACTGTTTAAACACATCAAGGACTCCAGGGGCTTTTCAAATGCAACATGATGCCCGCAGACGATGCCATCAAAGTCTGCATTCCAAAACATCACTCCTTCCCTTCCGAGCTCTGCCATGCACCCAAACAGTCATTTTCCTCCACATGTGGGGTATCAGGATACTCAAGAGAAATTACACAACAGATTTCGAGGTCCATTTCTCTCTGTTACCCTTGTGAAAATAAAAAAAATTGTGGATAAAAGTTCATTTTTGTGTAAAAAATGTATTTTTTTTATTTTCATAACTCAACGTTATAATTTTCTGTGAAGCACATGGGGGTACAAGGTGCTCACCACACATTTAAATAAAATCCTTCATGGGTCTATTTCCAAAATGGGGTCACTTGTGGGTGGTTTCCATTGTTTAGGCACATTAGGGGCTCTCCAAATGTGACATTACGCCTGCAGAACAGTCCATCAAAGTCTACATTCCAAAACATCACTCCTTCCCTTCCAAGCCCTGCCATGCACCCAAACAGTGGTTTTCCTCGACACAAAGGGTATCAGCATACTTAGGAGAAATTGCACAACAGATTTCTGGGTCCATTTTCTCCTGTTACTCCTGTGAAATTAAAAAAAATTGTGGCTCTATGTTATAAACGTCTGTAAAAGACCTAGCAGTTCAAAGTACTCACTGCACATCTAGATAAGTTCCTTGGGGGGTCTAGTTTCCAAAATGGATGATAGCTGGGAATGACAATTAGTGTCTCAAGAGTAGATGATGATAAGACACAGTGATGTTGTTCGGTCAACAAGTTAGGAGGACCAGAATGTGGAAGTGGAAGACGAGGTGGCGGACTATGAAGTCACTGACCCAACCTGGGAAGGTGCCATGCAGAGCAATTACAGCAGTGCAGAGGGGGATGGTTGTGCAGCACTGCACTAGGCAGGCAGAGGAAGTGGGGTGGCCAGAGAGAGAAAGCGAGTAACTGTTCCTCAGAGCACTCACAAGTGGCATGTTCCCAAGGATTTGGTGTTCCCCAGTCTGTTGCCATTTAGTCTTGTGGACACTGAGGCTTTCCACAACCTCATGGTGATGGCCGTACTCAGTCCCCAACCACCACTTTTTTTCCCAGTGTGCCGTTCCAGCCTTACACCAGCATGTGTCCCATAACATCACCCATGCGCTGACCAATGCAGCTACTGGCAAGGTCCATTTAACAAGCAACACATGGACAAGTGCTTGTGGCCAGGGACACTACATTTCCCTGACTGCACACTGAGTGAACCTTGTAAACGTTGGGACAGTGTAGGACCCTGGGACATCATACGTGCTACCGACACCGAGGATTGCAGGCCCTAGTTCTATCAGGGCTTCCTCCACCTCTTAAATCAGTTCCTAGACCCCCTCAACCTCTTCATCATCCATCTCCGAATATTCATCTGTGAGCACATTATCCATATCAGTTGCAAGCTATAAGCACTTTGACTTGCAACTATTAAGTATATGACTTGTTATGCAGATTTTTGTCATGTCACAGCATTGTTACTGTTTTGCATCTAAATTTTAATTTTTACTATTTTGTTAGCATTTTATAAATACATCTTTGGCTTTCAACACTGCCTTAATCCTTCTGGGCATGCTCTCGATTAGATTTAAGTATATCTCCATTAAAATCTGATGCCAAGTCTTTTCTACACATTCCCAAAATTGGTGCATACTGGTCGACTCACTTGTGTATGTATACAGCTTTTTCTTCAATCTACCCACAAGTATTCGAATGGTTTGAGGTCTAAGCCACAGTACCTCCACCTCCACTTCATTGTCATTGAATCTTTTTTGCGCTAATCTCGACGTATGCTTCAGGTCGTTGTAATGCTGGAGCACTATGTCGCTCTTTTCATACCCATAGAACTCGAGTGTACAAAGTAACTCATCTTGTAGGATACGCACATATAGCCCAGCAATGAGATCACCATTGAGCCTGGCCAATTATTCAACACCTTTGGCTGTGAAACAACCCCATGTCTTCAGACTTTCTCCACCAAACTTGACAGTTCCTTCAATTTCTCAATCTATTAGCCCCTTTTTCCCTTGTTTTTTCCAAACCCATGTCCACCCAATCAGAGCCTAGTCTATTGACTTTTGTCTCATCGCTCCAAATCACAGGTTTCCAATCTTCTACTGTCCACCTTCTGCTCTTTATTGCAACCACAAGCCGACACATCTTATTGACATTATTGAAGTCGAGGCTTCTTAACCTTTTTTGGGCTACCATTCAAGACTTGAGTAATCGGTGTCACACGGTGCTTGCATGGACATCAGTGATATCACTATTACAAAGCATACAAGCCACTTCCAGAACTGATAGACCTTGTGATGAGCCAAATTGTTGACTCCGATATTTTGACTGGACGTCCATATCTTGGCTCTTGAATGGATTGACAGACTTCATTTCATATCTTCCAACTGTCATGGCACTCACATGATGCATTTTAGCAATTTTCTTGGCAGTAAGACCGCTATTGATGAGCTTTATGATGCTGTTTCTCTTTTCTTAGGAAGTCTTATTCACGGCTACTCTTCGGCTCTTCGATTTGAACCAGTAACCTTTCACTTGGGAATCAACATAATAGGTTGTAATTTGTAGCATACAGGAAGAAAAATATTTTTCCACCACAAGGAGCAAAATAGTAACAATTCATTGACATGTCAACGATCTGCATAACTAATCATATGCTAAATATGTGAAAGTCAAATTTATGAACGAGATAGACAGATGATTATCTGTAAAATTATGGTAGTGTCACGTTCGAAGCAGTAGTGAATGGTGAGGTGGTGAGATATAGAGCCTAAAAGTCAAAAGTTCAAAACATTGTTAACCTTTTGCTCATCAGTGTAACACACTGTCCCTTCTCCAGCAAAAACTCTGCCTACACTTATGGGTACAATATGTCACCAGGTCTTATATAGACCGATAACGCTATGCAGCTGGCCAATCACAGTAATGTCAGCAGCCATCATGGCTACTGCATTATTATGATTGGCAGGCAATCCCCACATGTTTAGTGGCCATGAAACATGCGGGCGTGGGTATCAAGCATGGTGCCCGAGTACTCGGATACTCGATTGAGTACCGAGTGTCTCAAGCACCAGGATGCTCGATTGAATGCCGAGCATGATCATCCATCACTATTGATGATGTCTGTAAACTTCTGTGGAACTAATTACGCTATATAAGTAAGTCAAATAAATAAAAATAAATACATAGTTGTTGATGAGGCACCACCAAGGGCCAGTAAGGCATTTAGAGTGGTGGCTGAGAAGGCACCAAAATAGGTCAGCCAGAGCAACTGGTTGGTCAGGGCTCCTGTTCCACTGTATATTGACCCTCACTTACGTTTTCTTTGCCTTCTGATCCAGCACATTATGGCCTTCACTGAACCTTTTTTGTGCCTCTTCATGCTTTATGGCCCTCCATTAATCCCCACACAGGTTAATGATCTCCACAGCCTCCAACACAGTATGATGGTCTCCAAAGCCTTTCACAAAGTATGATAGTCCTTCCCCAGATGCCCACACAATAAGACAGTTCCTTCATTGCCACTCACACAGTTTCATGACCCCTCCCCACACAGTATGATGACTTCCTAGGCCTTTCATATTTTGATGGTTTCCACAGCCCCCCATACAGTATGATGGTCCCCCCACAGCCACCACTCAATATGATGGTCTCCACAGCACCCCACTCAGTATGATGCTTCCCACACAGCCACCCACACATTATGATGGTCTCCACAGCCCCCCAAACAGTATAATTATCCCCAGACAACTAAAAGAAACCCTTATACTCACCAAATCCAGACTCCCCATCCACTGTAGCCGCCGTCTCCTCTTCTATCCTGCTTTTCAATGGACGTAGGTCTAAAAAATCGGAGATATCATCACACTGATAGACGTCTTCTCCTGCGTGGTGCTGGCCTCCCACAGGCCAAAAATAGCCAGCATGCTACTGGAATTATGGAGTATAAAGCCGGCTGTGAACAGACATTGTGAAACTGTTAACAATCGATGTGGCCTATGGCTAGACTGGCCCATCTAGCATTTGCCTGATGGCCAATCTGGCCCTGATACTGGATCGGGGCAATATTTTTTGCTGGTTTGGCACACTGGCTGTGATTTTAACAAGTGCTTCCACTGCACTGATAAGAACCAACTGAATCCCTCCCTTGGACTTGATCCTTATGTTTTCCGACATTGGCAAGTTCAGCCAACTTTAATCTAATGTCTGTAGGATCTTTTAGTTGACCTCTTTTTTTATTTGAAAGTATTGTAAAGCCCCCAAAGTTGTAATAATGTAAGTATAACCCGTTATATTTTCCTTGTAAAAAGGTTATAAAATTTTAAACAAGATATACCAGGGTAAAGCATAAAATGTGTGTGTGGATATATGGATGTTTTCTGTAAAATGATGCCTGAATTCCTTAATAAAATTGTTATCAGGAGCTGACTGATTAGATCATGTGTCACCCAATTAGCAATCTCTGGCCAGCGATAACATATTCATACATATTAACATCTAATGACTAGGGTTGAGCATTCCGATACTGCAAATATCGGGTATCGGCCGATATTGGCTGTATCGGAATTCCGATTCCGAGTACCGATATTTCGTCATATCGGATACCGGAATCGGAATGTCACTGTCACTGTCAGTGTCCGTCGGTCGGGTCTGTCAGGAGTCAGCGGCACTTACCCGGCAGAAGATCTCCGGCGGTCACATCCCGGACTGCTTAATGGCCGCCATCCTCTTCTCCCTGGCGGTCACATGCAGTTTCTCGCGATAACTGCAGTGACTGCTGGGTAATCGCAGCCGTAAAGCAGTCCGATGACGTCACCGCCGGGGAAGCTGGTAAGCAGCTGTGCTGCGCCGGATGTCAGGCTCTGCCTGTCATTCCGATGTAGCAGAGCTGGATCGTCGTGGGACAGTCGTTACTATGGACTGCGTCGGACAGGTGGTATACTGTTGGTTTTTTTTATTTATTTTTTTACAGGAGATCGATAGCGTCGCAGGAATGAGAGAGTAATAAAAAAAATGAAAACTGTGTTGTCTCTTTTATTTCATTAAAAGACTTTTTTCTTGCTGTGTCTTTTTTTTAAACATTTAAAAACTTTGGGATTAATAATGGATCGGTGTCTTATTGACGCCTCTCCATTATTAACCGGGCTTATTGTCACCGTGCAATCAACGGTGACATTAACCCCTTATTACCCTGCTTGCCACCGCTACAGGGCAAGTGGGAAGAGCCGGGTAAAGTGCCACAATTGGCACATCTTTTGATGCGCCAAATGTGGGGCTGCTGTAGCCTGGTATTATCAGGCTGTTGAGGGCCAAAATCCATGGGCCTTGACAGTCTTTTAATACCAGGCCGCAGCAGTCTGCATTTTACTTGGCTGGTTAACAAAAATAGGGGGACCCCTACGCCGTTTTTTTTTCGAGGGGATCCCCTATTTTTGTTAACCAGCCAAGCTAAGCAGACTGCTGTGGCCTGGTATTATCAGGCTGGCAAGGTCCATGGATATTGGATCCTTACCAGCCTGAAAAACCAGGCCTCAGCGGTCTGCTTCATCTGGCTGGTTAACAAAAATAGGGGGGACCCCACGCCAATTTTTTTCGAGGGGATCCCCTATTTTTGTTAATCAGCCAAGATATGCAGACTGCTGTGGCCTGGTATTATCAGGCTGGCAAGGTCCATGGATCTTGGCTCCTTAACAGCCTGAAAATCCAGGCCTCAGCGGTCTGCTTCATCTGGCTGGTTAACAAAAATAGGGGGGACCCCACGCCAATTTTTTTCGAGGGGATCCCCTATTTTTGTTAATCAGCCAAGATATGCAGACTGCTGTGGCCTGGTATTATCAGGCTGGCAAGGTCCATGGATCTTGGCTCCTTAACAGCCTGAAAATCCAGGCCTCAGCGGTCTGCTTCATCTGGCTGGTTAACAAAAATAGGGGGGACCCCACGCCATTTTTTTTTCGAAGGGAACCCCTATTTTTGTTAATCAGTTCCCTCTGACGTCACTGATTGTGTCCCTGGCTGACCTGAAGTGAAAGTGGAAAGCAATCAATTAAGCTTTCCACTTAAGGGCCCGTCTCACATAGCGATATCGCTACCGAGATCGCTGCTGAGTCACTAGTTTTGTGACGCAGCAGCGAGCTCACCAGCGATATCGCTGTGTGTGACATTCAGCGACGATCAGCCCCCCTGCCGGGTATCGCTGATTGTCGCTGAAATGTCAGGACCTTTTTTTGATCGCTGGTTTCCCGCTGACAGGCACGAATCGCTGCGTGTGACAGGCGGGAGACCAGCGATCCGCTGGTAACCAAGGTACACAGCGGGTTTCCAGGCGCGGGGCTGTGCCTAGAAACCCGCTGTGTACCTTGGATACCAGCACCCTGATGCAGGGAGCTGGTATCCAAGGTACACAGCGGGTTTCCAGGCACCGCGCAGCGCTTGGAAACCCGCTGTGTACCTTGGTTACCAGCTCCCTGCATCAGGGTGCTGGTATCCAACGTACACTGCGGGTAACTAAAGGCTGGCTCTCACATAACGATACACCAGCGATCCCAACAACGATATGCACTTGTCAGGATCGCTGGTGTATCGCTACATGATCGCTGCTGAGCTGCCAAACAGGCAGCTCAGGCAGCGATCTGGGACAGCGACACTGCGGGTAACATCGCTTAGTTACCCGCAGTGTACCTTGGATACCAGCGCCCTGATGCAGGGAGCTGGTAACCAAGGTACACAGCGGGTTTCCAAGCGCTGCGCGGTGCCTGGAAACCCGCTGTGTACCTTGGATACCAGCGGATCGCTGGTCTCCCGCCTGTCACACGCAGCGATGCGTGCCTGTCAGCGGGAAACCAGCGATCAAAAAAAGGTCCTGACATTTCAGCGACGATCAGCGATACCCGGCAGGGGGGCTGATCGTCGCTGAATGTCACACACAGCGATATCGCCGGTGAGCTCGCTGCTGCGTCACAAAACTAGTGACTCAGCAGCGATCACGGTAGCGATATCGCTATGTGAGACGGGCCCTTAAGCGATGTTACCCGCAGTGTCGCTGTCCCAGATCGCTGCCTGAGCTGCCTGTTTGGCAGCTCAGCAGCGATCATGTAGCGATACACCAGCGATCCTGACAAGTGCATATCGTTGTCGGGATCGCTGGTGTATCGTTATGTGAGACCCAGCCTTTACTCTCCTGTCAGCCAGGAGAGGAACTCATTCATTTGGGGGTTTACTGTGAGGCTGCAGCATTAGCTGCGGTCCCTGCAGTAAACATTAACCCTTTCTGAAGGATTACACCATGGGACCTGACTGTGCATGGGATAGGTAAGAATAATTTTGCTTTTTTATTTTATTTTTATTACAGGAAATGGTTTTTGCAGTCAAATAAAAGATGGTCAAAAACATGTGTCTTTATTTCATTAAAATGATTTTTAATTAAAGTGTGTGTGTTTTATTTTTATTTCATGCAATAGGATTAATAATTGATAGTTGTCTAATTGACAGCTCTCAATTATTAACCTGGCTTAAGGTCACCTTTCAATAGCAAGGTGGCTTTAACCCCTTATTAACCCATTCGCCACCGCTACAGGGCAATGGGAATAGACGGGCAAAGTGCCAGAAAGGGCGAATCTAATTATAGATTTGTCTTTTCTGGGGTGTCTGGGGGCAGATGTTAGTAGCCGGGGGGGGCAAAAATAATGGTCCCTCTCTGGGCTATTATTATCTGCCCCCACTCACTGGCTTTGTCTGTCTGGTTGCGAAAATAGGGCGGGAGCCCACGCATTTTTTTTCAGCAATTTTACACCTCATATATATATATACATGTCATTGAATTTGTGACACAATATATATATATTTATAGTTCATACACTTCTACATAGTATAATAGCCGCTAATTCAATTGCCGGCTTTTGTGAAAATGCAGAACCCGACATGAAATGACACTTGGTTTACATAGAGTTAACCATGTCTTTTCATGTAGTTTGATATCTGATTTGCACAATTACATGAGTGTAAGTGTGCAAAATTTCACACCTGTAGGGGTTAATTAAAGGTGTAAATTCGTAGCAAAAAAGTCAGGTTTTTTTACAACGAATTTACACCTTTAATTAACCCCTACAGGTGTGAAATTTTGCACACATAGACTGATGTAATTGTTTGTGCAAATCAGATAGCAAACGACATGAAAAGACATTTGTAACCCTATGTACACCAAGTGTCATTTCATGTCGGGTGCTTCTGTCTTTTCACAGAAGCCGGCTTTACCCGGCAATTGAATCAGAGGATATTTTACTATGTAGAAGTGTATAAACTATACATATATGTATATATATATATATATGTCACAATGACATGTATATATATATATATGTATTCTATGTGTGTATATTTAGTGTTTACAAGGAAAGAATGGGGTTTTTTTAGTTACGATATTTTGTTCCCATAGACTTACATGGGACTTCCGGTATCGGTATCGGGTATCGCCGATATTTTAATGGTATCGGCGATACCATTCCGATTCCGATACTTTTGGATATCGGAAAGTATCGCTCAACTCTACTAATGACCAGAAGCAAAGTGGAATGTGGTTTAAGTCACATTAATATACAGTATATATTAAAAGCTTTCACAACCATTTAGGTTGAAATTCTAGAATGAGGGATATCTGCAAACAGACACTCACCTTGAAACTTGCCACTGTTTTTATTTTTTGTAATGATTTTTTTTACTAATAAAATATAGATGCAGTAACTAAATGTATCAAGCTGGTCTCTAAGGTTATTATTTGCATTGGGAACTGTGTACAATTTAATTTCCACAGTGGAAGAGCGCAGAGTAATTGATTGCTTCAAGCAGGTTTCTTTTCCCGATTACACTGATCGCAAAAAAAATTGCGTCCTTTATGAACATTTGAACACATTGAGAAAATAGCCTGGGAAAGAACTAGAGAAAAATATGAAGGTTTAGTTTTGCCAAGACGAGTAGGGATAATCTGTCTTTCAAGGGGTTTCCTCTATTGACAACTCTATCTGAATGTCCCCTGAAAATCTCTATCTGTGCTCCTGCAACTCTGAGGTTATTCCCTGTGATTTTTATCAACATTTTCCATGTCACATGAATGCTGCAGAATCATGGCCACTGATAACACTTGTAACAAAATATTTTGTTCTGCTTCCAAGTGTAATATTGAATCGCTAGTTTAAAGACTATGGATAAACTATACATTCAGCACCAAACTTTAATTTATGAGACCCAGGCCCAGAAAATTTGTATTTATGTTAAAAAGGAAATTATTTTTTTCTCATGCGGTCTAAAAAAACAACATTGCAGTAATAGATAAAGACAATCAAAACTCACTAAAAAGTTCAAATGAGTATTTTCTAGATTGTGTGTACAAAATGCTTACGAGAACCCAAATGTATCCCCATCTGTTTTCGTTATACTCCTAGTAATGCTGCGTCAAGTCCAATATTCTGAGAAGCGCTCTGCCTTGCCCTAGTAAAGCCCATGTTCTCCTGAATTGTCAAGATAGCGTCAAGTTGTGTTTGGAGACATTCTGCATCCATTATGGGAATTCTTAAGTGTTAACCAACTGCCATAGTTTATCACTATGATTACTAGGAAGCCATAACCACTGAACGAAACTTCAAGTTTTCGGCCTTCAGCAGCCTGGCAACTGTCACTTATATGTCTTCTGATCTGTCCGTCGAATACAACCTGACCTTGCCTCGAACAGCTTTGGAAAGAGATCTTGGAGGTTTGAAACAGCTGATCCTTTAGGAGCGTGTCAATGCTGATAGGCTAACTTGATATCATGTTGGCATCGCACCTTCAGAGGTTTTTCCATCAATTGGCCATGTTGGGCTTCTTTTTGCTGCGAGTATTGTAATTTAAGATCAAATTGAGTTTTAGCATGTCTTGTGTCGAAACAGGAAAAAAATTTCAATGCGTGAATTTTAAAAAATGCAACCACATTGTTTTGTTGGCTTTTGCAGTTCATATGCAAATGCCTGCCATTGTCCAGTGCTTTGTTCATGACACCTAAAGCCTGTGACTCTTTATCTAGTTTGCTAAAAAAAATCTGATCTCCGTTAGGTGAGAGCTTTTTTCCGTGCCCACTGCGTTTTTATGACACGACTTTTGTGCAGATAGTCTTTTATGCCATTATGAATTTAATGCAATTCGCACGCCTAAAAAGGAATTGGCTTTTGACTTTTTGTGCAATAGCCGTTAGCATTGGTTAACTCTTTTTTTTGATGTCACCGATTTGACACGGTGATATCAAATATGTTATTTGATTTTTTATTGTTTTATTTTGAATGGGCAAAATGGGTGATTAACTTTTTTTTTTAAACATTTGTTTTACTTTTGTATGCTTCAATAGTCCCCAGGGAGTCCCATAGATTAATGCCATAGCTTACCGCCTCTGCTACATAGAGGTGATGCTCAGATCACCTTTATGTAGCAGAATTACTGCATTGCTATGAGCGCAGACAACAGGTTGTGCTCATAGCAATCCGGCATAACAGCCATAGAGGGAGACCTCTGATTGTTATGCCGATGCACCGATGACCCCCGATCACATGACGGGGGTCAGCGGTGTGCGTATTTTCGGCTGGAAGAACTTGTTAAATGCCGCTGTCAGTGTTTAACAGCGGCATTTACCTACTTAATAGGCGCGAGTGGATCGCGATTCCACTCGTGCCTATTGCGGGCATATGTCAGCTGTTCAAAACAGCTGACATGTCCCGGCTTTGATGCGGGCTCACTACCGGAGCCCTCATCAAATCGGGGGGATACTGGCTACGGACGTACTATTCCGTCCGAGGGCAGTAAGGGGTTAAACTGTACTCGATCTAAATCATTGAAATTCTACAAAATAAAGCACTGCCATGTAAACGAGCAGCAATTATTCACCTTACCTTCAAGAGTTTTCTTGCAATATTCGCATGTGAAATGAGGTGCCCAGGACTTGTTTTGATCCCTGACAGGCATGCCGAAATATGCCTTGTAGGCCTCGCACATCATACGACATGCTTTCACTGAATACTTTCTCACTCGTCTTTAGAAATTGTCCACACACGTTGCAAAATGTGTCTTCTGGGCGCAAACAACATCTTGATGCCATCTTAAACAAATTATTGCTCTTTAACTATGATTCGTTATTCTCTTACTCAGCAATAACATAAACCGAAATGTTGGATCGAGTCACCTGTGCTTTCATACTTGCATGACTACTATTGAACAGTCCGAGAACGTTCTAGAAAGTTCTAAAAGTTTCTAGACACTTCCAGATAATTCTGGAAAATTGTAGAAACTTCTGCACAATTCTAGCAGTTAAACAATAATCTAGAAGACTACTTCGTATTGAATAAGAATCGAGAATTTTCCCGAAAACAGACATATTTTAAAATTTCATTGTCCTCATCACAAAAGCAAAGTTTTTGTGGAACAACAACTATTTTCTATTTGTTTTAGGCATAACGGGTTAGGAAAAGACACTTTGGACCCAGGAACAAAAAATAAATAAAAATTTTTACATAGTGTAATCTGCAGTCTTCAAAGTACCATCAGAGTGGACAACTGCCCTAACGGAACTGTGAAGTTGCAGCCAAACACCCACTGCTGATAAAAGAAAAATGTTGTGGACCAGCAGATAAGAAATCTTTAAATACATTTTTCTTATTTGTCAAAAATGGCATATGACAAATAAAGTTAAAATGTAAGAACAATCACATTTCAAATTAATAACTCTTAAGGTACTGCACACTTAGCTATCCCGCAGCGATTTCGTAGCGTTGCATACTAAGAGATCGCTAGCGGATTTTTCTATATCGCTAAATGCTGCCGCATTAGCGATATAGTTAACGACGCTATCGCCGTTAGCGATCTTCTTAACGACTTAGCGGTACAAAAGTACCGCTAATCGCTAAGAAAGGTGCACACTAGCGATATATACTTACCAGCGGAGCGCCGACGAGAAATAGGTCCGGAACGATTCCAGCGACGAGCGAGATCACAGCAGAAGCTCGTCGCTGAAGCTGCCGCACTGAACAATATCGCTAACGGATCGCTAAATAGTGACGTTTTTTAGCGATCCGTTACGATATGTTTAGTGTGGCATACCTTTACTCATGACATAGTACAAGCAAATTATTCATATAAGAAAAAAATAGTATTCACACCATTAAAATAACAATGGAATCTATGTGAATAAAAACAGAGATCACATTCTGACACGTTTCTGGCTGTCAGCGCTTAGTCATAGAATGTACCAAAGTAAGCATAGACAGACTATTATATACAAGTGTGAATCAGTATGACATCATAGGTAATTAGTGAGAAGAGCAAACACAAAGACTTTGTAACGAAATACACACAATGTATGGGAAAGGTTAACTATACAATTAATTCTTTATATATGTGTAATTTGAGAAGGTGCTCAAGATCCACAGAATATCATAAAAAAAATCACTTTCACTTTTATATGCCATGTTTAAAGGGAATCTGTCACCTCATTTTTCGACTATAAGCTGCGGCCACCGCCATCAGGGGCTTATCTACACCATTCTGTTATGCTGTAGATGAGCCCCTGATGTAACCTGAAAGAGAAGAAAAACGAGTTAGATTATACTCACCAAGGGGCAGTCCGGGTCGGTACGGGTCCAAAGGGAGTCGCGGTCCAGGTCCGTTGCCTCCCATCTTCTAGCGAAGACGTCCTCTTCTTTGCTTCCGGTCGCGGCTCCTGCGCAGGCGCACTGCTCTGCCCTGTTTGAGTGGTGTTACCACTAACTGGTTTTCAAAAAATTGTACTATGAATACAATTTTTCTCACAGTCACTCATGAGTGTGAGATCCAAAAAACCTACTTGTACATTAGAAAAAGAAAAGGTAAAATGCAATTTAGCCCAATTCCTCTACCACCCTTGTTTGAGGTGCACTCCGTCTGCATCTACTCCCCTTCCAACCTCCAGCTGGCTGTCATCTACCACCCCCCAGAACTAGCCATCTCTGTTGTGAATACTCTGGAGGTGACTTCTGAGCTGGGGCCCCCTCCGTGGTTGCTGAGGGTAATGAACTAATTGCTGAATGGCCTTCAGCTGGCTCTGAATGGTCTGATATAAGTGACCTGAGTTCCCATCAGCCTTGCCGGTAATCAATTGTTCTTCCTGGTTTTTCTTGGAGCTCAGCTTGCATTCCTGCTCTCTTTCAGATAAGTGATTTGCTGTTTTTTTTCCTCTTGTTGGATTTTCCTTGCCTGTTTTGCTGCTTGCAGGGGACTGCGGCCTGGTCCCCTTTTGGGATCTGGCGCTGCAGTTGTGCTCATTAAGTATTTGCACTTTTGCTCTTTTCCTTTGTCACTTTTTTGCTGAATTGCTGTGTGTTACACCAGAGATCTGATTTAGGTGGTAGAGATCGTGTGATCTCAGGTTTTTTGTTAATCAGAAGTGTTGGTATTTTTGTCAGGGTTTTTTTGGGTTGCAGTCAGAATTCTTTCCTATACTTTTCTATCTAGACAGAATGGGCCCCAGCGTTTGCTCATTCTATTTTCTGTCTGTGTCCGTATTTTCTTCTTGTCTAACCGCCATTACATGTTTGGGGGCTTCCTATTTCTTTGGGGATCTGCTCCGGGGCAGATAGCTTTCATCTTTCTGCCTTTAGGTGTAGTTATCTCTCCGGCTGTGACGAGGCGTCTAGGATCACCGTAGGTACGCTCCACGGCTACTTCTAGTGTGGCTGTTAGTTTAGAGTACTGCAATCCAATAGTTTCCAGCCTCTCTGGTGTATTACTTCTTTTGCTATTTTTGAAATTTCTCCTCAGCTACCAAAACATAACACATCTCCACCTTTCTCGATCACTTCACCACCTGACTGCTTCATTTCCTTTCTTCTGACATCCCCTCTATCATCATGGGTGACTTCAACATCCCCATTGATGCTTCCATCCCAGCTGCCTCCAAACTTTTATCGCTCACTGCCTCCTTTGTCCTCACTCACTGGTCCTCCACGGCCACTCACAAAAATGGTCAAATGCTGGACCTTATCTTCACCCCCATCTGCTCCCTTACTAATCTCACTAACTCACCCCTCCCCCTGTCTGACTACAACCGACTGACATTCTCTTCCCTCTCCTCTGCTATTACGCAACCCCCACTCCACACACTCTCTCATCCTCACAGAAATCTCAAACATCTCAATTTACAATCGCTCTCTGAGTCCCTCCTCCCTCTTAAACACATAGCTTCACTTTATGACACAGATGTTGCTGCCACCTTTTATAACACCACAATAACAGCAGCACTTGATACGGCCGCCCCCCAGCCCTGGATGACCAGCCTGAACAAAGAACTGAGACGGGCTTCCAGGGTTGCTGAGCGGAGATGGAAGAAATCCCGCTCTGCCGAGCACTTAACCGTATACAAGCAGTCCCTCACCAGCTTCAAGTCCACACTCACTGCCACAAAGCAAACTTACTTCTCATCTCTCATATCCTCCCTGTCTCACAACCCTAAACAGCTCTTCAACACTTTCAATTCTCTTCTCCGTTCCCCAGCACCTCCACCCTCTCATCTCATTACCGCTGAAGACTTTGCCTCCTTCTTTAAGCAGAAGATTGATAAGATCAGAGAAAGCTTTGGCCCACAGCCCCCAATGCCCCTCTTAGCTGCTCAGCTCTGTTCCTCAAAAACCAACTTCTCCACCTTGACAGAAGATCAGCTCTCCACCCTCCTTTAAAGATCACACCTCACCACTTGCATGCTTGACCCGCTCCCGTCCCACCTCATCCCTAACCTTGCCACAGTCTTCATCCCTACTTTAACACACCTCTTCAACCTCTCACTTACAAATGGTGTGTTCCCCTCATCCTTCAAACATGCCTCAATCGCACCCATCCTCAAAAAGACCTCCCTTGACCCATCCTCTGCATCTAGCTATCGCCTGATATCTCTTCTCCCTTATGCCTCCAAACTACTGGAACAGCATGTCCATGTTGAACTGTCCTTCCACCTCTCCTCCTGCTCCATCTTTGACCGCTTACAATCAGGCTTCCGACTGCATCACTCAACTGAAACTGCCCTAACTAAAGTCACCAACGACCTACTAACCGCCAAGAGCAAGCGACACTACTCTGTCCTGCTTTCCTCGACCTGTCTTCTGCCTTCGACACTGTGGACCATTCCCTCCTGCTTCAGATTCACTCATCTCTGGGCATCACAGGCTTGGCCCTATCCTGGATCTCATCATATCTAACAGACCGAACATTCAGTGTCTCCCTCTCCTAAACCACGTCCTCACCTGGCCCCCTCTCTGTTGGTGTTCCTCAAGGCTCAGTTCTAGGACTCCATCTCTTCTCCATCTACACCTTCGGTCTGGGACAGCTCATTGAATCCCACGGTTTGCAGTATCATCTCTATGCCGATGACACGCAGATCTACCTATCTGGACCTGACCTCACCTCCTTACTGACAAAAATCCCACAATGTCTGTCCGCTATTTCAGCTTTCTTCTCCGCTCACTTTCTAAAACTGAACATGGACAAAACAAAATTCATACTCTTTCCCCATCTCACTCTACCCCTCCACCAGACCTATCCATCAATGTCAATGGCTGCTCACTTTTCCCAGTCCTGCATGCTCGGTCCCTAGTCCCGCATGCTCGGGTGATCCTCGACTTAACCCTCTCCTTCAAGCCACGTATCCAAACCCTAGCCTCCTCCTGCCGTCTCATTCCTTGACCATGACACCACAAAAACACTAGTGCATGCCCTTATCATCTCCCGCCTTGACTACTGCAACCTCCTACTCTCTGGCCTCCCCTCTAGCACTCTGGCACCACTCCAATCCATCCTACATTCTGCTGCCCGACTAATTCACCTGTCTCCCCATTATTCCCCAGCCTCTCCCCTATGCCAAGCCCTCCATTGGCTTCCTATCGTCCAGAGGCTCCAGTTCAAAACCCTAACTATGACATAACAAAGCCATCCACAACCTGTCTCCTCCATACATCTGTGACATGGTCTCCCGCACTTACTCACACGCAACCTTCGATCCTCTCAAGATCTCCTTCTCTACTCTCCTCTTATCTCTTCTTCCCACAACCGCATACAAGACTTCTCTCATGCTTCCCCCATACTCTGGAATTCTCTACCCCAACACATCAGACTCTCGCCTACCATGGAATCCTTCAAAAAGAACCTGAAGACCCACCTCTTCCGACAAGCCTATAACCTGCCATGATCCTCAGTCTACTGAACCTCCGCACGACCCGCTCTAACCCTCTCCTATTGTATCCTCACCCATCCCCTGTAGACTGTGAGCCCTTGCGGGCAGGGCCCTTTCTCCCTCTGTACTTATGTGTGTCTTGTATTGCTCATGTTTATTGTACTTGTCTATATTTGCCCCTTCTCACATGTAAAGCGCCATGGAATAAATGGCGCTATAAAAATGTATAATATTAAATTGACGGTGTTATCTTTGAGATATTGAAAAAAGAGTGGTATTGACGCAGTGTCATCTCTACAGATGAGCAATGTGTCATCCACATAGCGGCCATACCACTCGATGTTGCTGAAAAAAGGATTGGAATCAGAAAAAATAAAAATTATTCATAATCTATCTTTTAAACCAGGGCAAGGATCAACTAGGCATTTTTAGTAAGTCAATCAGAATTGATTATAAATATATTTAAACCAGTGGCACAAGCAATAAAATTAGACTTGACATCATAATAAAGGCATATCAAACTGTAAATACAAGTAAAATAATTTTATCCCAGTGAAAAAGATAGCATTATTTGCACAATTTTCATTTAAACATTAACAATATGAAAAAAATCAGAAAGCTACATTATAATCTGTTGCTGCACTTACAGTTATATGAAAAAGTTTGGGCACCCCTATTAATCTTAAGCTTAATGTTTTATAAAAATTGGTGTTTTTGCAACAGCTATTTCAGTTTGATATATTTAATAACTATTGGACACAGTAATGTTTCTGCCTTGAAATGAGGTTTATTGTACTAACAGAAAATGTGCAATCTGCATCTAAACAAAATTTGACAGGTGCACAAGTACGGGCACCTCACCAGAAAAGTGACATTAATATTTAGTAGATCCTCCTTTTGCAAAAATAACAGCCTCTAGTCGCTTCCTGTAGCTTTTAATGAGTTCCTGGATACTGGATGAAGGTATTTTTGACCATTCCTCTTTACAAAACAATTCCAGTTCAGTTAAGTTTGATGGTCGCCGAGCATGGACAGCCCTCTTCAAATGATCCCACAGATGTTCAATGATATTCAGGTTGGGGACTGGGATGGCCATTCCAGAACATTGTAATTGTTCCTCTGCATGAATGCCTGAGTAGATTTGGAGCGGTGTTTTGGATCATTGTCTTGCTGAAAGATCCATCCCCTGCGTAACTTCAACTTTGTCACTGATTCTTGAACATTATTGTCAAGAATCTGCTGATACTGAGTGGAATCCATGTGTCCCTCAACTTTAATAAAATTCCCGGTGCCGGCATTGGCCACACAGCCCAAAAGCATGATGGAACCTCCACCAAATTAAACTGTGGGTAGCAAGTGTTTTTCTTGGAATGCTGTGTTTTTTTGAAGCCATGCATGTCGCCTTTTTGTATGACCAAACAACTCAATCTTGGTTTCATCAGTCCACAGGACCTTCTTCCAAAAAGAAATTGGCTTCTCCAAATGTGCTTTTGCATACCTCAGCCGACTCTGTTTGTGGCGGGCTTGCAGAAACAGCTTCTTTTGCATCACTCTCCCATACAGCTTCTCCTTGTGCAAAGTGCATTGTATAGTTGATCGATGCACAGTGACACCATCTGCAGCAAGTTGATGCTGCAGCTCTCTGGAGGTGGTCTGAGGATTGTCCTTGACTGATCTCACCATTCTTCTTCTCTGCCTTTCTGATGTTTTTCTTGGCCTGCCACTTCTGGCCTTAACAAGACCTGTCCCTGTGTTCTTCCATTTCCTTACTATGTTCCTCACAGTGGAAACTGACAGGTTAAATCTCTGAGACAGCTTTTTGTATCCTTCCCCTGAACAACTATGTTGAATAATCTTTGTTTTCAGATCATTTGACAGTTGTTTTGAGGAGCCCATGATGCCACTCTTCAGAGGAGATTCAAACAGGAGAACAACTTGCAAGTGGCCACTTTAAGTAGCTTTTCTCATGATTGCATACACCTGGCTATGAAGTTCAAAGCTCAATGAGGTTACAAAACCAAAAAAGTGCTTTAGTAAGTCAGTAAAAAGTAGGTAGGAGTATTAAAAACAAGAAAATGATAAGGGTGCCCATACTTATGCACCTGTCAAATTTTGTTTGAATGCAGATTGCACATGTTCTGCTAGTACAATAAACCTCATTTCAAGGCAGAAACATTACTGTGTCCATATAAAGATGCAAAACCTCTTCAATAAAAATAGGTCATATCATTTTAAAACTTGTGGGGCATTGTGTATCAAATGTTAGTTTCCAAAATGTCTCACATCTAAAGAGGCTTCTTCCCTCATCCCCCTTCTTCTTAGATCTATCTACCCTCTAAATACACCAACCTAAGTGTAAGAGTATTACTATTCTCTTTGTGTTTATTAGCAAGGTATTTTCAAGTTATTACATTGCTCTAATTAGTTTTGCAGCATTAAAATAAGCAAGTTTGAAATTGACTTGCTTTTTCTATCTACCTGCTATCATTTTCCTGCAATGAGCACTTTTATCTTACATAGTGTACAGCTCGTTTTTCATGGAGCTTGACCACTACAGCTTGGATGATTGCAGGAGAGGAGTTAACTCCTAACATACCAGTCAGCTTCCTCTACTCCATTGATTTCTACACAGCAGTTAGCTGCTCACACACTCCCCCTCCCTCTCAACTCCTGACAGGGCTGCTCTTATTAGTCCGGCAAAATCACAATTGAACACCACTGGTACCAGTGTGCTTGTTCAAATGCATGGTTATCTCTACATGCAAATACAGTGACAACAATGACAACAATGTAGACTTAGAACAACAACTAATAGCTGAATGTAATACTATAAAACTTGTGCTATGCTTTATACTTCTACTAATGCTACAATTCTGCAACTCACCAGAACTGTAACTCAAGAGGGAGTGCCCACTCTGCCAGAAAAGAGCAAGAAGGAGACTGCAGAATTTTGAGCTGCTCAAAACACAACTTGAAAATAAATGTTGCGATGTTTCAGCATCCACATTTGTAGTGTTGCAGTTTATGAATGAATCTGTAGTTTTTATACAGTGGCTAGTAGTAGCATGCTAACCACCTCTATAAGTGGGATATATCAAAGGTGAACATGCAGGGTTATATTTACTGTGACTCCTTTTTGAGATATAAAACAATATCCTTCACTAATTTCTTCTTTATTCTTCTTATTTTACTTTACCTATTTATTCACATATTTCAAATATAGCTCAACAAGATATTGGAATTAATTGATCAATGCGTGGAACTCTCAGCATTTATGGGATAAAAGTCACGGTTATTAGTGCTGAAACAAGTTCAGTCCTCGGTATTGGCTTTGGGGATCAAATTAGGGTTCAAGTCATACAAACATTTTTATAACATCTGCTCCATGAACTCATGTTCTAGAATTCATTCATAATTTCTGTTCTGCATAAAGATTTTTTCCACTGGAATTATTTCATTACTGTCCTCCAAAAATGCAGTTTAACAGTGATATACCTCAACTAGCTATGAACCCGTTCTACGCCCGGGTGGCAAGCATTTTTTAGGTATATGGTCTCCCATCCTGGTATGTGCTGCCCCCCTCCTATCCTGGTATGCATGGCACCCCTCATCCCTATCCTGGTATGTATGGTCCCCTCACCACCACCCAAATCTGGTATGCATGGCACCCCATTCCTCATCCTGGTATGCATGGTCCCCTCACCCTCCAATCCTGGTATGCATGGTCCCTCACCCCCAATCCTGGATTGCATGGTCCCTCACCCCCAATCCTGGTATGCATGGTCCCCTCACCCCCAATCCCGGTATGCATGGTCCCTCACCCCCAATCCATGATGCATGGTCCCTCACCCCCAATCCTGGAATGCATGGTCCCCTCACCCCAATTCTGGTATGCATGGTCCCCCCATCCTATCTAGGATGTATGGCACTTCATCCCAATCCTGGTATGCATGGTCCCCTCATCCCAATTCTGGTATACATGGCACCCTTACCCCAATTCTGGTAGCATGGTCCCCTCACCGCCAATCTGGTATGCATGGTACCCTTCTCCTATATGTGCATGTTACCCCTCGTCCCCAATCCTGGTATGCATGTACCCTCATCCCCAATCCTGGTATGCATGTTACCCTCATCCCCCATTCCTGGATGCAGGGTCCTCTCACCCCCCATCCTGGTATGCATGGTCCCCTCATCCCCCTATCCTGGTATGCATGGTCCTCCTCACCCCCATATCCTGATATGCATGGTCTCCTCACCCCCAATCCTGGTATGCATGGTCCCCTCCACCCTATCCGTACATGGTCCCTCACCCCAATTGAATGCATGGTCCCTCACCCCCCAATCCTGTATCATGTCCTCACCCCAATCCGGATGCATGGTCACCTCACCCCCCAATCCTGGTATGCATGGTCCCTCAGCCCCCAATCCTGGTATGCATGGTCCCCTCACCCCCCAATCCTGGATGCATGGTACCCCTACCCCCAATCTGGATGCATGGTACCCCTTACTCCCCCAATCCTGGTATGCATGGCCCCTCACCCCCCATATCCTGGTATGCATGGTACCCCTCACCCCCAATCCTGGTATGCATGGTCCCCTCACCCCCCAATCCTGGTATGCATGGTCCTCTCACCCCCCAATCCTGATATGCATGGTTCCCTCACCCCCAAACCTGGTTGCATGGTCCCTCACCCCAATCCTGGATGCATGGCCCCCTCACCCCCAATCCTGGTATGCATGGTCCCTCACCCCCAATCCTGGAATGCATGGTCCCCTCACCCCCCAATCCTGTGTGCATGGTCCCTCACCCCAATCCTGATGTGCATGTCCCCTCACCCCCCAATCCTGGATATGCATGGTCCCCTCACCCCAACCCTGGTAGCATGGTCCCTCACCCCAATCCTGATGTGCATGGTCCCCTCACCCCCAATCTGATGTAGCATGTCCTCACCCTCAATCCTATATGCATGGTACCCTCGCCCCCAACCTGTGATGCATGGTCCCCTCACCCCCAAATCCTGATGTCATGTCCCCTCACCCCCCAATCCTGATGGCATGGTCCCTCACCCTCCCAATCCTGATGTGCATGGTCCCCTCACCCTCCAATCCTGATGTGCATGGTCCTCTCACCCCCAACCATGATGTGCATGGTCCCCTCTCCCCCCAATCCTGGTGTGCATGGTCCCCTCACCCCCCAATCCCGGTATGCATGGTCCCCTCACCCCAATCCTCATATGCATAGTCCCTCACCCCCCAATCCTGGAATGCATGGTCCCCTCACCCCCAATTCTGGTATGCATGGTCCCCCCTCATCCCTATCATAGGATGTATGGTAACATTCATTCCCCAATCCTGGTATGTATGGTCCCCTCATCCGCAAACCTGGTATACATGGCACCCCTTACCTTCCAATTCTGGTAGGCATGGTCCCCTCACCGCCCAATTCTGGTATGCATGGTACCCTCTATCCTAGTATGCATGTTACCCCTCGTCCCCCAATCCTGGTATGCATGTTACCCCTCATCCCCAATCCTGGTATGCATGTTACCTCTCATCCCCCATTCCTGGCATGCATGGTCCTCTCACCCCCCATCCTGGTATGCATGGTCCCTCACCCCTCTATCCTGGTATGCATGGTCTCCTCACCCCAATCCTGATACGCATGGTCCCCTCACCCCCAATCCTGATATGCATGGTCCCCTCACACCCCTATCCTGGTAAGCATGGTCCCCTCAGCCCCCAATATTGCAATGCATGGTCCCCTCACCCCCCCAATCCTGATATGCATGTTCCCCTCACTTCCCAATCCTGGAATGCATGGTCACCTCACCCCCCAATCCTGGCATGCATGGTCCTCTCAGCCCCCAATCCTGTATGCATGGTCCCCTCACCCCCCAATCCTGGTATGCATGGCACCCCTTACCACCCAATTCTGGTATGCATGGTCCCCTCATCCCCTATCCTGGTATGCATGTCCCCTCACCCCCAATCCTGGTATGCATGGTCCCCTCACCCCCCAATCCTGGTATGCATGGTTCCCTCACCCCCCAATCCTGGTATGCATGGTCCCCTCACCCCCCAATCCTGATGTGCATGGTCCTCTCACCCCCCAACCATGATGTGCATGGTCCCCACTCCCCCAATCCTGGTTGCATGGTCCCCTCACCCCCAATCCGGTATGCATGGTCCCCTCACCCCCAATCCTCATAGCATGGTCCCCTCACCCCCAATCCTGGAATGCATGGTCCCCTCACCCCCAATCTGGAATGCATGGTCCCCCCTCATCCCTATCATAGGATCTATGGTACATTCACTCCCCAATCCTGGTATGCATGGTCCCCCACTCCGCAACCTGGTATACATGGCACCCCTTACCTTCCAATTCTGGTAGGCATGGTCCCCTCACCGCCCAATTCTGGTATGCATGGTACCCCTCTATCCTAGTATGCAGGGTTACCCCTCGTCCCCCAATCCTGGTATGCATGTTACCCCTCATCCCCCAATCCTGGTATGCATGTTACCCCTCATCCCCCATTCCTGGTATGCATGGTCCCTCACCCCCATCCTGGTATGCATGGTCCCCTCACCCCTCTATCCTGGTATGCATGGTCTCCTCACCCCCAATCCTGATAGCATGGTCCCCTCACCCCCAATCCTGATATGCATGGTCCCCTCACCCCATCCTGGTAAGCATGGTCCCCTCAGCCCCCATATTGAATGCATGGTCCTCCTCACCCCCAATCCTGGTATGCATGGTCCCCTCACCCCCAATCCTGGAATGCATGGTCACCTCACCCCCCAATCCTGGCATGCATGGTCCCCTCAGTCCCCAATCCTGGTATGCATGGTCCCCTCACCCCCCAATCCTGGTATGCATGGCCCCCTACCTCCCAATCCTGGTATGCATGGTCCCCTCATCCCCATATCCTGGTATGCATGGTCCCCTCACCCCCAATCCTGGTATGCATGGTCCCTCACCCCCAATCCTGGTATGCATGGTCCCTCACCCCCCAATCCTGGTATGCATGGTCCCTCACCCCAATCCTGGATGCATGGTCCCCATCACCCCCCAATCCTGGTATGCATGGTCCCCTCACCCCAAATCCTGGTATGCATGGTCCCCTCACCCCCCAATCCTGATTGCATGGTCCCCTCACCCCCAATCTGATGCATGGCCCACACCTCCATCCTGATCATGTCCCCCCCCCAATCCTGATGTGCATGGTCCTCTCACCTCCAATCCTGGTATGCATGGTTCCCTCACCCCCCAATCCTGGTATGCATGGTCCCCCTCAACTCCCCAATCCTGATGTGCATGGTCCTCTCATCCCACAATCCTGATGTGCATGGTCCCCTCACCCCCCAATCCTGATGTGCATGGTCCTCTCATCCCACAATCCTGATGTGCATGGTCCTCTCATCCCACAATCCTGATGTGCATGGTCCCCTCACCCCCCAATCCTGATGTGCATGGTCCCCTCACCCCCCAATCCTGATGTGCATGGTCCCTCACCCCCCAATCCTCATGTGCATGGTCCCCTCAACCCCAATCATGATGTGCATGGTCCCCTCACCCCGAATCAGATGTGCATGATCCCCTCACCCCCCAATCCTGATGTGCATGGTCCTCTCACCCCCCAATCCTGATGTGCATGGTCCCCTCACCCCCCAACCCTGATGTGCATGGTCCCCTCACCTCCAATCCTGATGTGCATGGTCCCCTCACCCCCCAATCCTGATGTGCATGGTCCTCCTCACCCCCCCAATCCTGATGTGCATGGTCCCCTCACCCCCCAATCCTGATATGAATGGTCCCCTCACCCTCCAATCCTGAAGTGCATGGTCCTCTCACCACCCATCCCTGATGTGCATGGTCCCCTCACCCCCAATCAGATGTGCATGGTCCCCTCACCCCCCAATCCTGATGTGCATAGTGCCGTCACCCACCCAATCCTGATGTGCATGGTCCCCTCACCCCCAATCCTGATGTACATGGTCCTCTCACCCCCCAATCCTGATATGCATGGTCCTCTCACCCCCCAATCATGATGTGCATGGTCCCCTCACCCCCAATTCGGATGTGCATGTCCCCTCACCCCCCAATCCTGATGTGCATGGTCCCTCACCCCCAATCCTATCTGCCCTATGTGCATGGACCTCTCACCCCCCAATCCTGATGTGCATGGTCCCCTCACCCCCCAACCCTGATGTGCATGGTCCCCTCACCCCCAATCCTGATGTGCATGGTCCCCTCACCCACCAATCCTGGTATGCATGTTCCCCTACCCCCCAATCCTGATGTGCATGGTCCCCTCACCCCCCAACCTGATGTGCATGGTCCCCTCACCCCCAATCCTATGTGCATGGTCCCCTCACCCACCAATCCTGGTATGCATGGTCCCCTCACCCCCAATCCTGATGTGCATGGTCCCCTCACCCCCAATCCTGATGTACATGGTCCTCTCACCCTCCAATCCTGATATGCATGGTCCTCTCACCCCCCAATCTGATGTGCATGGTCCCCTCACCCCCAATCCGGATGTGCATGGACCTCTCACCCCCAATCCTGATGTGCATGGTCCCCTCACCCCCCAACCCTGATGTGCATGGTCCCCTCACCCCCCAATCCTGATATGCATGGTCCTCTCACCCCCCAATCCTGATGTGCATGGTCCCCTCACCCCCCCAATCCTGATATGCATGGTCCCCTCACCCCCCAATCCTGATGTGCATGGTCCCCTCACCACCAATCCAGATGTGCATGGTCCCCTCAACCACCAATCCTGATGTGCATGGTCCCCTTAACCCCCCAATCTTGATATGCATTGGTCCCCTCACCCCCAATCCTGATGTGCGTGTGTCCCAAATACCCCCTACAACCCTGATGTGCATGGTCCCCTCACCCCCAATCCTGATTGCATGGTCCCCTCATCCCCGAACCTGATATGCTTTGGTCCCCTCACCCTCAATCCTGATGTGCTTGGTCCCTCACCCCCCAATCCTGATGTGCATGGTTCCCTTTCACCCCCAATCCTGATGTGCATGGCCCTTCACCCCCAACCTGATGTGCATGGTCCCTCACCCTCACTCCCCCACAACCGTGATGTACATGGTCCCTTCACCCCCAATCCTGATAAGCATGGTCCCCTCACCCCCAACCGTGATGTACATGGTCCCTCACCCCCAATCCTGATGAAGCATGGTCCCCTCACTCCCCAACCGTGATGTACATGGTCCTTCACCCCCAATCCTGATATGCATGGTCCCCTCACCCCCCAACCGTGATGTGCATGGTCCCATCACCCCCCAATCCTGATGTGCATGTTCCCCTTACCTCCCAACCCTGATGTGCATGGTCCCCTCAGCCCCCTATCCTGATATGCATGGTCCCCTCACCGCTATTAAACTGCACACATACCCCCAAAAAAACAAACATTTATACTCACCTTTCTTCCCTGTGCTCCAACGCTGTTTCGTTCTGCTGGACGCCGGGGGAGGAGAGCGGCGCCGGAGTACACGCCTGCCCATACCGCTCGGTCCAGCGCCATATTGATGAAGACACACTGTAAATGTGTCTTCAGCAAAATGGTGCCGGATAGCGGTAGGCGCATGCGTGATTCCGACGCGCACTCCTGGTCTCCTGCCCCGGGAGAAGAGTAGTGCCGCGGCAACGCTCCTCCCGGTCAGGTAAGTATGTGAGTACGGCGCCGGAGATCGCGGTATGCACTCACCGCTGGATGCCTCAATCTGTCTGGAGCCAGACTGCGCAGGCGTGTCACGCTTGCGCAGTCTATAAAGGCTTTGGACAGAGGGACGCTTACAACGTTTATACCTCAATAATTTTTATTTGCATTTCTTATGTATTTGAATGACTACATTATGAATCTGAAATTCACATTTAGTTATGAAAAAGATGTCATCACTTTTTGGCCTTCACATTGGAGGGTGATGTCATATCTGGTTGTATTGTCACTGACATCCTTAGAAAATCTGTGGACCAGAACAACATTTTTACTGCCACTAGCAACCAACCAAAACATACTGTTAAAAGTGTACCTATTGGAAAGTACATTAGATCATTAAGGTCCTTCTTATACCAATAGGATTGTAGACACGAATAAGACAATATAAATGATGTCTAAGGAAATATTTCTCCTTGCGGAGAGTGCCATATTGGCATAAAGAGACTTATAAGCAGTGCAATGCTCCTCTGGGAATTTAAATATGCAAGTAGCTTCTTCATAGAGGAAGAGGGCTAGAACTCTAGTGCCACCTATTAGTTGTAACAAGATGTAGCAATCCGAAAAGCCAATATCGACCCTTTAACAAGTCTAGCCACTTAACTTAAGATATGAAGTCAAATCAGATACTTTATTTGCAGACATGTGTTTGGTGGGTTTGCTTCTCCTCAGTGCAAAGCAGGAGATCTGATTTCTCTGTGTGAAAGTCAGTTTCTCATTGTGGTACTAAAATTCAAATCCTCTATAAGTTTGCATATTTACATTTCCAGAGGAAATGTATGGCCATTGCATGGCCTATAAGTCTCCTAACACCTACATGGCGCTCTCCATAGGAAGAAACAGTACCTTTAAACCTCTGTCAGAGGCTTCTCATACAACCAAATCAGACCTCCTAGCTTTCACTAATGTAGGCAAACAACATGAAACGTATGCAAATGTAGTCATGTGGCAAGTGATATTGACTTTTAGGGTTGCTATATCCAATAAATGACACTAAAGTTCAAGTCCTCTTCCTCACGGAAAAGGCAATTTACCCTGTAAATGATAGATTGGCAGCTCAGAGTCACAAACCCTGGATTCTGGAAATAGCGGAATATCTCTCAGGGAAGTACCAAACTTATCTTTGTGACTCTATACTCAGTGGAGTTTTTAGAGATAGCTGATATTATTAAAAAATATCTATCGGTTTTAGATCAGGATATTAAAGTGAAAAATTTGCTTACTGAATTGTGTCAATTTATGTGAAAAGTGGAGTCACATTTGGAAACATATTATCACCCTCTGTATTTCCTTCTTATATATCTCGCCCAGAGATATAGTTTGCTCATATGTAAGGATCTAATTTGTAATTGGTTATCACAAATGAAAGATCTGTCCATTCATTAAGAAGGACAAAGTTGCCAATGCTACTGCTTATATATATATACAGTATTTACATTTTGATATGACTTTATACTGATGCTGCAATTCTACTATTAGTGCTAATGCAACTGATTTACATACAGTAGGGGAAATAAGCATTTGATCCCTTGCTGATTTTATAAGTTTACCCACTGACAAAGACATGAACAGTCTATAATTTTAAGGGTAGTTTAAGTTTAACATTGAGAGATAGAATATCAATAATCAAATTTATAAAATCACATTGTATAAATTATATAAATTTATTTGCATTTTGCAATGAGAAAAAAGTATTTGATCCCTCTGGCAAACAAGACTTAATACTTGGGGGCAAAACCATTGTTGGCAAGACAGCAGTCAGACGTTTTTTGCAGTTAATGATGAGGTTTGTGCACATGTCAGGAGGAATTTTGGTCCACTCCTCTTTGCAGATCATCTCTAAATCATTAAGATTTTGAGGCTGTCGCTTGGCAACTCGAAGTTTCAACTCCCTCCATAAGTTTTCTATGGCATTAAGGTCTGGAGACTGGCTAGGCCACTCCATGACCTTAATGTGCTTCATTTTGAGCCACTCCTTTGTTGCCTTGGCTGTATGTTTTGGGTCTTTGTCTTGCTGGTAGACCCAGCCATGACCCATTTTTAATGTCCTGGCGAAGGTAAGGAGGTTGTCACTCAGGATTTTAAAGTTCATGGCTCCATCCATTCTCCCACTGATGCAGTGAAGTAGTCCTGTGCCCTTAGCAGAGAAACACCCCCAAAACATAATGTTTCCACCTTCATGCTTGACAGTGAGGATGGTGTTCTTTGGGTCATAGGCAGCATTTCTCTTCCTCCAAACATAGTGAGTTGAGTTAATGCCAAATACGGTCTCCAGCCTTGAAAGCTTTCCCTCGCAGGGGCGTCGCCTCATGGTGCTCTTGTTCCCGAAACTTGGTCTGTACCAGTCGATGTAGAGTCTGGAAGCGATGCCGATGTTCATGGACCCAGGTGGACACCCCCATCTGTGGTAAGTCTTCCTCTGGGTCCAACTCTAGCTCAGTAATCTCTCGTCCCATTCGGCCGAACAGCAGGTTGTATGGCATATATCCGGTTGTTCTCTGCACTCAATTGTTGTACACCCATACCAAGTCAGCTACATACTCGGGCCAACGGACTTTCCTGTCTTCCTCCAACATTCTCAACATCTAATCAGCATCTGGTTGAAACGTTCGCAGGCTCCAATCCCTTGCGATGATAAGGTGTCTTCCTGGACTTTTCAAACCGATACAGGCGGTAGAGCTCCTCCATCACTCTACCTTGAAAGCAAGTGCCTTGGTCAGAGTGAATCCTTTTCGGGCATCCATACACCCGGATGAAATCTCGACAGGTGGCCTGTGCAGCTGATTCAGCTGTCTGATCTCGGGTCGGAGTCACCACAGCAAACTTAGTGAAACTTTGTTCATATCCGAGAAGAGCAGGACCCACCATCAAGTAGTCGATCATTAGCAGTTCCAGGGGAGCAGAGGTCAGAATGGTCTGTGTAGGAGCTCTCTGTTCTAGAGGTTTAGCCAATTCACAACTTCAACGTTGCCGACAGGCCTCTTTTACTGCAGTCTTCAACCGGGGATGATAGACCAGCTTCTGCATCCACTGAAACATCTTCTCGGGGCCAAATGAGCCCCCCTTAAATGAGCATCCATGGCCACCTCACTGATCACCTTTTCAGGGTGTACCACTTGCCAGGTGACTCCCAATTCCCATACCAACTGCACCTTCTGATACAGCAAACGTCTTCCAGTTGAAGCCTCTCCCATTGTTGGAGAATCTGTAGCATTCCCGGGGCAAGGCATCTCGCTCACTCTGACTGGGGAATTGTTTTAGAGCCACCCATTGTCTCAACTGGGTGAGTTCTGTGACTTCCTGCTGAAGCCGCACCCAGTCATCTCGAGGCCGTCCCAACAGGTGCTTTCCTGACATCTCTTAATTTTGTTCCCGCATCGTCACCAGCGTCCTGGCGAGGTTCTGGAACTCAGGGATCTCTTTTGCCTCCAACTCTTCGTCTCGGTCATGGCCAGGTTGCTTGTGGGTCATTCTGGGTGGGGCGTCGGCATGTGTATTCTCAACTCCTAGGGAATTGTTGTCAGTGCGTACCAACACTTAAGATCCCGACAGGTACTCAGCAAAGTTCTCAGTCTTCGCCCACACCAATGCCAGCAATTCCAGCTTAAAAGAACTATAGTTGTCTGGGTTTCATTCTGAGTCATGGAGAGATCGGTTCATGTAGGCAATCACTCGTTCCTTCCCGTCCTGAACCTGTGACAATACAGCCCCTTGGCCCTGCAGACTTCTATCGGTGTGAAGGATGAAAGGTTGAGAGAAATCTGCATAGGACAGTATGGGTGATTTATTCAGGGCCATCTTCAGGGCTCGAAAGGCTTCTTCCTGGCTATTCCCCCACTGGATGGTCCGATTCTTCGCACCAGATGGCACTCCTTTCAATAACTCCAGCAGTGGATTGGCAATGCGTGTGAAGTCTTTCACAAACCGTCGATAATACCCGTAAGTCCCAGAATGGTCCGCACGTCCTTCACTGTTTTCATTGTGGGCTAGTCCTGTGCTGCCATTATCTTCTCAAGTGCAGGCCTCACTCCCTCAGTGGATACAACATGTCCGAGGTAGTCAATTTGCTTGCGGAAAAGGTGGCACTTCTGAGGTTTCACTTTCAGGCCGTGCTTCTGCAGCCGACTCAACACCTGCTCCAGCCACCAGAGATGCTCCTCAAAAGTAGCTGCATGGACAATGATGTCATCCAGATAAATGAGGGTGGCTTCGAAGTTCAGGTCTCCTAAACACCGCTCCATCAGCCTCTAAAAGGTTCCAGGCGCTTTGATAAGCCTGAAGGGCATCCGGTTGAATTTGAACAATCCCATAGGCAGTATGAACGCTGTCTTCGGCCGGTCTTGCTCAGCCATGGGCACTTGCCAATATCCACTGGCCAGATCTAATGACAAGAAGTACTTAGCTTTTCCCAGTGAAGACTACTCCTCAATTCTCGGTAGGGGATAAGAGTCCCGAACTGTACAGGCATTTACTTGCCGGTAGTCAACACACAAATGCAGGGTTCCATCCTTTTTCTGAACTAGAACAATAAGGGCTGCCCACGGGCTCTGGCTCTCCCATATGACCCCGCTCTGCAGCATGTGTGCCAACATTTATTTCACTTCCTGGTACATTTGCGGTGGGATCTGTGGATAGCGCTCCCGAACCGATGCAGCATTTCCTGTGGGCATTTCATGAGTTATGTCTGTGATGCACCCGAAATCATCATCATGACAGGCAAATACATCTTGGTAATTCCCCAGCATAGCTTCAACTTGTTGCACCTGTTGCGATGAGAGTCCTGTCAGTTCAGTCCGCACTTGTTCCAGAATCCGGCGCCCTTCTCTCATGGTGCTGGATGAAGGTTCTGGCTACAGTCCAGGGATCTCCTTGCTTCACCGCTAACTGAATGGCCTCTGGTTGTGTCAATTCTTTTGGCATACCCAGTACTTGCACCACTTCACTCTTGGGCGAGAGTGTGAGGTCATCCTCCCCTAGGTTAACACACCCCACCACTACATTACCATCGTGGATGGTGGCCAATGTCCGAGCAATGAGGAGTCCTGAAGGCAGTTGATCTATTAGGATGGGTTCTATCTGGACCTCCACTCCTTCAAGGGGTGCACAGGCTTGCACAGGCAGCGTGAACACAGTCTGACCAGGCGGTAAAACGAGTTTGGCAGCAGCCGAAGCAACCACCTACCCCAGGACTTTTTCTTCTGTTGATGTTTCTTGAGTCTGGGCTACCGTATCAGTTGCTGGAACACCTTTTTTTTGGGGGTGTGGGGTCTCCATTGATTGAGAAAAGCACCTGGTGACTCATTGACTAGGATGGTCCCGAGTTCCTTCAGCACATTCATCCCCAGCTTCACTGTGGGGCCATTGCCAGGGTCCACGGAGGTCAACACTACTCCTTTTCAGCTCAAATCTTTGCCACGCACAGTAATTTGCATCCAGACCACCCCTGCGACCGGGATGGGTATTTAGTTGGCCACTGTCAACTTGATCAGTGGGCCCCATTCAGGCCACATCGTCACAGAAAAATGACATCTGAAAGAAGTCTCTGGCACGGTAGTCACTTTGGAACCGGTATCAACTAGACAACGGATGACCCAGCCATCCATTTCAGTCCATAAGAGGGGACACAGGGAAACTAAACTTGTGGGACTTTCTTCTCTCCTTCTTGGCTGCTCAGGCTCCGGGCGGTGTCCCCCAGCCACGAAGCCCACTAGTTTAACGACCGACGGATCAGTGGCCTACCTCATCTTGCGTATCCTTGGCAATAATGTCCAGTGTCCCCACACCTAAAAAAATTGGAGCTCTCTCTGCTCGGGATTGCCCCATTTCCAGATGGGGCTCGGGCTTAGTTCTGCCTGCGGAGGAGTTCAGCACCTCCAGGGGGGTTCTTCTCAAGCCGGACCACTCTTCTCGCATGTCCTGGATTTCTTTCCAGATTTCTCTATCCCAACCTGGTTCAGCTGCAGGTGGAACGGATGCCCCCTGCTCCGGACCTTCCCTGTTGAGGCTGCCATCCCCTGCTCTTGCTCACATGCTCGCGTTTCTGCCTCAACTTCTAGAAAAGACATACCCGGATTGACCCGCAAGCGCTTCCGCAGGGTCGATTAAGCAGCGCATCCCTGAACGCCCGACACTAGTTGGTCTCTCAAAATTACATCAGGGGGCCCCACACTCACTTCATTCCGCTTAGCAATTGCGGTGTGAATCTACTGCAGTGCGTCCATTTATTGGGTCACAGACTCCTACTCTATTTCGACGCAACCAAACAAGCACATCGGGAATTCACCAACATCCTGGGGTCCCCATGCATCTCTTCCTAGATCTGTAACCCTTTGATGAAAGTGTTCCGTTCGTGAACATCTGGCTTCTCGTCTAGGGCCATCACAGCAATCTCTGCCTGCATAGCGGGGGGTAATGGGGTGCATCCTTAGCATGCCTTTTACCTGCTCGGACCAGTCCCATAACAGTGAATTGCTCCCTGTAAACTTTGGGAGATTGCTGAGCATGGCTTCCAGCTGCAAGCTGGCCCTTGGGACATCCACGGCGCTTGGTCTGCCACCTCTGTGCTTGTGGACTGCATCCTGCCGACTATGCCAAGTGTAAGCAGGTTGTGGGATGCAGTGACAGATAAGAGGCAGAGCAGGGGTTAACAAAATATAACAGTTTAATAGAACAAGAAATTAACTCTTTGCAGGGGAATAACAAATATAAAACAATGGCAGTCCAGTTATAGAACTTATCATGTCCTTTATGCTCATCACAGCAGATGATCCCACAGGGTTGTAGAACTGGCAGAGGCTGGGGAGATGTAGTAAGATGGGGTCCTATAAAAGAGGGTCCGTCTTCTGGCGGAATCGGTCGGTCTCCGGTACCTTCTGCTGAGCCCCTAGTCCATGAACACGTGCGGCTGAAGCAAACAAGGCCACAACACTCCTAGGGTTAAATGTGAACGGGCGTGAAGCAACTGGCAGGGAAGGCCGCAAGAGCATGTCCGATACTCGGCTTTTTGTGCTCTGCACATGCGCGGTACTCACAGTCACTGAGCGCATGACACCTCTAGCTCTCGCAGTCACTGGGTTCACGGCACCTCTCTCTTCAACGGTCTCGCTGGAGATGGTGGGGACCGAACAACACAGCCTGTCACAGCGCCGGTACTCAGGGGACGGAGCACGCTTCTCACCCGGCCGCACGCTGCTCCTGACTCGTGCCAAACTCCCTGCTGCTGCGCTATCTTTTTCTTTTATATTGCCCCTCCTACCCGGGTCATGAGGTTGGTCCGGCTCCCCATTTCTTCCCCCGGGCAACATGGGAGGCAGCCTCAACAGTTCTGGACCCGGCTATGTACAGGTACCCGCAGCCCAGTCTTCCTCCTTACACTGACACCTTGATTTTAAATAAAAATAAAAAGTCAAATTTATTCACTGAAGACCATGTTCCCTGTAAAAGAATTAAAATAATAAACAACTATATCCCTCACCTGTCCGACGTGAAGATAATACATTTGTCCCTTGACGAGTCTAGCTCTGATTCATCTAGTTGCCAGGCTGAACTTGGCATAATGCGAGCATTCAGCCTGGCAGACAGCAGAGACACTGAGTTCACCTGCATGTCTGGCTGCTTGAGATTACACAAACACCACAGGCGCTCCAAAACCTGCACCCACAAACCACCGCTACATGAGTGCCCCCGGGGGGGGTCCTATACCATCCACAAGTGTCACCTCCCGCTATTGACAATTGTTGTGGATACAAGGGAAGTGTTCAGGGGTCCAGCAACCCACTTCAGCTATCGTTATATCATTATCTGCTGCCAGTGGGAGTACATGCCCCAGCCGGCCCTTCTGCAACATCTCGCACCTCCCCAGTGGCCCACCACATCAAGATTACCAAATTCTCCTATGTGTATTATTATGAGCTGTGATTCATCCATAGGCTGCTGTCTGTGAACATGGCGATTCGAGCTTGCATCCTGGGAGCTCCATACACAGGAGATGCAAGTAATATAATTTATGCACTGAGCAGAGAGCAGCCCCGCTCCTGAGGAGGAGCTATGGAATGATGAAGACATCAGAACGAGGTGAGTATTGAAGCCGGTACAGAAGCTCTGATGTGATGGGACTGTCTCACTGAATTTGGGACACTACGGTCAAACGTTCAGTATTTGGTCCGTATTTCACATCAGTGTTTGTAATCCATAAACAGGAGTGGGTGATAAATACAGAAGTGGTGACGTGTTTCTATTATACTTTTCCTCTGATTGTTCTACTCTTGGTTTTGGCTTACAAATACTGATGCAAAATACTGAACAAATACTGATAGTGAAACCGTGGCCTTAGGCCGGCGTCACACTGGCGACAAAATCGGACGATTGCAATGCGATGAAAAATCGCATTGCAGTCTGCCGTATGTTAATCTATGGAGCAGCTCCCAGTAGCCGTTTTTTTGTGGTCCGTTTTCAACGTCCGTCTGCAATCGCAGCATGCTGCGATTGTCACCGATTGTGGGTCGACAATCGCCAATGCAAGTCTATGGGAGCGATGAAAAATCTGATTACAAACGGACCGCATGTGTGACTTGCGATGAAATCGCATCGGTGTCCTTTAGAAAAGCCGGCAATTCATCCCTGGCTATACTGTAAAATCACACTGACAGCTTTAATAAAGACTAGAAAGAATAGATATATACACATAGAACACATATATATATATATACATGTCATTGTGACATGTATATATACATATATTTATAGTTCCTAGACTTCTACATACTGTAATAGCCGCTAATTCAATTGCCGGGTTTTGTGAAATCACAGAAGCCGACATGAAATGATACATTGTTTCCACACATTTAACCATGTAATTTCATGTATTTTTATATATGTTTAAAACATACAATTACATGAGTGTATTTGTGCAAAATTTCAGACATGTAGGGGTTAATTAAAGGTGTAATTTCGTTGAAAAAAAAATGCGTGGGCTCCCGCTGTATTTTCTCCACCAGACAGACAAAGCAAAGCGAGTGGGGGCAGATAATAATAGCCCAGGGAGGGTGCATTTTTTTGTGCCCCCCCTGGCTACTAACATCTGCCCCCAGACACCCCAGAAAGGGCAAATCTATAATTAGATTCGCCCTTTCTGGCACTTTGCCCGTCTATTCCCATTGCCCTGTAGCGGTGGCGAATGGGTTAATCTCACCTTACTGTCACCTTGCAATTGAAAGGTGACCTTAAGGCAGGTTAATGATTGATAGCTGTCAATTAGACAACTATCAATTATTAATCCTATTGAAGTAAATAAAAAAACACACACACTTTAAGAATAAATAATTTTAATGAAATAAAAACACATTTTTTTGACCATATTTTATTTTAGACTTAATCCGTGCGAAGCCATTGATCTCCTAAAATAAAGAAAAAGAAATAAAACAACATTATTCTTACCTATTCCGCTGATCTGTCACGTCCCACGCTGTAATCCTTCACAAAGGGTTAACTAGCTTTGAGCCAAGCTGTGCAAGTAATCCTGCATGCTCAGCTCAAAGCTCATGAATGAATAAGTTCCTCTCCTGGTGACAGGAGAGGATGTGTTTCATGAATGAAGCTTAATTGATTGTGTCCACTTTCCCTTTAGGTCAGGTCACTACAGTTAAATTGGCAATAAATCAATTAAGCTCCATTCATGAATCTATTCCTCTACTTTCTGTGGTAGAGGAACTTATTCATTCAGGGGAATACAGGTCTGAGATTATTAGCTCTCTGCGACCTGTAACCTGTTAACCCTTTCTGATGGATTACACCATGGAACCTGACTGTACATCGGATTGGTAAGTATAATTTTGCTTTTTTATTTTATTTTTATTACAGGAAATGGTTTTAGCAGGAAAATAAAATATGGTCAAAAACTGTGTGATTATTTAATTAAACTTATTTTTTATTAAACTGTGTGTGTTTGATTTTTCTTTCATACAATAGGATTAATAATTGATAGTTGTCTAATTGACAGCTATCAATTATTAACCTGGCTTAAAGTGACCTTTCAATTGCAAGGTCATTTTAACCCCTTATTAACCCATTCGCCACCGCTACAGGGCAATGGGAATAGACGGGCAAAGTGCCAGAAAGGGCGAATCTAATTATAGATTTGCCCTTTCTGGGGTGTCTGGGGGCAGATGTTAGTAGCCAGGGGGGCACAAAAAAAATGTACCCTCCCTAGGCTATTATTATCTGCCCCCACTCGCTTTGCTTTGTCTGTCTGGTGGAGAAAATACAGCGGGACCCCACGCATTTTTTTTCAACGAATTTACACCTTTAATTAACCCCTACATGTCTGAAATTTAGCACACATATACTCATGTAATTGTATGTTTCAAACATATATAAAAATACATGAAATTACATGGTTAAATGTGTGGAAACAATGTATCATTTCATGTCGGCTTCTGTGATTTCACTGAAGCCGGCAATTGAATTAGCGGCTATAACAGTATGTAGAAGTGTAAGAATTATAAATATATGTATATATATATGTCACAATGACATGTATATATATATATATATATATATGTGCTCTATGTGTATATATCTATTCTTTCTTTTGGCATTTAAATACTATTCTATTGGATCCATTATATGTCAGTTTTGCAATCCTGCGAGAAAATCTCGCAAGTCGGATGAAAATCGGATGTTACAAGGTACACACACATGCGATTAAATCGCATCTTTGAAGGATCATCGGATGCCAGAAGGATGTGTGATGTTTTTATTTTGATCCGATTGTCGACCGTCTAAAACGGACCGATTTTTTGTGGTTGTGTGTGACACCGGCCTTAATATGGAAGTTGCCCAAGCATGGGGGTTTTATTTGTAACAACCATTCAGCCAGCCCTTATAGCACATTAACACCCCAAACACAAACATATAGCAAATGCATTAGTCCAGGTAATCTAATTAATTCCCACAGTTTCATGTCTGCACTATACAAATATCTTTTTTTGGGAGGTAGATGGTATTCCAAAATTAGACTCTGTTCCCTTTTTCTCCCTTTCCTTTCTTAGTGACTGGTATAATGCAGGAATATATAATTCACTTAATTTTGAACAAAGGGTGGGTGTACTATTGTACAAATTAAGCATTTCAACGTCTTTTGCCATTTCTTACACTGCAAGCTCATGTGAGCAAGGTGCTCATTCTTCTTGTGCGAATTATTACTTATTACCCTCTACATGTATCCTCTGAATTGTGATGTAAAATATGCTAAATTAATGACAATAGCAATCATCAACATCATGAAACACCATTGACTAAAGTGCAATGTGATGCTCTGATATCTAACTATGCACTACACTGATGTGGTTTTTAAAGTATGGTAGAGGTCCTGATATCTGCTGCACCAATTATGAACTGACAATAACATGACCAAGGTCAGCATAAACAATGGTTAGTAAGAAGGTTAGTACTTGGAGCTATAGATGATAAATTATAACAATTGGGGCTTTGTGAGGGAACCTAAACCAACACTTAAAATTACATGTTCACATTCAACTAAAAAAAATAGACCTTCATTTTTAAACAGGGAAATGTCAGAAATGTGATAGATGTGCATTCCTGGGATACGTCACTATGGAGCATACTAAACACAAACTAGAAGAAGCCAAACATAGTCCTCTCAGAGTATTTTACCATGAGTAGGTTTATTTCTGCCCTGCTAATCAGGGCTACACAATTCAGATGAGCATATATTTTTCAACAGATGCCGTATTAAATTTTTAACAAATTTCTTCTGGGATTGACACATTTTCATAATTCATAGCACTAAATGATTTGTGGATAGAAAGAAAGTTAAGAGGATCTTTTAGTCGCTCTTTGTAAAGTTAATAGCGAACTGCAAGCTTGCACAAAATAATTTTTTATTATTTATCAAATCCATGCCAAAAAAGCCTGAACTGCATGTAAAAAGTAAATATTCTTGTTCTTTACAAAATAATTACAAAAATGTAACTCAAGAGTGCCAGATTGTAAATAATTGCAGATTATTGCATGTACAGAAAACAATAAATAAGAATTAGAAAAGAAAAAGAAATCCTTTTCAATCAAGTTGTTCTGTTGAGTGGTTTCTTATCTCCCCTTTCTGTTATCCAGGAAATTGGATTTCATTACAGTACTATAGGCAGTGGTGTAACTATAGTCCAATGGGAAATGGTAAAAAATTTGAACCAGACCCCCTTCCCACATGCTGATCAGATGTGTGGGCCCATGTAACGTTCTAAATACTATAAGGATACATGTGCTGCCCACACTCCCCCATTATGTAGTAACATCCCCCATCCTGGGCACCTTCCAAGTATATACAGTCATGGCCGAAACTGTTGGCACCCTGGCATCCTTGAAATTGTTCCAGAAAATGAAGACTTTCTCACAGAAAATTAATGCAATTACACATTTTGTTACACACATGTTTATTTCCTTTGTGTGCATTAGACCAACACAAAAACAGAGAGCAAGAGGCAAATTTGACATAATTTCACACAAAACCCCAAAAATGGGGAAGACAAAGTTATCAACACCTTATCAAATTAGGGGTAAACAACTTTGTTTCAAGTATGTGATGCTCATTCAAAGTCACCAATGGCAAGTAACAGATGTGGGCAATATGAAAATCACACCTGATAAAAAAGGGAGAAGTTAACTCAATCCTTGTGTAAGATACCGGCAGGGTTGCAGTCATGGCCCCATCCTCAGGGCTTCGCTTTCCCCAAGTCTTCTCCTCGGACAGACAGGGTCTCTCCGTCATGTCAGCACAACCCACACTCACTGTGCTGGCAGCTACCTCTTCACTGTGTCCCCCATTCTTTCCAACGTCCCAAGAACAGGAGGCAGAGTCCAAAAAAAATTTAAACAAAACACGTTTATTGTCTTCAGGACACAGCACATCCATTACACTTCCAGCATATTCTTCACAATACCAGCAGCACATTTCTCTGTCTTTCCCTGTTTATTCCTCTTTGTCACGTATGACATGGGCCCGGTGTTTTCCGCAGAAGCCTGACGGGAGTGCGGGAGTGAGGTGGCGCTAGTTTTGGGCCTAGTGTCAGCATTGCCCTGGGAAGGTGATGGTGCCGGGGCTGCATGACCCGTCGCTCTCTGGGGTCGAGGCTCACTCACCTCTGACGCACTCACTGTACCGCTCAAGCTGGCTCTCATCTCCATTAGGTACCACCCCATGCGCGAGACCGGAGACTCCACCAACTCTGCTCCTTCTTCTCCACAGACATCGCCGGCGCTCTCAGGCATGGCAGCCACTCCCTCATCCTCCTTTTCCTCTGGTCGGGTCAACTCGCTAGTGCTGTCAGAGTTGGCTCCCAGGGTGAGCGGATATTTCGCCTTCTGCCGTCCGGCAGGAACAGCTTCCGGGCACGATGGTTCCTCGGCGGAGGCCAGCAGTGGTTTGCTCCTCCTTTGCTACGGAACGGCCTGTGCTGCGGGCGGACGCCTCTTCGGCATGCTGCCTGGCTCCAGCCCCGCAAGCCCCACTGTCACGGACACCGTCATCTTCCATTGGTCTTCTGTCTGGATGAGTGCCTTGGGCTCCTGCAGATCTTCCTAACCACTGGTGGGGCGCCTAGATTCTTTGTCCCACTGCCACCGCCATTCTGTTCACCTGACGTCTCTACAGCCGCACCGATACATTGTGACCGATGTCTCGTTCCATACTGATGCCGGACAGCTGCACTCAGCACTTCCTGCAGGGCCACACCCATTGCAGGGTGGGATCATCTTCTGCCTCCACACCCATTTACGTGCATTGGGTGGCAAGGGGCAAATGTTCATCTGTGCATAGCACTCCCACCAGGGGCAAACCTGGCATTGCTGACAGCTCTTGTTTGGCGCCATCCAGACGCCATCATGCCCATGAAGTGTACCTTGCAGACAGGGACAGTCCTTTTTGGCGCCACAGCTCTCCATCTTGGTGGCCGCCATCTTGGTGTTCACAAAGTCACTCTCCATTTCTTCTTTTGTCAAATCCGGTATTTTGGTCACATTCAGTATAATTTTCTCATCAACGCTATCTTCAACCTGCTCACTATGGGTCACTTTAATCACTTTCTCTTTGTCTTCCTTCTTCACCCCCGCTGCGGCTTCACCGCCAAATGGGGCAGTGAGATCCTGCCGACTATGCCACTGGTAAGATACCGGCAGGGTTGCAGTCATCGCCCCATCCTCAGGGCTTCGCTTTCTTCAAGTCTTCTCCTCGGACAGACAGGGTCTCTCCGTCATGTCAGCACAACCCGTACTCACTGTGCTGGCAGCTACCTCTTCACTGCTGTATCCCCCATTCTTCCCGGAGTCCCAAGGACAGGAGGCAGAGTCCAAAGTAACTTTAAACAAAACAGGTTTATTGTCTTCAGGACACAGCACATCCATTACACTTCCAGCACATTCTTCACAATACCACCAGCACATTTCTCTGTCTTTACCTGTTTCTTCCTCTTCGTCAAGGAATAAGCCACAAAGATATAGCGGAAAGGGGTGCCCGGTGAAAACGCCACTGCCAAATATCTCCTTTCAGCCAGCTTCACCTCAGACTCAGAAATACTGCCTACAGGGTTGTCCACCACTTCAAAAGTTAACCTGCCCGGGCACTTTTACGATGACTCACTCTATCGTCTGCTGCTTCTCACTTCACTTTCCACTATGTTGCTGTGCATACTGAGCTGTTTCCACTTCTCTTCCTTTCTAACTCCTCTAATATACTCCAGGGACGATTGGGCTTCTGCTTTTAAAGTTACGAGGCAGCGAAGCAGCCCAGGCCATAGGCCGCCTGAGCACACACAGGGTCTACCCCCTGACTGACTATGTACAGGAAGGCTCTCTATCTTATTCCCCAGCTAACCCCTCCTATTGTTAACTCCTAAATGCCCTACAGTTAAACCTTAATATGCAGTGTACTCAGTGCCCCATCTAGTGGCCCTTTTCCCTAACTGCACTGTCCCTATCTTACATACAGTATAATGTAGCAATAATATTACAGCAAGATGTAAACGAAAACACATCACAGTGAGATACATATAAATAGCAACACACGACTTTAAAGGGGTAAAGCTCACACCCCCTTACACTTGCATTGTGTGTCTGTGTATGCCATACTAAACATGGAGAACAGGAAGTGGAGAAGAAAACTGTCTGAGAACCAAATTTGTTGAAAAATATAATCAATCTCAAGATTACAAGTCCATATCCAGAGATCCTCATGGTCCTTTGTCCACAGTGCGCAACATAATCAACTAGTTTACAACCCATTGCACTGTAGCTAATGTCTCTAGACATGGATGACAGAGAAAAATTGATGAAAGATTGCAACACAGGATAGTCTGTGTGGTGGATAAGCAGCTCCAAACAAGTTCCAAAGAAACTCAAGCTGTCCTGCAGGCTCAGGGTGCATCAGGGTCAGCGTGAATTATCCATCAACATTTGAATTAAATGAAACTCTATAGCAGGAGACCCAGGAGCATCCGACTGCTGACACATAGATATAAAAAAACTTGATTGGACTTGACAAAATGTACATGAGTAAGCCAAAATTCTTGCAATGTAGCGCCCAGTGTCAGAAAACTTGGCTTGAGTGCTAGGTCATGGGCCTTCCCGTAGGCTAATGACCCCAAACATACTTCAAGAAGCACTCAGAAATTGATGGAAACAAAGCGCTGCAGAGTTCTGAAGTGGCCAGCAATGGGTCTGGATGTAAATTCTGTTGAACACATGTGGAAGAGATCTTTAAATTGCTGTTGGGAGAAGGCAGCGAAAGACCTGGAACAGTTTGCAAAAGAATAGTGGTCCAAAATTCCAGTTGAGAGATGTAAAGCTTGTTGATGGGTATAGCAAGAGATTGATTGCAGTTATTTATTCCAGAGAGTGTGCAACCAAATATTAAGTTGAGTGTGGCCAACAATTTTGTACGGCCCAGTTTTGGAGTTTTGTGTGAAATTATGTCCAATTTTCCTTTTTTTTCTCATTTTTTGTGTTGTTCAAATACACACAAAGGAAATAAACATGAATATAGCAAAACGTGAAATTGCCATAATTTTCTGGGAGAAATACTTCATTTTCTGCAACAGTTTCAAGGGTGCCAACTAGAGTTGAGCGAAACAGGTCGGTCAGATTCATAAGTCGCTGACTTTCAACATAGCGTGAAATCGGCCATGCGGTCGTCGACCCGAGCGCCAAAGTCGGTTTCCCAATAATGCTTGCAGGCGCCTTTTTTCAGCCAATGAGCAAGGATGTACACTGTGGGCAACGAGATGACATGGGCAGCGTCCACCACCATCTTAGAGAAGGGCATTGCAGTGACTGGCTTGCTTTGGGGGGCGTCATAGTGTCTATAAAAGCCCTGACTGCCGACCGCCATTTTACTTTGGCCGATGTTAACAGTAGGGAGAGGTTGCTGACGCTGTTTATCAGTAGGGAGAGAGTTAGGGCAGGAAAGAGAAGTTCTTATGTGCTTGTGCTGATAGCAATTGTGCTGTACAGTTAGTGTGCAGTGACAGGGGAGGATTATCTTGTGTGCAGCAGCGCTGGTTATAAGGCTGCCTGATAGCTGTATTGCTTTGTGTACAATGCTGTGCAGACTGCTTTTTACACAGTGTGATGTTGTTACTATATCTGTGATTGGCTTGCTGTTATTCTTGTTTCAGTTTCTGCCTAGTAACAATGATGGAATGGGGAGGAGGAGACAAGGCAGGAGCGGGAAGTCCTGGGTAAGGGAGGAGGAGAGACGAACGAAAATAAAGTATGGCTGTTTAAACCTACCATCCAGCATCTCTGTGTGGCCTTCTGGAGTTCCCTTCATCTGCACAACAACACCACAACTGGCGACGAGGAAGCGTTCATCATCAGCTAAAGGTATTTCAGCTCTGCAACAATGGCCTGTTTACCTGCCTTCCCTGCTTTTGATGTGCATCAGTCCCCAGCTAACCTAGCAGCATGTTGGGAGAAATGGCTGAAGCGTTTTGATATATTCCTACAAGCCATGAACATATCAGATGATACCAGGAAGAAAGCCATGCTATTACATTATGCAGGGGAACAATTCTATGATATCTTCACTACTCTGCCTAATACAGGAGAAGATAAAAGACTATGAGCTCAGTAAGGCAGCATTAAGCAAGTATTTCTCCCCACACAGAAATGCAGCATTTGAAATCTTCAAGTTTAGACAATTAAAGCAGTCAGCAACAGAAAGCATTGATGAATATCATGTCCGACTACGGCACCTTGCAGCTTACTGTGAATTTACAGATGTCGACAAAGAGATCCAAATGCAGATTTTACAAGGCTGCATCTCCTCTAAGTTACGGAGACAAGCACTCAGAGATCCCACCATGACTTTAGCAAAACTGCTTGAAACAGCACGTGTAAATGATACCGCCGAAAAACAAGCTAAACTCATAGAGAACATTGAGTGCGAGGCGGAAGCACCATCTTGTATAGCAAAGCTGACACAGAGACCGCCTGTGCCTCGTATGCAGGGGGCAACTTGCTACAACTGCGGAGAGTCGTATCCTCACCAGAATGTCTGCCCAGCAAAAGGGGGACCTGCCATAATTGTGGAAAACAAAACCATTTTGCAAAAGTGTGTAGATCCAAACCACAATCCCCTCATTCCACAGTACAACCCAGGTCACAGAAAATCCAAACGCTGCAGCTTACTGACGAGCCTCACAGTACTTATCTATTCTCAGTGACTGCAGAGGGATCTCAAACACTGCACGCACTTACCAGTCCAAGGGACTTATCCTGATAAATGGTAGTCCTGTGGAAGCCCTAGTAGACACGGGGGCATCAGTAAACGTCATCAGCCGTGCAGTCTATATAGCCAACTCCCGAACAGACCTGCTCTACAAAGCACTAGCCTAAAGATTTTTCCTTATGGTTCAGCATCTGCACTACCCCTGTGTGGCAAATTTCAGTCAGAACTTGCAGCTGACGGGAAGTCCATCACCGACACTGTATATGTAGTAGAGTGCTCCGCAGACACGCTTCTCAGCTGCAGGAGTGCTATATCTCTGGGTCTGGTCAACCTGGTCAATAGCGTCACAGGTCCTTCGGCCCAACACATCATGCAGAGATACCCCAATCTCTTTAAAGGTCTCGGTAAGCTAAAAGACGTTCAGATAAAATTGCATATTGACCAGTCAATACAGCCGTCTGTTCAACCTCACAGGCGCATCCCATTTCATGTCTGCAAACTTGTGGAGCAAGAACTGCAGGATCTGGAAGCGTCTGATGTTGTTGAACGAGTTGAAGGCCCGACTCCTTGGGTATCGCCCATTGTTGTTGCACCAAAACCAAAGCAGCCTGGTAAAATTCGGCTATGTGTGAATATGCGGCATGCCAATTTGGCTATTCAAAGAGAAAGGCACATCACGCCCACTATTGATGACATTATCACAGACCTGAATGGTGCAAAAGTATTTTCTAAAATTGATTTAAAATCAGGTTATCATCAACTTGAGTTGCATCCAGATTCCAGGTACATTACAACTTTTAGTACCCATGTGGGCTTACGACGATTCAAGAGGTTGAACTTTGGTATCTCATCTGCGGCAGAAATATTTCAGAACGTTATCAGTCAGGTTCTATCTGGAATAGCAGAAGTTCTAAACGTCAGTGATGACATTCTTATATATGGTACAACCCAAGAGGAGCATGACAGTCACTTAGAGCAAGTGTTTCAGAGACTGCAAGCCTGCAATCTAACTGTCAATCCGTCAAAATGTGAGTTTAACCAAAAGTCATTAAGCTTCTTTGGATATATCTTTTCGGAGCAAGGAGTTTCAGCAGATCCTCAGAAAGTTGCTGCCATAAAGTCAGCTAGCCAACCTCAAAATGTGTCAGAGGTTCGCAGTTTTCTAGGACTAGTCACGTACTGTGGGCGATTTATGCCTGATCTGGCCACGATCTCCGAACCCCTGCGACTACTCATGAAAAAAGACACTCCTTGGAGATGGACTACTGAACACCAAGCAGCATTCGATTCCATGAAGTCCGGTCTGACTGGCGACACCGTCATGGCCTATTTTGACCCTCTAAAGTCCACAGAGCTGATCGTGGACGCTAGTTCGGTGGGTCTGGGTGCAATTCTCACACAAGTGTCCAAAGAAGGCAACGTTTCTACCATTTCCTATGCAAGCAAAGCCTTAACAGAGACAGAACAATGCTATTCACAAACTGAAAGGGAAGCTCTTGCGGTTGTGTGGGGATGCCTTCATTTTCATCTGTACCTTATGGGACATAAATTCACAGTGATAAGCGACCACAAACTGCTCATTCCGCTTTTCAACAAACATTCTTCAAAGCCTCCCCACGACTTGAACGCTGGTTGCTCCGCCTACAGAACTACCAGTTTCGGTTGAGATACGAGGCAGGAGCTGGTAATCCGGCTGACTACTTTTCGAGACACCCAACACCACAAACTACCAAGGACGACATCCCAGCAACTATCCTTGCAGAGGAACATATCAATTTTATTGTTGCACATTCTGTGCCAAAAGCTATGACTATGGAGGAAATACAACAAACGGTGGATTCCGATCACCAACTTCAGTTAGTTATAGAGACTGTTCGATCTAAAAATTGGAGCAATTTTCTTGCTGAAGCCTGCCTCCAAACACCGGATCAAACAACCTACTTGACAGCCTTCTTTAATGCACGACGTGATCTCTCCGTGTCTGATTCAAATCTACTGTTGCGTAACAATCGGTTGGTGATACCGCAGAAACTTCAAAGCAGAGTACTGGATCTGGCCCACGAGGCTCATCAAGGGGTGGTGAAAACAAAGCAATTACTGAGAGAGAAAGTCTGGTTTCCAGGACTAGACAAAAAAGTAGAGGCACTCATTGAAAATTGCATACCTTGCCAAGCAACTACAATTGACCATAGACGCGCACCCTTACAAATGACACCCCTGCCAGAGGGCCCGTGGTCTGCTGTTAGTGTTGATTTCTGTGTTTTACCGGATCACTCCTATCTGCTGGTTGTCATGGATGACTATTCGAGGTTCCCAGTCATTGAACATGTTTCGACAACCTCTGCCAGGGCTGTTATACCAAAATTAGACAAGATCTTCTCGGCATATGGCATACCGGAAACAGTGAAGTCCGACAATGGACCACCTTTTAATAGCACAGACTTTCGATCATTCGCAACCTATCTTGGTTTCACTCACAGGAAAATAACTCCTTACTGGCCTAAGGCCAATGGTGAAGTGGAACGGTTCATGCAATCAATCAACAAAACTTTGAGGATTGCTACCATGGAGCACAAGGACTTACAGCAAGAGTTACACAGATTTCTTAGACAGTACAGAGCTACACCCCATTCTACTACTGGGATACCACCTGCCACTGCGCTGTTCAACAGGCCTATGCGTGTCAAACTCCCGAGCATTCCGCAGAGCCCTGTTCAAACCCCAATTGCTACTAAGGATGCCATTTCCAAACAGAAGATGAAGAGGTATGCAGATAAGAGCAGTCATCGTTGCAAGCCACCGGAAGTATTGGTGGGAGATTGGGTCCTGGTAAAAAGGCTAAGACCTAGAGACAAGTTTTCATCACAATACTATCCTGAACCCTTTCAGGTCACACAAGTCAAAGGCACCATGGTTACTGCTCAAGATCACGGTCGCCAGGTCACAAGGAACGTGTCCCATTTTAAAAAACTTTGCGACTATGTCCCAGAAACAGACGAGGCAGATAGCGATGACGTCCTGCCGGATCCCCAGAGCTCAGCAGTTCCAAGGGAGGATACCTCAGGGGACTCAGAAAGTTCATCTGGGACTGTGATCTCTCACCGCTATCCAGCGAGGGCAAATCGTAGACCGCCAGCCCACCTCTTGGACTGTGTTCTGCAGTAAAAAGAAAAAAAAAATCCTTCGTACTGATGTGAACTTTTGGACCGTTATCCAGTTATAATGTTGTTTTGTTTGGTGAGAAGAGGAGAGATGTGATGTTGTTACTATATCTGTGATTGGCTTGCTGTTATTCTTGTTTCAGTTTCTGCCTAGTAACAATGATGGAATGGGGAGGAGGAGACAAGGCAGGAGCAGGAAGTCCTGGGTAAGGGGAGGAGGAGAGACGAACGAAAATAAAGTATGGCTGTTTAAACCTACCATCCAGCATCTCTGTGTGGCCTTCTGGCGTTCCCTTCATCTGCACAACAACACCACACACAGCACTAATAATTTTATTCTTTTTTTCTGCACAGTTACCGAGCGTTCATTTTTTCCCACACCGTATAGAGCTGTATGCTCCTCACACACTACTGTGTACCGGCTGGTATCACAGACAAATACATGCTGACTATCTGTGTTTGACTCCGGAAATATATACGGAGATTTCAATTTTCCCCTATAGTATATACACCTTGTATCTTCTGATACCGTACCTTTTTCTGCTTTTTGTATTAAGGTCAAATCCATACTGAGGGAGCGTCTGTGTGTGACTCCAGAAATATATACGGAGAATTCAATTTTCCCCTATACTATATGCACCTGGTATCGTCTGATACCAGTACCTTTTTTCTGCCTATTGTATTATGGTCAAATCCATACTGAGAGAGCGTCTGTGTGTGACTCCGGAAATGTATACGGAGATTTCTGTTATGTTTCGGTAACTGAGGAGAAATGGAATAAAAAGCAAAAGCGGTAATACACCAGAGAGGCTGGAACCTATTGGATTGCAGTAACCTGAACTAACCACACAACTAGAGGTAGCCGTGGAGCGTTCCTACGTTGATCCTAGACGCTTCTGTGTAGCCCTGGTGTAAGGCACACGCAGTACCCTGGAGGATGTGTGGAGAGATAGCAGTTTAATGCTCAATGAACATTCATTTCAACACACACACTTAGACACACCCACAGGTATATATAGTCTAGTCACATGCAGCAGAAGTCAGTCTAGCCTGGACTCGAAGGAGTCAGGAAGTGCAGTCTGTGCAGTAAGAAAGAAGTGAGTTGCAGATATACTTCAGTCTCCTGTCCCAAGGACAGTGAAGGTTCAGAGACGTGCTCCTGCCTGGAAGATTACTGAGAGTCTGGCAACAAGCTCAAGAAAGGAATTAAGAAAGGGACTGACTTTGTTAACCTGTGAAGTGAGAAATGCTTATGCTACCAGCGAGGACAAGGCGAAAGGCACAGTGGTAGAAATTCTGAGTGCAATAGGATTGGAGAAGTCCTGCACGTTGTTACCGGTCACTGGAGACCGAAGCATCACCATAGCTTCATGCATGGTGGTAGGAAACCCAGAGGCTTACCGGACCTTAGGTAGCGGAAAGCAGCCCCTAAATAGTCGGTACGTAACTGGGGTCAGGGGGAGTGAGAACCTTGAGCCTGATCAGCAAGAATAGGAACTCAGCTCTCTCACAGGAAGGCTCCGACCACAAAACTGACTGGGCAGTACAGCTTTGGAATAGCTGGAGTTATAGAGGGAACTACGCTTCATGCTGGTTGTACTCATCGTTGTGAAAGTAAAGGAGGCCCCTAACTTGTCCAGCTGCTATCTCGAAATACATTCTCCTTGGATCAGCCTCCCTGGGACCTGCCTTACCATCTTACAAGTAAAGGTATGGAAAGACGCTGACCGTGTGAGACTGTGTTATTTACTTGCATGCCTGCACAACCCTGCCTTAACCATCGACCTGAGGGAAGAGTCCTACCTGTAGGGACCCGACATCTAGCTGCCTCACCATCCCCTCAGAGATCTACCGCAGCGCTGGTACAAATTACCAGAGACTACAGGTGGCGTCACGAACTGTATATAAATCTATCCCCTGTAAATATTCCCCCAACATACGCCAGACCGCCAGGGCCACAGACCGAGCCACCGCTACCTGTGACAAACCCCATAGACTTCCATGGGCTCGGCTCTGAGTACCCCATTGCCCTGGTAACCCACAATTGTGGTGGCGGGTCGACACAAAACTTTGGCGTCACGAACAGGATGCGAAACTCGCAAAATTGCGAGCCCTGTGTGCCTATGGAGTTGTTTTTGTGAAAAAGGACTGTTTGCACTTTTGGCGCCAAAAAAAAAAATCGCCATCTTTGTCGCCATATTCGCGCCCTCAGGCGCTGGAGAAGAAGGTGGGCGTACCTTCGTGGGCGTGTACCCCCCTGTGGCGCGAAGAAAATGCCTGCCCTCTCAAAGTGCTATTACAACATGCGATCCTGCCCTACAGCAAAGGAGGTCAGCCTCCTCTTCACCTTTCCTGCAAAGAGGAGGAGACGCAAACCCCGCCTCCACGGAAGAGACCGGATGTCTCTGGTGGAAGAAGAAAGAATCTTCTGGAACATCATGGAAGCAGGACGTGTGCAGCCGAGCAGGGAAGCGGAGGAAGGCAGGCCCCGTGCCCCAGCCAAGCTGCCACCAGCACCGGAGTCATCCGTGGTCCTGCACCTGCAGCAAGCATTGCTGGAAGTTAAAGAGGAAAATGCACGACTAAGAAAGATGATTTTGCCACAACCTGGATTTGAAGAGATCGAGAGACGCCGGCGTACCCTGGAGCAGCGGCGGCTGTGGGACGCGGTGTTCTCCCCCTTCGATGATCCTCTACGTCTGGAGTTACCAAAACTTCTGCTGCCCAAGGCAAAGGAGCAACCGGAGGCTGCCCCCGAAAGTACCAATCCTGATCCCACCGGTGAAGCGGTGGAGGCGAAGGAGGTTGAGGAGGTACCGCCAGTTCCGGAACGCCCGCCCGGCCAGGAGGTCGCAGCAGATGATCGATCCCCGGTAGGGACACCGGAGGGGTCCTGTCCGTCGTTACCAGACGTGGACTGGGACGAGATGGCGCGCCTGGATGACGTCGCCTATACCGCCCAGTGGGAATGTGAGTGGCAGCGTCGTGAGGAGAAGCAGCAACGCCAGCAGGAGGAAGAGCGGGAAGCTCAGCGGAATCGACAGCGGCAACATGCAGAGCTGATCGCGGACAAGGAGAGTGTCCGGAGAGAGAAAGGTACCCTGAGGGAACCGCGGCGGCAGGGGTGTGTGACAGAGTTCCAGCTCCGGAAGGGCTGGGGCTTCATAAGAGAACCGGGCCTCTACCCAGGGGTCTTTGTCAGCAGACGTGATGTAGAATCCCACCTACCGCAAGGCCATCCCGGGAGGGACTTAGTTAATGGAGACATTGTTACATACACACGGCACTGGGGAATGAAGGGATGGTATGCCCTTAACGTCACCATCGTCCGTGACCCCGTCCCAGACGCAGGTAACGTCACCATTACCGCAGCGTCCCCGTCTCCAGCTCAAACAGCATCCGGCCGTGCCCCAGCATCGCCCCCTGCAGGCTCATCGCAAATGGAAGCAATGTCTACATACTCTTCGTCATCTAGTCATCCTTCTGCATCGCAACTTGCGACCCAGTTTCCATCGCAATCTATGACACGATCAATATCGCTAACTGTAACGCAAATTGAAACGCAATCGGTGTCTCGCAAGGAGAAAGTACCCGTTGCGCCCCTAGAGGTTCGCACGAGAACTGTGGCGACCCAGACCCTAATAGCAGCACACGACTTGTTAGTTATGGGATCTAGGGACCATCGCATTGTTCCAGCCCCCGGGGTGGAAAATGTATTTGAAATAATTAAACAGTAAAAGAAAAACCGGTGAGATCCAGATAGGGGTCTACCATAAGTAATGTTGTAAAAAGTTTAAGAATGTTTGCCAATTTTTGCACAAGTTAAATGTGTATATAACGTATATATATATATTGCCAAAAATAGAATGCCCGGCTGGGTAATCAGATAAAAAGTTTTTGCACTTTATTATGTGATTTGATATAATGTGTCTTTGTTTTACAATGGACTTCGAGGTTGAGGACTGTGCCAGCCCAGAACTTATCTGTATATAGTTGCGCTTCGGTGCCTAATCTTGGTTTTACATAAAACCAGCACAACTACCTCTGAATACAAAACCCGTGTGGTGTGGCACTGAGTGAGGTCTGCATTCGGATGTCCTGCAGCCCACCCAGGACCCACGTTGAAGGTTTGGTGCGGGTCCTTCACAAGCATATTGTCTATTTATATGAAAATGTTATTTAATATTGTATTTTTCTATATATAATGTTTTGTTCGCAACGTTCAAGGCATCCTTACCTCCCAGATGGGACGAATTAATGTTTAATGTTGATGTTTAATGCATAAACAAAATTGTCTCTTTGTATTTTACAGCCCGGGAGTGCTGTCATTTACCATGGGGGAATGTGTAGCCCTGGTGTAAGGCACACGCAGTACCCTGGAGGATGTGTGGAGAGATAGCAGTTTAATGCTCAATGAACATTCATTTCAACACACACACTTAGACACACCCACAGGTATATATAGTCTAGTCACATGCAGCAGAAGTCAGTCTAGCCTGGACTCGAAGGAGTCAGGAAGTGCAGTCTGTGCAGTAAGAAAGAAGTGAGTTGCAGATATACTTCAGTCTCCTGTCCCAAGGACAGTGAAGGTTCAGAGACGTGCTCCTGCCTGGAAGATTACTGAGAGTCTGGCAACAAGCTCAAGAAAGGAATTAAGAAAGGGACTGACTTTGTTAACCTGTGAAGTGAGAAATGCTTATGCTACAAGCGAGGACAAGGCGAAAGGCACAGTGGTAGAAATTCTGAGTGCAATAGGATTGGAGAAGTCCTGCACGTTGTTACCGGTCACTGGAGACCGAAGCATCACCATAGCTTCATGCATGGTGGTAGGAAACCCAGAGGCTTACCGGACCTTAGGTAGCGGAAAGCAGCCCCTAAATAGTCGGTACGTAACTGGGGTCAGGGGGAGTGAGAACCTTGAGCCTGATCAGCAAGAATAGGAACTCAGCTCTCTCACAGGAAGGCTCCGACCACAAAACTGACTGGGCAGTACAGCTTTGGAATAGCTGGAGTTATAGAGGGAACTACGCTTCATGCTGGTTGTACTCATCGTTGTGAAAGTAAAGGAGGCCCCTAACTTGTCCAGCTGCTATCTCGAAATACATTCTCCTTGGATCAGCCTCCCTGGGACCTGCCTTACCATCTTACAAGTAAAGGTATGGAAAGACGCTGACCGTGTGAGACTGTGTTATTTACTTGCATGCCTGCACAACCCTGCCTTAACCATCGACCTGAGGGAAGAGTCCTACCTGTAGGGGACCCGACATCTAGCTGCCTCACCATCCCTCAGAGATCTACCGCAGCGCTGGTACAAATTACCAGAGACTACAGGTGGCATCACGAACTGTATATAAATCTATCCCCTGTAAATATTCCCCCAACATACGCCAGACCGCCAGGGCCACAGACCGAGCCACCGATACCTGTGACAAACCCCATAGACTTCCATGGGCTCGGCTCTGAGTACCCCATTGCCCTGGTAACCCACAATTGTGGTGGCGGGTCGACACACTTCGTCACAGCCTGAGAGATAACTACACCTAAAGGCAGAAAGATGAAAGCTATCTGCCCCGGAGCAGATCCCCAAAGAAAATAGGAAGCCCCCAAACATGTAATGGCGGTTAGACAAGAAGAAAGCACGGACACAGACAGAAAATAGAATGAGCAAACGCTGGGGCCCAATCTGTCTAGACAGAAAAGTACAGGAAAGAATTCTGAATGGAATCCAACAAAACCCCTAACAAAAATACCAACACTTCTGATTGCCAACCTGAGATCACACGACCTCTTCCACCTAAATCAGATCTCTGGTGTAACAAAACGCTATTCAGCAAATTAAAAGTAACAAAAGAGCAAAGCAAAAGTGCAGACACAAACGGAGCACAATTGCAGCGCCAGACCCCCAAAAGGGGACAGGCTGCAGACCACTGCAGGCAGCAAACCAGCAGAGAAAATCAAACAGAGGAAAAAAAAAACAGCAAACATTTATCTGAAGGAGAGCAGGAAACTAGCAGTGCTTCAAGCAAGACCAGAAGAACAATTGATAACCGGCAAGGCTGCTGGGAACTCAAGCCACTTATATTCTACCATTCAGCGCCAGCTGAAGGCCATTCATTAATCAATTCATTACCCTCAGCAACCACCGGAGGGAGCCCCAGCTCAGAAGCCGCCTCCAGCATATTCACAACAGATTTCAATTTTCCCCCATACTATATACATCTGGTATCTTCTAATACAGTACCTTTTTTCAGCTTTTTGTATTATGGTTAAATCCATACTGAGTGAGCGTCTGTGAGTGACTCCGGAAATATATACGGAGATTTAAATTTTGCCCTGCACTATATACACCTGGTATCTTCTGATACAGTACCTTTTTTCTGCCTTTTGTATTACGGTCAAATCCATGCTGAGAGAGCGTCTGTGTGTGACTCCGGAAATATATACGGAGATTTCAATTATCTCCTATACTATATACACCTGGTATCTTCTGATACAATACCTTTTTTCTGCTTTTGTATTCTGGTCAAATCCATACTAAGTGAGCGTCTGTGTGTGACTCCGGAAATATATGCGGAGATTTAAATTGTCCCCTATACTATAAACACCTGGTATCTTCTGATACATTACCTTTTTTCTGCCTTTTGTATTACGGTCAAATCCATACTGAGGGAGAGTCTGTCTGTGATTCCGGAAATATATGGAGATTTAAATTTTGCCCTACACTATATACACCTAGTATCTTCTGATACAGTAACTTTTTTCTGCCTTTTGTATTACAGTCAAATCCATACTGAGAGAGCGTCTGTGTGTGACTCCGGAAATATATACGGAGATTTAAATTTTGCCCAACACTATATACACCTGGTATCTTCTGATACAGTACCTTTTTTCAGCTTTTTGTATTACGGTCAAATCCATACTGAATGAGCGTCTGTGAGTGACTCCAGAAATATATACGGAGATTTAAATTTTCCCCTACACTGTATTCAGCTGTACACTTCTGATACAGTACGATATATCTGCTGGTATTTTTGTTACATTTTCCCAAACATGAGGAAGTATGCTGGAAGAGGCCGTGGACGTGGGTGGGTGGGGGGCCAGCTGGTACTGATGGTGGTGGTGCATCTGCTGGTAGTGGCAAAAGCACAATAGCACCTAAGGCAGGAGGTGCTGAGACTGCGTCATCATCTGGCTCCAGAAGGCCTGGAAGGCTCCCTTTTCTGGGAGTAGGTAAACCGCTTTTAAAGCCGAAGCATCAGGAACAGGTTTTGGCTTACATTGCCGAAACAGCCTCCAACTCTATCGCCTCCTCTTCTGAAGTTTCAAAAACTGCAAGCACTGAGTCGCCAGTGCAGGCTCCTGGTCAGGAACAACACCTTTCCTTGTGTCCTTCATCCCCAACAAAAGTGAAGGATGCGGCAGGCCACACTTCAGATTACTCCCTGGAGCTCTTTTAACATACCATGCCTGGGTTATCATGTGAAATCCTGAATTCCCCAGTCCAAGATGAATATGACATGGAGTGCACTGATGCACAGCCACTGCTATATGATTCTGCTGGCACATTCACCCAGAGCACTGCATTGCCCTCGCAGTCTACTGAGCCAGATTCTGACCCTGATGAAACTCAGGTGCCCCTTCCCGCATACTCTACCACCTTACACGGTGACACAGAGGAAGGTGCAGATGAAATTGAAGAGGAGTTGATGGATGACCCAGTTGTTGACCCGGATTTGCATCCATTGGGGGAAGAGGGTGCCGCTGGCAATAGCTCAGAAGAAGAGGAGGATCCGCAGCAGGCATCGACATCGCAGCTGCAGTTATCTGGCAGCCCCGTAGTAGTCCAAAAACATGTTAAAAAAACAAAAAGAGTTGCAGGACAGCTTGTCGAGACGGTCAAATTAGCACAGGATGCAAGCCCTGAAAATTTATCCCATAGTAGGAAGAGTGCAGTGTAGCACTTTTTTGACCAAAATCCTATTGATGAGGCAAAGGTTATCTGTAAGAAGTGCGGAAGGACCTTTACCCGAGGGAAAAATCTCCAAAATTTGAATGCCAGTTGCATGCTTAGACATTTAAACACCATGCACTTGCAAGCGTGGACGGACTACAAAACCTCAGGTAGCATATGTATACCTGCTCCGACTGAAGGTAGCCAACAATGCTACATCGCTTCCCCCACTGTAAGCCCATTGGTTAGCACACCACCAGAAAGAAATGTTGAGGCGTCGTCGCAAGGCCAAAGCAGACAGGGAATCACACTGTTTTTCCAACAAAAGACTGAATCTAGGCCATCACCACAACCGCCACCATCACCATCACTAACCCCCTATCAGTCCGCCATGTCCACCCCTATTTCCCCCATATGCAGCTCTCAAGTCCAGCTCACTCTAGCAGACACACTGAGTAGGACAAGAAAGTACTTATCCTCTCATCCACATACACTGGCTTTGAACGCCTACATTGCTAAACTGATCTCATTAGAGATGATACCCTTCCGTTTGGTTGAAAGCGCAGCTTTCCGAGAGCTTAAAGCCTATGCTGTCCCATGCTTTGACCTACCCAGTTTGCACTTCTTTTCTAGAAAAGCCATCCCTGCCCTCCACCTGCATGTGAAAGACCGCATTGTCCATGCACTCAAACAATCAGTGAGTGGAAAGGTGCACCTCACAACAGATGCATGGGCCAGTAGGCATGGCCAGGGCCGTTACGTGTCCATCACTGCACACTGGGTTAATGTGGTGGATGCAGGGTCCACAGGTGAAAGTGGCAGTGGGACAGTGCTGCCTAGCCGACAGTATAGGCAACAGTTGGCTGTAGGCGTTCGACCCTCCTCCTCCTCCAGAAGCAAAAGCTCATCGACAGAGCGCTATCGCACGAGCACTCCATCCGCAGCTGCCAGTGTTGCATTGAACAGCTAGTGGTAAGTGTCAGCAGGCTGTTTAAAGATGATGTCTTTGGGCGACAACAGACACACCACGGAGGTACTGGCCGACTACTTGCAGCGAGAAACTGAGTCATGGCTGGGCAGTCTACATCTTGAGCCAGGCAAGGTAGTCAGTGATAACGGCCGTAATTTTGTGGCGGCCATAGCCCTGACAAAACTCAGACACATACCTTGCCTGGCTCACACCTTGAACCCGGTGGTGCCCTGCTCCATAAGGTGCAAAAACTGTGCTCGCACATCCGTCGCTCGCCCGAGACTTCAGTCGTATGCAGAGGCTGCAGCGATCGCTCCACCTTCCCAAGCACCGCCTAATCATAGACGTTGCAACAAGGTGGAACTCCACCATGCATATGGTTGAGAGGCTGTGCGAACAGAGGCAGGCTGTAATGCATTTGTGGGAGGATACACGGGCAGGCAGTTTGAGGGCTGACAAGCTTAAGTAAGAAGAATTGATGTCGTTGGCATTGAAATGGGCACTGTAGGTGTGTTTACTGTCCTCCACTCCCTGCCGAATTTTCTTCCCCATTGACTTGCATTGGGTTTCGTGTTTCAGTAGGACCTTCGACTTTTCCCGATAGTCGGCTGATTTCGTTCGACTCGACTTTTGGGAAACTCGGGTGGTCTGAAACCTGAGATGACCCTCCAAAAGGCAAAGTCGCTCATCTCTAGTGCCAACACTTTCAGCCATGACAGTAATTTTCCCATCCTGTGCCCCTTCCAGCTATATACATCCCTTATCCTGGGCCCCTTCCTGTTGTACTGTATATGTCTCCCATCCTGATATATACAGTTAGGTCCATATATATTTGGACAGAGACAACATTTATCTAATTTTGGTTCTAGACATTACCACAATGAATTTGAAACAAAACAATTCAGATGCAGTTGAAGTCCAGACTTTCAGCTTTCATTTGAGGGTATCCACATTAAAATTGGATGAAGGGTTTAGGAGTTTCAGCTCCTTAACATGTGCCACCCTGTTTTTAAAGGGACCAAAAGTAATTGGACAAATGACTCCAAGGCTATTTCATGGACAGGTGTGGGCAATCCCTTTGTTATGTCATTCTCAATTAAGCAGATGAAAGGGCCGGAGTTGATTTGAGGTGTGGTGTTTGCATTTGGAAGGTTTTGCTGTGAAGGAAACATGCGGTCACAGGAGCTCTCCATGCAGGTGAAACAAGCCATTCTTAAGCTGCAAGAACAGAAAAAAAAACCATCCAAGAAATTGCTACAACATTAGAAGTGGCAAAATCTACAATTTGGTACATCCTGAGAAAGAAAGAAAGCACTGGTGAACTCATCAATCCAAAAAGACCTGGGAGCCCACGGAAGACAACAGTGGTGGATGATCGCCGCATACTTTCTTTGGTGAAGAAGAACCCGTTCACAACATCAACTGAAGTCCAGAACACTCTCAGTGAAGTAGGTGTATCTGTCTCTAAGTCAACAGTAAAGAGAAGACTCCATGAAAGTAAATACAAAGGGTTCACATCTAGATGCAAACCATTCATCAATTCCAAAAATAGACAGGCCAGAGTTAAATTTGCTGAAAAACACCTCCGGAAGCCAGCTCAGTTCTGGAAAAGTATTCTATGGACAGATGAGACAAAGATCAACCTGTACCAGAATGATGGGAGGCCAAAAGTTTTTAGAAGAAAGGAACGGCACATGATCCAAGGCACACCACATCCTCTGTAAAACATGGTGGAGGCAACGTGATGGCATGGGCATGCATGGCTTTCAATGGCACTGGGTCACTTGTGTTTATTGATGACATAACAGCAGACAAGAGTAGCCGGATGAATTCTGAAGTGTACCGGGATATACTTTCAGCCCAGATTCAGCCAAATGCTGCAAACTTGATTGGACGGCGCTTCATAGTACAGATGGATAATGACCCCAAGCATACAGCCAAAGCTACACAGGAGTTCATGAGTGCAAAAAAGTGGAACATTCTTCAATGGCCAAGTCAATCACCAGATCTTAACCCAATTGAGCATGCATTTCACTTGCTCAAATCCAGACTTAAGAGGGAAAGACCCACAAACAAGCAAGACCTGAAGGCTGCGGCTGTAAAGGCCTGGCAAAGCATTAAGAAGGAGGAAACCCAGCGTTTGGTGATGTCCATGGGTTCCAGACTTAAGGCAGTGATTGCCTCCAAAGGATTCGCCACAAAATATTGAAAATAAAAATATTTTGTTTGGGTTATGTTTATTTGTCCAATTACTTTTGACCTCCTAAAATGTGGAGTGTTTGTAAAGAAATGTGTACAATTCCTACATTTTCTAACACATATTTTTGTTCAACCCTTCAAATTAAACGTTACAATCTGCACTTGAATTCTGTTTGTAGAGGTTTCATTTCAAATCCAATGTGGTGGCATGCAGAGCCCAACTCGCGAAAATTGTGTCACTGTCCAAATATTTCTGGCCCTGACTGTATATCCCCTATCCTGATATATTTGTTATCCATCCTGGTATATATGTCCCTCATCCTGGTATGTATGACCCAATCCTGGGACCATCATGGTATACACATCCTCCACCCTGGCATACATGTGCCCCCATCGTAGTATATGTGCCCCTTATCCTGGTATACATGTCCCTCATCCTGGTATACATGATCCCCATCATGGTATATATGTCCCACATCCTGGTACATTTGTCAACCATACTGGGCCCATCCTAGTATGCCTCTGGGAACCCGTGTTCTGCAGCTATTCTTTAACGCATAAAAAAAAAACAACATAGTCTACTTTCGGGGTTTTTGCTTCACACTGGTTTCCACTGTCTCACTGCTGTCTCTTATCCATACTGTCCCCTCACTACTGCCCCCTCTCTATACTGTGCCCCTCCACACCCTTTTCCCCCCTCTGTATTTTGTCCACTTTACACTATTTCATCAACCAATAAAATTATTCTGTATCCATGGAGCACGTCTTCACCTTCTCTGTGATACAGAAGGGACATTGACAGTGTGATCAGGTGACCTCATCATGCAGCTGGGAATCACCTCGACCCCAGAAGTGCTGGCGCTAAGAGCTGCAATTGTATTTGTGTCTATTGACAGCAGGAAGCTGGTATTGTACTGGTTTTCTGAGTTTACTCTTAATTTAACAACTGGTGTGGGGAACAACTGCATAACACTCCGAAAATAATATTCCCTGGGAGACAACTCAGACTGCTGCATGAGCAAGATGTCTCATGGCAGAAGCGGTCTCATGGCAAACCCCATGCTAACAGCATTAGGAGACATGCATTTCCTACCTAGCCCACAGTTAAGTTTTTGGTTTGGAACATCTAGAGGAACAATTGTCCGGAGAAGAAATGGTGAGCGTTACGATGAGTCCTGATTCATAACAAAAGTACTACTACTGAATAAACTAGCAGCAATAGGTTCTCTACCAGAAGGAGCCATCCTGGCCACCATGGATGTGGAATCTTTGTACTCTAATATCCCACACCAGGATGGATTAAATGCCTGCAAAGTCTTCATGGGAAACACCGGGAATGATGCTGATTCTGTGGTGAAACTCACAAAATTCATCCTCACCCACAATTACTTTGAATTTGACAACAAGATCTATCTTCAGGAGACTGGCACAGCTATGGGAAGTAAAATGGCTCCACAGTATGCAAATCTTTTCATGGCCAAGCTTGAAAGCGAATTTTTGTCCTCATGCCCCATCAGGCCTCGGGCCTACTACCGCTACATTGATGACATTTTAATCATCTGGACGGAGTCTGAACAACAGCTAAAGACGTTCCATGAACAGTTCAATCAATTTCATCCCACCATCAACTTAACACTTAACTACTCCAGCACTGAAATTAACTTTTTAGACACCACCATTAAGCTAAAGAACAATGAAATAGAGACATCCCTGTATCAGAAGCCAATCGACCGTCCAACATATCTTAAATGGGACAGTTTCCATCCAAAACACATAAAAAACTCTATTGTCTACAGCCAAGCCATCAGATACAATCGTATATGTTCCAACCCCATGGATAGAGATGAACACCTTGGTCGCCTCAGAAAGACTTTTTTGAACCAGGGCTACCATCCAAGAACAATTGAAAACCAAATTACAAGAGCCACCAGAATATCAAGGAATCACCTGCTACATTACAAAGCTAAAGAAGAAAATAACCGGGTGCCTCTAGTGGTCACCTACAATCCAAGTCTGGAGATGCTAAGGGGAGCTGCACGGAAACTACAACCTTTACTACAAAAAGATGCCCGATTACAATCCATATTTCCAGACCCCCCACTACTATGTTTTAGGCAGCCCCCAAATCTAAGAAGCATCATTGTCAGAAGCTCCCTGTCCTCCCCAACAGCTGCAGGTACCTTTCCTTGCAAACAAAAGAAATGCAAAACCTGTGCATCTATAATGACCACGGACAGGATAAAGATCCCCAACTCCCATCAGGACTACAAGATACCAGGTACTTTCAGCTGCATCACATCTAATGTGGTGTACCTAATTATATGTACTAAATGTCCAACTGGGGGTCTGTATGTGGGGAGACCGGGCAAAAACTGAGAACAAGGATGAATTCTCATCGCCACACAATAAGAGAAAAAAGAATGGATTTACCTGTGGCAAAACACTTTTGTATGCCCGGTCATAGCATGACGGATATGGAATTACTTGTATTAAAATCTAACTTCAAATCTGAGAAGGATAGAAAAGTCTGGGAATATAAACTTATGATGACCTTTGACACTCTTAGTGCTGGGATGAATATATCCCAGAATTTTATGTCTTTCTACAACAATTAAGGAATCTGCTTCCCTGACCTTTTAGGGTCATCACAACACAATACCAGACCCCAATCAGAGGGTAATAAAACTTTCACTCCTTATCTATGAACTAGTCATAGTTATGTTCATCCTTCTGCCATAATGACAGTTCTGCTTCACGTCACTTGTCTTACCTATTGCATTATTCCTGTGTCCTTTTGTGTATATAAATATGTGATTCTTCAGCTTTTGTTTTAGTCTTTGCCTGATGAAGAGACATGCGTAGTATAGAAAGCTTGCAATTT
>JARQOD010000004.1:134541417-134658802 GCA_033576555.1 Oophaga sylvatica | reverse complement strand
CAATCCCCATAGACTTCTACGGGCTCGGCTCTGAGTACCCCATTGCCCTGGTAACCCACAATTGTGGTGGCGGGTCGACACACATGTATGTCAGTATGCTTCAGCGCTGCTGTGACAGCGCTACTACATGTAATGTCAGTATGCTTCAGCGCTGCTGTGACAGCGCTACTACATGTAATGTCAGTATGCTTCAGCGCTGCTGTGACAGCGCTACTACATTGTAATGTCAGTATGCTTCAGCGCTGCTGTGACAGCGCTACTACATGTAATGTCAGTATGCTTCAGCGCTGCTGTGACAGCGCTACTACATGTAATGTCAGTATGCTTCAGCGCTGCTGTGACAGCGCTACTACATGTAATGTCAGTATGCTTCAGCGCTGCTGTGACAGCGCTGTTACAAGAAGATGTGGTGATTTTTTGTCCGCAGGCAGATAGCTGCAGGACAGAGAGGGAGCAGGAGCGGGGAGAGTTCGCGCTCATTATTTGAGCTAGCAGGGGGCGTGGCCTATCTATCCCGGTCTTTTGAGCAGGAAGACGCGCGCTCTGGCTTTTCTCTGCGACCCCCTCACTGTGGCGGCATTACTCAGGCTCCTGGGCTCCTCGGACCGCTCCTCTCCTCATATAGACACCACGGCCAGCTGGGTGAGTGCGGATTCCTCACCTCGCAGCGCAGCGATCGCTATCCTGCAGCTGCAGTCTCATCAGAGACATAAAAATTGGCTGGGGCTCACAAATATATATATATTTTGGTGAGTTTGCAATATTAACCCCTTTGAGGGTTATTTCTACCAGCTAAATTTGCTGACTGAATACGCTGGGGTAACTCTGCTTGGTGGAGCGTTAACCCTTCAGCGTTTGGAAAAAAAAAAAAAAAAAAACCGCATAGTTTTTTGCTGGTATTACCGCTTTGACCTGCTCATACAGGTGAGACATGTCTGAACAGAGTTCAGATGCCGCGGATCACGTCCCAGTGCCATTGCGGCAATCAGATACGCAGACCTCCACAGCGTTCTAGCGCTGCGGTCGACAGCGGTGGAAAATTGGATGATATCGCTCGATCGATTAATAACTTATCTGACCTTTTAGGTCAATATGTGTCTGCTAATTCCTCTCAGAGGAAGCGACGCAGGCCGTTACCGGCCTCTACACGGAGCGAGTCAGATGTATCTGATATTGGGCAGAGTTCCCTTTAAATTCGGATGGAGAAATATCCGATTCAGATGCGGACGAGCCGCAGGGGCGTTCCTCTATGGCGAAGCGTACGGAGGCATTAATTGAAGCCATGAGAGATATACTACAGTTACCGGAGGAGGTAACTAGTCGTCCTGGTAAATCAGCACGCATGTTCCAGGAGTCCCGTGCTTCGCGCACAACATTGCCAGCTCTGGATGAGCTTAATGGTGTAATAGAGGAGGAACGTCTATGTCCAGATAAGCGTTTTCATGGAACGCATTTCTTTGATACACTTTATCCTTGCTCTACGGAGTTAAAGGCTAATTGGACTTCTGCTCCTGAAGTGGATGTGTCTTTGTCTCAGCTTAGTAAATCCTCTCTACTCCCTATTAAGGGAAAAGCGAGCTTACAGGAGCCTTTGGATAGAAAGGCAGAATTGGCGGCAAAAGCAAGCTATGAGGCTGCGGGTCATGGATTTCGAGCAGTGCTAGGATCCATGTGTGCTGCTAGAGCTTCTCTAAGCTGGTTGGCACGTCTGAAGACGGAGTTGCAAAATGAATCTCCGTTATCTGAGATACGGGAAACTTGTGAATGGTTAGAAACGGCAGCCTGTTATATCTTTGATGCCGGTCTGGATACGGCATCTCTGCTGGCCAAAGCGCAAGCTTCAGCGGTCACAGTCAGAAGAGCTTTATGGCTCAGACAGTGGGCCGGGGACGCAGTTTCCAAACAAGGGTTGTTGGCCTTACCTTACAAGGGTGGCCATCTTTTTGGATCCGACCTCACAGAGCTGATTTCCAAGGCTAAGGCGAAGGAATCAGCATTACCACAGCGAAGGGCCATGGCCTCGGTGTCCAGTAAGCCTGGTGTTTATAGTGGTCGGCGGTCCTTTCGGGGCCCAGGACGATCTAGTCACTCCTCGTGGGGATCGGGTCGTCCTTCTTTCTCAGGAAAGAAATCCTCTCAGAAAACTCGTACTCCCTGGAAGCAGAGTTTCGCCAGAACAAGCGGGAACTTGACAAGAAACCCGCAAAGTCGGATTGACGCCAGGGGTCCACTCGAGATTCTCGAGTGGGGGGTCGCCTGCTTCTTTTCAAGGAGACTTGGATGGCTCGCGTTCCAGATTCCTGGGTAACGCGGATAGTGTCGGCAGGCTATTTCATAGAGTTTGCTTCTCAACCCCCAAATGTTTTTTGTCAATCTCGCGTTCCGTCGGAACCCGAGCTTGTTGTCGCTCTACAGCGAGAGGTGACTGCCTGGGCAATTTGACAGGCGGTGAACAGACAGATGGTTGCTCAACAGTGTTGTGTTCCTGAGAGGAGGTGGAAGGAATTGAAGTCGATGCATTGGCTGCCATCCAACCAACAACAGCTTCAATTTGTTCTTCCCGCAGCAGGGAGGCACGCCGACTCCTACCAAAGTGCGCATAAAGGAACGCTCATGGGTAAAACTGGTGGATGCTGTGACACTGAGGGCGGCAGCAGCCACAGAATCCCCACGTCCTCTCCCTGCTGAAACTCCACGGCCACGACCACGTGCCTTACTCACTGACTTCTTCATCTTGGTAGATTGATAAAGAAAGTCAGAAAAGTTATAAGGCCTAAGTGTGGTTATTACGCAGAGACTGAAGTGAAACACTGAAACACAACTGTTCACAATCTGTGAAAGGCTACTCCTTTGTCTACTTCTATAGTGTTTGCAACCAATGTACTGGATACGGATGGAAGCGCGTCACACTAATAGATTATATTTTAAATGGAATGGAGCAGAACCAATTGGAGATAAATGAAAAGGATGAGGCACTGAGACACGCTCAGCAGAGTACAAGCAGCAGTGCTTGAACAAGTAACTGGAGCGTGATGTGCACTCAAAAAATAAAAAACACAGACTGAAGTGAACACTGAAACACAACTGTTCACAATCTGTGAAAGGCTACTCCTTTGTCTACTTCTATAGTGTTTGCAACCAATGTATTGGATACGGATGGAAGCGCGTCACACTAATAGTTAAATTGCATGGAGCTGCAAGAATTACACTGAAGAAAAAAAAAAGAGTCTGTGAGTGACACGTGCAGATGCCTACAGACAGCGTTGCATGCAGAGCAAACTGCAGCGTCACTTACACTCACACACACACCTTGCAGAGCTGTTAAAACAACACTGCATTCAAAAGGAAGCTTTACACAGCGGTTGGTGCTAGCCTGCCTACAGCACAGTACACTAAATTCGCAATCTCTAACTGTCCCTCAGAGTCAGCACAGCAGCGTTCTGTCCCTTACTGAATTCACAGCACAGTGACGCTAAAATGGCGGCGGCGCCTTTTATAGTGCATTCTGACATCATTTCAGCATCCAATCACAGCCATGCCATTAGTTAACATGACCGCAGCAGTACAGGATGTGCCCACACTTCTTAGGATTCCTCATTGGCTGACTAAAATCACATTGCCTCTCAAAGAATTATGGAACTTCCGAATCCGGTATACGATATATGGAAAATATTGGCAACTAAGTATCGAAAGGCCGAAACAGCTAATATCGGCCGATACCCGATACTTGCGGTATCGTATCGCTCAACACTACTGGTGACACTATACACAGGAGCTCTGTATATAGTGTCAGTGTACAGGTAATACAGGGATCACCAGTGACATTACACACAGGAGCTCTGTTTATAGTGTCAGTGTACAGATAATACAGCGATCACCAGTGACATTATGCACAGGACTGCTGTATACAGTATACAGTGTATAGTGTCAGTGTACAGGTAACACACTGACTCACCAGTGACGTCTCTAGCTGAAGTCCTTCATATTTGCTTTTTTTTTCATCCAGCACAGACCGCCATCACTTCTTCCAGGCAGGACTCGTCTCTGCATAAAATAACACAGTTACCTAGAGCACCACTTGCAGAGCACATTCCCCACTTTTTCCCTTTCTTCTACACTACACATCTGAGTACAGATGTGCACCCACAATCAATATATAATTGGTTATTATGCAACCCACCATTCCAAATATAAATTATAATCCACCACTGCGCCCCCACCAACTATAAATGCCACTTTCCCCATTTAATATATAAATTAAATAGCACTGTACTCTTTCCCCCAATTCATGACCAGGCACTTCATCCTCAACTCCCCAACTATGTACCTCCCACTCTAACCCTAAACCCCGATTCATTATATTTACATGCCCCTTCTGCACCAATTCATTGTCATGTCTTTCTCTCCCACCCTCTATTCATTATCAACTGCTCTACCCCACATTCAATACATCATTTACTCCACCACCCTCAAAATTCATTATTTGTTCTCCTCATAGATCCCCAGCCCCCACTTCAATTCATCATTTGCTCTCCTTCCCGCCACCTTCAATTAAATTGCTGTGCCCCGTCACTCACACTGAATTAATCATTTGCAGTCTCCTGTCCTCCCCGTCCTCTCCCCCACTTCATCATTTGCAATCCCCCACTTTAATTTGAAGTCCCCTTACTTCATCCATTGCAGTCCCCTATCCACCTCTCACTTCTGCAGTACCCCTTCATTTGCAGCCCCCTATCCCCCTTCCATTTCATCATGTGCAGTCCCCCCACAGGCACACTTCATCATGTGCAGTCCCCTTCCCCCCACTTCATCATGTGCAGTCCCTCTTACCCCTCACTTCATGTGCAGCCCCACTCCCCCATCATGTGCAGTAACTCTTACACCCACATCATCATGTGCAGTCCCCCTTACTCCCCAATTCATCATGTGCAGTCCCACTCTCCCCACTTCATCATGTGCAGTCCAACTCCCCACTTCTTCATGTGCAATCCCCCTTACCCTCCCAGTCATCATGTGCATCCCCACTCCCCCTTCATTATGTGCAATCCCCTTACCCTGTCATCAAGTGCAGCTCCACTCCATCATGTACAGCCCCACTCCATCATGTGCAGCCCCACTCCATCATGTGCAGCCCCACTCCCCCACTTCATCATGTGCAGCCCTACTCCATCATGTGCAGCCCTACTCCCCCCACTTCATCATGTCCAGCCCCTGCACTCCCTTCATCATGTACAGCCCCACTCACAGCCCTTCATCATGTGCAGCCCCACTCCCCCCTTCATATGTACAGCCCCACTCCATAATGTACAGCCCCACTCCCCCACTCCATCATGTACAGCCCCATTCGCCCCTTCATCACGTACAGCCCCCCACCCCCTTCCATCATGTGCAGCCCCCGCACCCTCCTCCATCATGTACAGCTCCCACACCCCCCTCCACATGTACAGCCCCCGCACCCCCCTCCACATGTGCAGTCACTGCACCCCACTCCATCATATACAGCCCCCACACCCCCCTCCACATGTACAGCCCCCCGCACTCCCCACCACATGTAATGCCCCTGCACCCCCCTCCACATGTGCAGCCCCTGCACCCCCTCCATCATATACAGCCCCCGCACTCCCTCCAAATGTACAGCCCCTGCACCCCCTCCACATGTACAGCCCCTGCACCCCCCCCTCCACATGTGCAGCCCCCGCACCCCCCTCCATCATGTACAGCCCCCACACCCCCCCTCCATCATGTACAGCCCCCACACCCCCCTCCACATGTGCAGCCCCATTCACCCCTCCATCATGTACAGCCCCCGCACTCCCTTCACATGTACAGCCCCTGCACCTCCCTCCACATGTGCAGCCCCATTCACCCCCTCCATCATGTATAGCCTCAGCACCCCCTCCACATGTACAACCCACGCACCCCCTCCATCATGTTCAGCCCCTGCACTCCCTCCACATGTGCAGCCCCCTGCACCTCCTCCATTATGTACAGCCCTCGAACACCCCTCCATCATGTACAGCCCCTGCACCCCCCTTAACATGTGCAGCCCCATTTACCCCCCTCCACATGTACAGCCCCCGCAGCCCCCTCCATCATGTACAGCCCCCGCAGCCCCCTCCTCATGTGCAGCGCCATTCACTCCCCTCCATCATGTACAGCCCCTTGCACTTCCTCCACATGTACAGCCCCCACACCCCCTCCACATGTACAGCCCCTCGCACACTCCCTCCACATGTGCAGCCCCCGCAACCCCCTCCATCATGTACAGCCTCCGACAGCACCCTCACATGTGCAGCCCCAATCACCCCACTCCATCATGTACAGCCCCTTGCACTTCCTCCACATGTATAGCCCCCACACCCCCCTCCACATGTTCAGCCCTGCAGCCCCACCATCATGCAGCCCCCATCCCTCATCATGTACAGCCCCCGCATCCCCTCCACATGTACAGCCCCCGCACCTCCCTCCACATGTGCAGCCCCCGCAAACCCCCTCCATCATGTACAGCCCCCGCAGCACCCTCACATGTGCAGCCCCAATCACCCCACTCCATCATGTACAGCCCCTTGCACTTCCTCCACATGTATAGCCCCCACACCCCCCTCCACATGTGCAGCCCCTGCAGCCCCCACCATCATGTACAGCCCCCGCAGTCCCCTCCATCATGTACAGCCCCCGCATCCCCTCCACATGTACAGCCCCGCATCCCCCTCCACATGTGCAGCCCCATTCACCCCCTCCATCATGTACAGCCCCAGCAGCCCCTCCACATGTACAGCCCTCGCCCCCCCTCCACATGTGCAGCCCCCGCACCCCCCTCCACATGTGCAGCCCCATTCACCCCCTCTATCATGTTTAGCCCCTGCACCCCCCCTCCAGATGTGCAGCCCCATTCACCCCCCTCCATCATGTACAGCCCCAGCAGCCCCTCCACATGTACAGCCCACACACCCCCCTCCACATGTGCAGCCCCCACGCCCCCTCCATCATGTACAGCCCCTGTACTTCCTCCACATGTACAGCCCCACACCCCCCTCCACATGTACAGCCCCCGCACACCCCCTCCACATGTGCAGTCCCCGAAGCCCCCTCCATATTGTACAGCCCCCGCAGCCCCCTCACATGTGCAGCCCCATTCACCCCCCTCCATCATGTATAGCCCCCCGCACTCCCTCCACATGTGCAGCCCCCACACCCCTCCACATGTGCAGCCCCATTCACCCCCCTCCACATGTACAGCCCATGCACGCCCTCCATCATGTACAGCCCCTGCACCCCCCTCCACATGTGCAGCCCCCGCACCCCCTCCATCATGTACAGTCCCTGCACCCCCCTCCACATGTGCAGCCCTCGCAGCCCCCTCCATCATGTATAGCCCCCGCAGCCCCCTCCACATGTGCAGCCCCATTCACCCCCTCCATCATGTACAGCCCCTGCACTCACTCCACATGTACAGCCCCTGCACTCCCTCCACATGTACAGCCCCTCGCACATCCACTCCACATGTGCAGCCCCCCGCAGCCCCCTCACATGTGCAGCCCCATTCACCCCCCTCCATCATGTACAGCCCCCCGCACTCCCTCCACATGTACAGCCCCAGCACCTCCCTCCACATGTGCAGCCCCCACAGCCCCCTCCATCATCTACAGCCCCGCAGTCCCCTCCATCATGTACAGCCCCTGCACCCCCTCCACATGTGCAGCCCCTGCACCCACCTCCACATGTACAGCCCTCGCGCCCCTCCACATGTGTAGCCCCCGCAACCCCCTCCACATGTGCAGCCCCATTCACTCCCCTCCACCATGTACAGCCCCTGCACGCCCCTCCACATGTACAGACCTCACCCCCTACACATGTGCGGCCCCATTCACCCCCTCCACCATGTACAGCCCTGCACCCCCTCCACATGTACAGACCCGCACCCCCACCACATGTGCAACCCCCGCACCACCCCTCCACATGTAAAGCCCTCCACACCCCCCTCCACATGTGCAGCCCCATTCACCCCCCTCCATCATGTACAGCCCCCGCACCTCCTCCACATGTACAGCCCCTGCACCCCTCCACATGTACAGCCCCTGCACCCCATCCACATGTGCAGCCCCGCAGCCCCCTCCATCATGTACAGCCCCCACAACCCCGCTCCACATGTGCAGTCCCCGCAGCCCCCTCCATCATGTACAGCCCCCCGCACCCTCCTCCACATGTACAGCCCCCGCAGCCCCCTCCACCATGTACAGCCCTGCACCCCCTCCTCATGTACAGACCCGCACCCCCACCACATGTGCAACCCCCGCACCCCCCTCCACATGTAAAGCCCCCACACCCCCTCCACATGTGCAGCCCCATTCACCCCCCTCCATCGTGTACAGCCCCCGCACCTCCTCCACATGTACAGCCCCTGCACCCCTCCACATGTACAGCCCCTGCACCCCATCCACATGTGCAGCCCCCGCAGCCCCCTCCATCATGTACAGCCCCCACAACCCCGCTCCACATGTGCAGTCCCCGCAGCCCCCTCCATCATGTACAGCCCCCCGCACCCTCCTCCACATGTACAGCCCCCGCAGCCCCCTCCATCATGTACAGCCCCTGCACCCCTCTCCACATGTTCAGCCCCGCAGCCCCTCAATTTATTTTATAAAGAAAAAAAAATGTGAAAAAGAGGAATTTAATTAAATAAAAGAAGGCACGTGATGTGAAAACAGATGTTTTAAGAAAAGAATTTTATTCTTAAAATATGGCATTGGTAACGTATCATACATATAACGAGCTATTCTTACTCTTCACTTCATTCGGCAAGAAGTCTAAAGCTGTATGGGGAGAAAGCACGGGCCACTATATTAACTTATACATTTAATTCAATAGTACAAGTTTTAACAATAATTCAAACAAGAAATAGTATTCATTTTAGTTAGCCATCATAATATCAAACTAATAGGCACATTGTCTTGTCTTACTATGAAATTATTGGATGGTAAGTTAATGGCATAAAATGTTTTCATTTTGCCTGTACAATGACAATGTAAAATGAACATGCTTTTAAATGCCCCCCTTGGTGTGGGAAACATTTTCTTGCATTCTTAGTGTAATTACAGCAATTAAAAATAGAGACATAATTTTCCTGACATTGTGTCCAACCAATCATGCATACAAGCCAGACAATAGTTCTGGAAGTAAAATGCTAAATATGTTTTGGATAGTTTTACATAGTGCATCTCCACCGTTGTGCTTTACTGCTCTAAGAACTACAAAAGTGAGTTGAAGTAATAATCAAAAACATTGTGAAAGCAGCCAACAATCTCACAGCCTTAACATGCTAGCAAATATAAGAGGCCATTTTCAAATAGAATTAGAAAGACTTACCGTATATACTCGAGTATAAGCCAACCCGAGTATAAGCCGACCCCCCTAATTTTGCCACAAAAAACTGGAAAAACTTACTGACTTGAGTATAAGCCTAGGGTGGAAAATGAGATTATGCCCTATATGCTGCCCATGTATTATGCCCCCATAGATGCTCCATAGATTATGCCCATAGATTATTCCCCCATAGATTATTCCCCCATAGATAATGCCCCATAGATTATGCCCCCATAGATAATGCCCCATAGATAATGCCCCATAGATAATGCCCCATAGATTATGCCCCATAGATTATGCCCCCATAGATTATTCCCCCATAGATAATGCCCCATAGATTATTCCCCCATAGATAATGCCCCATAGATTATGCCCCCATAGATAATGCCCCATAGATAATGCCCCATAGATTATTCCCCCATAGATAATGCCCATAGATTATGCCCCCATAGATAAGCCCCATTTGATATTCCCCCATAGATTATTCCCCCATAGATAATGCCCCATAGATTATTCCCCCATAGATAATGCCCCCATAGATTATTCCCCATAGATGCTCCATAGATTATTCCCCCATAGATTATGCCCCCATAGATAATGCCCCCATAGATGCTCCACAGTATAGGCCTCAATTGCTGCGGGAACCGAAAAAAAAAAAAAAAGGTATACTCACCTCTTGTTGCTGGTGGGCCAGGTGCCGGTGTCCTGAGCAGGCGGGGACACCGGCGCGCTATGGGGGACAGGTGCCGGTGTCACCGCTCGCTCAGGGCCCCGGCACCAGCGATATTTACCTGTCACCGCTGCTCGCCGCCGTCTTCCGGGTCCTCCAGCAGTCAATGAACAGGCAGAGGGCGCTGAGCACAGTAACTACGTCATCGTGCCCTCTGCCTGATCATAACAGCAAGAGGACCCGAGGACACAGCGGAACGGGGCAGGTAAGTATCGATTATACTTACCCTTCCGCTGGCGCGTCTCTGCCCTGCTCTTCTCCCACGGTCCCGGCGCCAGTGTTCAGCGGTCACGTGTTACCGCTCATTAAAGTCATGAATATGTGCATATTCATGACTTTAATGAGCGGTAACACTGAAGGCTGAATACTGGCGCCGGGACCGTGGGAGAAGTGCAGGGGCTGCAGAGACCGGGCCGGCGGAAGGGTGAGTATACAGGACAGCTGCGCTCCCCCTCCTCCGCCGACCCCCTGGTATATGACTCGAATATAAGCCGAGAGGGGGACTTTCAGCCCTAAAAAATGGGCTGAAAATCTCGGCTTATATTCGAGTATATACGGTATGTGGAAATGTGGAATTTAAAAAAAAATATCTGTATATAAGCTGAACATATATTGATACGGATAGTATTTAGACTCCTTTAAATTTTTCCCTCTTTGTTTCATTGCAGCCATTTGGTAAATCCAAAAAAGTTAATTTTTTTCTCATTAATGTACACTCTGCACCCCATCTTGACTGAAAAAAACAGAAATGTAGAAATGTTTGCAAATTTATTAAAAAAGAAAAACTGAAATATCAAATGGTCATAAGTAGGGTTGAGCATTCCGATACTGCAAGTATCGGGTATCGGCCGATATTAGCTCTATCGGAATTCCGATTCCGAGTTCCGATATTTTCGTCATATCGGATACCGGAATCGGAATGTCACTGTCACTGTCAGTGTCCGTCGGTCGGGTCTGTCAGGAGTCAGCGGCACTTACCTGGCAGAAGATCTCCGGCGGTCACGTCCTGGACTGCTTCATGGCCGCCATCATCTTTCCCCGGCGGTCACATGCAGTTTCTCGCGATAACTGCAGTGACTGCTGGGTAATCCCGGCCGTAAAGCAGTCAGTCCGATGACGTCACCGCCGGGGAAGCAGGTAATCAGCTGTGCTGCGTCGAGATGACAGGCTCTGCCTGTCATTGCGATGTAGCAGAGCTGGATCTTTCGTGGGACTGTCGTTACTATGGACTGCGTCGGACAGGTGGTATACTGTTGGTTTGTTTTTTTTCTTTTTTTACAGGAGATCGATGGCGTCGCAGGAATGAGTGTATAATAAAATTAATGAAAACTGTGTTGTCTCTTTTATTTCATTAAAAGACTTTTTTCTTGCTTTGTCTTTTTTTTATACATTTAATAACTTTGGGATTAATAATGGATCGGTGTCTTACTGACACCTCTCCATTATTAACCGGGCTTATTGTCACTGTGCAATCAACGGTGACATTAACCCCTTATTACCCCACTTGCCACCGCTACAGGGCAGTGGGAAGAGCCGGGTAAAGTGCCACAATTGGCACATCTTTTGATGCGCCAAATGTGGGGCTGCTGTAGCCTGGTATTATCAGGCTGTTGAGGGCCAAAATCCATGGGCCTTGACAGTCTTTTAATACCAGGTCGCAGCAGTCTGCATTTTACTTGGCTGGTTAACAAAAATAGGGGGACCCCTACGCCGTTTTTTTTTCGAGGGGATCCCCTATTTTTGTTAACCAGCCAAGCTAAGCAGACTGCTGTGGCCTGGTATTATCAGGCTTGCAAGGTCCATGGATATTGGATCCTTACCAGCCTGAAAAACCAGGCCTCAGCGGTCTGCTTCATCTGGCTGGTTAACAAAAATAGGGGGACCCCACGCCAATTTTTTTCGAGGGGATCCCCTATTTTTGTTAATCAGCCAAGATATGCAGACTGCTGTGGCCTGGTATTATCAGGCTGGCAAGGTCCATGGATCTTGGCTCCTTAACAGCCTGAAAATCCAGGCCTCAGCGGTCTGCTTCATCTGGCTGGTTAACAAAAATAGGGGGACCCCACGCCATTTTTTTTTCGAAGGGAACTCCTATTTTTGTTAACCAGTTCCCTCTGACGTCACTGATGGTGTCCTGGCTGACCTGAAGTGAAAGTGGAAAGCAATCAATTAAGCTTTCCACTTCCTCTCCTGTCAGACAGGAGAGGAGCTCATTCATTTGGGGGTTTACTGTGAGGCTGCAGCATTAGCTGCGGTCCCTGCAGTAAACATTAACCCTTTCTGAAGGATTACACCGTCGGACCTGCATGGGATAGGTAAGAATAATTTTGCTTTATTATTTTATTTTTATTACAGGAAATGGTTTTAGCAGGTAAATAAAATATGGTCAAAAACTGTGTGATTATTTCATTAAACTTCTTTTTTATTAAAGTGTGTGTGTTTGATTTTTCTTTCATACAATAGGATTAATAATTGATAGTTGTCTAATTGACAGCTCTCAATTATTAACCTGGCTTAAAGTGACCTTTCAATTGCAAGGTCATTTTAACCCCTTATTAACCCATTCGCCACCGCTACAGGGCAATGGGAATAGATGGGCAAAGTGCCAGAAAGGGCAAATCTAATTAGAGATTTGCCCTTTCTGGGGTGTCTGGGGGCAGATGTTAGTAGCCGGGGGGGGGCCAAAAATAATGGTCCCTCTCTGGGCTATTATTATCTGCCCCCACTCACTGGCTTTGTCTGTCTGGTTGCGAAAATAGGGCGGGAGCCCACGCATTTTTTTTCAGCAATTTTACACCTCATATATATATATACATGTCATTGAGTTTGTGACACATATATATATATTTATAGTTCATACACTTCTACATAGTATAATAGCCGCTAATTCAATTGCCGGCTTTTGTGAAAATGCAGAACCCGACATGAAATGACACTTGGTTTACATAGAGTTAACCATGTCTTTTCATGTAGTTTGATATCTGATTTGCACAAACAATTACATGAGTGTAAGTGTGCAAAATTTCACACCTGTAGGGGTTAATTAAAGGTGTAAATTCGTAGCAAAAAAGTCGTTTTTTTTACAACGAATTTACACCTTTAATTAACCCCTACAGGTGTGAAATTTTGCACACTTACACTCATGTAACTGTTTGTGCAAATCAGATATCAAACGACATGAAAAGACATGGTTAACTCTATGTAAACCAAGTGTCATTTCATGTCGGGTGCTTCTGTCTTTTCACAAAAGCCGACTTTACCCGACAATTGAATCAGAGGATATTTTACTATGTAGAAGTGTATAAACTATAAATATATGTATATATATATGTCACAATGACATGTAATATATATATATATATATATGTGTATTCTATGTGTGTATATTTAGTGTTTACAAGGAAAGAAAGAGGTTTTTTTAGTTACGATATTTTGTTCCCATAGACTTACATTGGATTTCCGGTATCGGTATCGGGTATCGCCGATATTTTAATGGTATCGGCGATACCATTCCGATTCCGATACTTTTGGATATCGGAAAGTATCGCTCAACTCTATAAGTATTCAGACCCTTTGCTCAGTATTGAGTAGAAGCACCCTTTTGAGCTAGTACAGCCATGAGGCTTCTTGGCAATAATGCAACAAGTTTTCCACACCTGGATTTGGGGATCCTCTGCCTTTCTTCCCTGCAAATCCTCTCCAGTTCCGTCAGGATGGATGGTGAACGTTGGTGAACAAATATTTTCAGGTCTCTCCAGAGATGTTCAATTGAGTTTAGGTAAGGGCTTTGGCTGGGCCAGTCAAGAATGGTCACAGAGTTGTTCTAAAGCCACTCCTTAGTTTTTTAGCTGTGTGCTTAGGTAATTGTCTTGTTGGAAGGTGAACCTTCGGCCAAGTCTGAGGTCCAGAGCACTCTAGAAGAGGTTTTCATCCAGAATATCTCTGTACTTGGTGGCATTCATGTTTCCTTCAATTGCAACCAGTAGTCCTGTCCCTGCAGCTGAAAAACACCCCTACAGCATGATGCTGCTCCCACCATGTTTCACTGTTTGGATTGTATTGGGCAGGTGATTAGCAGTGCCTGGTTTTCTCCACACATATCACTTAGAATTATCACCAAATAGTTCTATCTTTGTCTCATGAGACCAGAGAATCTTATTTCTCATAGTCTGGGAGTCCTTCATGTGTTTTTTAGCAAACTGTATGCGGGCTTTCATATGTCTGGCACTGAGGAGAGGCTTTTGTCAGGCCACTCTGCCATAAATGCCCAACTGGTGGAGGTCTAGGAAGACTTCCGGTGGTCCCAAACTTCTTCCATTTAAGGATTATGGAGGCCACTGTGCTCTTAGGAACCTTGAGTACTGCAGAAATTCTGTTGTAACCTTGGCCAGATCTGTGCCTTGCCACAATTCTGTCTCTGAGCTCTTTGGCCAGTTCCTTTGACCTCATGATTCTCATTTGGTCTGACATGCACTATGAGCTGTGAGGTCTTATATAGACAGGTGTGTGCCTTTACAAATCAAGTCCTATCAGTTTAGCTAAACGGAGCTGGACTCTAATGAAGAAGTAGAAACATCTCAAGGAGGATCACAAGGAAATGGACAGCATGTGACTTAAATATGAGTGTCTGAGCAAAGGGTCTGAATACTTATGATCATGTGATATTTCAGTTTTTCTTTTTTAATAAATTTGCAAAAATTTCCAAATTTTTGTTTTTTTTCAGGCAAGATTATGTGCTAAGTGTACATTAATGAGAAAAAAAATTAACTTATTGAATTACCAAATGGCTGCAAGGAATCAAATAGTGAAAAATTTAAAGGGGTCTGAATACTTTCCGTAACCACTGTATGTATACGTATATATACAGTATATACTGCTCAAAAATAAAGGGAACACTTAAACAAGAGAATATAACTCAAAGTAAATCAAACTTCTGTGAAATCAAACTGTCCACTTAGGAAGCAACACTGATTGACAATAAATTTCACATGCTGGTGTGCAAATGGAATAGACAACAGATGGAAATTATTGGCAATTATCAAGACACATTCAATAAAGGAGTGGTTCTGCATGTGGGGACCACAAACCACATCTCAGTACCAAGCTTTCTGGCTGATGTTTTGGTCACTTTTGAATGTTAGTTGTGCTTTCACACTCGTGGTAGCATGAGACGGACTTTACAACCCACACAAGTGGCTCAGGAAGTGCAGTTCATCCAGGATGGTACATCAGTGCGAGCTGTGGCAAGAAGGTTTGCTGTGTCTGTCAGCGTAGTGTCCAGAGGCTGAAGGCGCTACCAGGAGACAGGCCAGTACACCAGGAGACGTGAAGGGGCCATAGGAGGCAACAACCCAGCAGCAGGACCACTACCTCTGCCTTTGTCCAAGGAGAAACAGGGGGAGCACTGCCAGAGCCCTGCAAAATGACCTCCAGCAGGCCACAAATGTGCATGTGTCTGCACATATGGTTAGAAACCGACTCCATGAGGATGGTCTGAGTGCCCATGTCCACAGATGAGGGTTGTGCTCACAGCCCAACACCGTGCAGGACTCTTGGCATTTGCCACAGAACACTAGGATTGTCAAATTCGCCACTGGCGCCCTGTGTTCTTCACAGATGAAAGCAGGTTCACACTGAGCACACGTGACAGACATGACAGAGTCTGGAGATGCCATGGAGGGGGACCTGCTGCCTGCAACATCCTTCAGCATTACCGGTTTGGCAGAGGGTCAGTAATGGTGTGGGGTTGCATTTCTTTGGAGGGCCGCACAGCCCTCCATGTGCTCGCCAGAGGTAGCCTGACTGAAATTAGGTACCAAGATGAGATCCTCAGACCCCTTGTGAGGTCATATGCTGGTGCAGTTGGCCCTGGGTTCCTCCTAATGCAGGACAATGCCAGACCTCATGTGGCTGGAGTGTGTCAGCAGTTCCTGCAAGATGAAGGCATTGAAGCTATGGACTGGCCCGCCCATTCCCAAGACCTGAATCCGATTGAGCACTTCTGGGACATCATTTCTCGCTCCATCCACCAATGTCACGTTGCACCACAGACTGTCCAGGAGTTGACGGATGCTTTAGACCAGGTCTGGGAGGAGATCCCTCAGGAGACCATCTGCCGCCTCATCAGAAGCATGCCCAGGCATTGTAGCAAGGTCATACAGGCACAGGGAGGTCATGCAGGCATGTGGAGGCCACACACACTACTGAGCATCATTTTGACTTGTTTTAAGGACATTATGCACTTTAATTTTGTGTGTGACTCCAAGTCCAGGCCTCCATTGGTTAATAAATTTGATTTCCATTGATGATTTTTGTGTGACTTTGTTGTGAGCACATTCAACTTTGTACAGAACAAAGTATTCAATGAGAATATTTCATTCATTCAGATCTAGGATGTGTTATTTGAGTGTTCCCTTTATTTTTTGCGCAGTGTATATATATATATTGTAGCATAGCTGGGAAGTACAGGGTTAAATCCCTGTGTTTGGTTAGAAGCACCTGTAATGTTTCTCTAAGAAGCAGGAAATAGGTTTAATAGGTTTATTGTGAAGCAGTCTCCTGAGGAAGCTGTTTGGCTGGAAGGTAACATTGCGTCAGTGTTATGGCATGCCTCGTGCAGCTCAGAGGAGTGCTGGGAGCCATCTCTTTAAGTGGAGTTGTGGGGAGGAGAATAGGTGCCTGCAATGTCAAAGGCCAGTGGACTGCAGCATTGGATGGTGCAAATAATACTGTGCCTACCCTTTCTGCAGTGTTGTTCCTCATCCTGGTGAGGGATTTTCAAATGTGCCAACTGACAATGGTGGCCAAGTGACGGGACTTTGGTACTCAGAGTTTGGTGACCCTGGAAAAGGCCACACTTCTGCATGTGTTAGTCCCTAGGGTGGGTGTAAGTTGTAACCATGGAAATGCCAAAAACTATCCCAAGCCCATTTCAACATAAGCAAAGACTGTGGTTTAGTGTCTCACGAAGTGGGAGTGGTCAATGTATTCTTGCATGCTATGGGACTTGTGGGATGAAATGGTAGCACCCAGTAGTATAGTATGTCGCCAGTAGTCAGCTGTGGTGACAAGGTCACATGATGTATGGTGACAAGGTGTGAAGGAAACCCGGTTCCTTCCAGGTCACCAATGTGGCAGGAAATTTGGAAATTAGTAATATAAAATCAAATCAACATATAACAATGAATGAATTATATCAAATTATGCATCAAAATTCCTAAAAAAGGATGGCAGACCATCCGGTAAGATAAGAAGAAACCAAAGGGTATGGTGTGGTGAAGCGCCCCAGCAGTATTGAAAGGCAAGAAGAAATACTGACAAGCATATAAGTGTGCACCAACAATTTTTATTAATATACAAATAGCACAGTACAAGTTAAAATCAAAATTGTATATAATTTTAATGTTAGTAAAATAAAAGAGAAACCCAAGATATAGATGTGCTGATAAAATTAAATAATGGACTGCTCAAAATATAACCAGGTAAAAAATATATATATCAACAACCGCCAATGCAGTCACCCAGGTAAAATAATAATATATATAAAAAATATATGTAAACCTAATAGTGCACCACTGTGACCTAATATTAGTGTAACATAGAATAATCTTATGCAAACAAAAATCAAGCAAATCAACCAGGTGCTGAGAACATGTGCCAATTAAAACGTGTCCTTAGAAACCAAGAATAAAATAGGCAGTCCTGGATTTAAACATATACATGCGGCGCCAAAAGGCTAAATTACCTGGGAGCAGTAAACCAGCACAGGGGATCTCAAGAGACGCGCCCCGACGCTCGTTTCGGTATTAAACCTTCGTCAGGGGAGTAAGATATACCGGGATTTCGGACTATATATACCTGCATCAATTAGGAGCCGGGAAAAGACGGCGCATGCGCGTCAGACGCGAACCGGAAGCTACGTTGCATCAGGCGTCACGTGACCGCAAACATTGCCGGGTCAGCCCGGCATGTGGGTGACGTAGAGACGCCGTCGCCACGGACGACCAGCTCACAAAAGACGCGCATGCGCACACCACAGCTCCCAACAGATGGACGAAGTAAACTGAATCAGAGTATCAATCAAATGGACATCCTCAAAAAATGTATACCAAATAATACCGCCTTGGATTAAATATAATATGGCATAAATAAATCATGAACTACACAAATGAATTGATAAATATACATATCCAAAAAATCAATTTGATATATTGTGCAACAAATTCAAAAATTAAATGGTGAATAATAATTATATACATATATATAAAAATTATGAATATATAAAAAAATTATATCAAAAAGTGAAAAAAATTTTTTTAAAAAAATTATATATACCATTATATAAATCGATGCAATAATTAGTACACATACATATAATATCTACACACAATATGATGCACAACAATACAACAATAATAATAAATATGTGTATTATATGACCAAATACATAATATAATTATACAATAATAAGAACATAATATATAGTGCAAAATTCATGAATATATATAACATGATAAAAAAACGTGACAATAATCAATGAAAAATATGATGATAAACATAGACAATGAATAAATACTAAATAAAAAAATTTGGATAATTGAAGATGTCTTCGAGAATACTTCATACAGTCAGAGTGTACATAATTTCACAATCCATGATAACTAGAATAATAAAAAAGGAACATTAAAATATTTATAAAAAAGATATAAAAGAGAGACTCTCATTAAGACCTTTGGGGGACACCGTATCAAGGGTCCAGATCCATTTAGACTCAAGTTGGGCAAGGCGTTTGCTGAGTTACCTCCCCTAATATTATCAGGTAATTTATCAATTCCCAAGACTTTCAACAATGTTGAATCACAATTATGAAACAATTTAAAATGTCTGGGGATGGTTTTAAGGGAGGAAACGTCTTCAATCTCCTTAGCTGCCCGAATGCCCAACACGTGTTCTCTTGTTCTGACCTTCAACTGTCTAGTTGTGAGTCCAACATAAATTAATGCACAAGGACACGTTGCATAGTAAACGACAGAAGTTGATGTACATGTTATACTATGTTTAATGCTGAATTCACGGGATTGGTCAGAATTATAGAAACTGTGTCCTCTTATCACATTGGGGCAAGCCACACATGAACCGCATGGTCTGCATCCATGATTCAACCTGTATGGTGTAATAGGGTTGGTTGTGGGTTTGTTTACATAGTGGCTTTTAACCAATTTGTCACCTAGGTTTGGTGATCTCCTAAAGGTAATTTGTGGTTTATCCCCTATAAACTTAGAAATGATCGGATCAGTCTTTAAAATTTGCCAATGTTTATTCAAACAAGATCTGACACAATCATTCTGCCCATTAAATTGAGTGATAAAGCGAACTACATCTGTATGTGTTGGTTTTTGATTCGTATATAAGGCATTGTGACGAGTCAAGTGTTTGGCCCTATTAAACGCTCTTTTGATGGATCTATGGCTGTATCCACGCTCCAAAAATCTATTCTTCAATGCCTCAGCCTGCTTGAAAAAATCACCATCATTTGAACATATACGTCGCAACCTCAAAAACTGTCCTATCGGGATGGAATTGATAAGGGACCTAGGATGTGATGATGACGCATGCACTATCGAATTGACTGCTGTATTTTTCCTGAAAAGATCTGTTTGAAGGCAGTTATCAGAATCTTTTTTGATTTGAACATCCAAAAACTCAATAGCATGAACATGTTTATTGAAGGTAAAGTGCATGTTAATAGTGTTCGAATTTAAACGGTTAAAGAACTCAGACAATGTTCCCACTGTATCTTGCCATATCAGAAAAACATCGTCAATGTACCGAACCCACAAATTAACATGTTCAATACCCTCAAAATCACCAGATAAGAACAGGTCCCTCTCCCAAAATCCAAGGAACAGGTTGGCATACGATGGAGCAAAAGAGGCTCCCATCGCTGTTCCTTGGATTTGAAGGAAAAAGGACCCGCCAAATGTAAAAAAATTTTTTGATAAAGCAAATTCGAGCAAATTAATAAAAAACATAATAAATGCTCGTGAGAATGTTGAATGTTGTAGGAAATACATCACAGCAGCCAATCCGTCAGTATGCCTTATGTTAGTATAAAGTGATTCAATATCACATGTGACTAAAATAGCATCATGGTCAACATGTAATCCATCAATCTTTTTGAGGAAGTCATTTGTATCTTTCGTATACGAAGGAAGTGCTGTCACAAATGGCTGCAATATTGAGTCAATATATTTATTGACATTTTCCAAGTAGTTGTTACAACCGGAAATAATTGGCCTACCAGGAGGATTACTTTGGCTTTTATGTATTTTTGGCAGCAGATAAAGGGTGGGAATGGTGGGCTCACTGACCTGTAATGCCAAAAAAAGATCATTAGTAATCGTCCCTTCATCTCTTGCTTCACGTAAAAATTCTTTAAGTTGTGTTTGAAATTTAGATAAGGGATTAAATGTTAATTTTTTGTAACAATTCACATTCATCAGTTGGCGAAGAGCCTCACCTTCATAAAGTTCTTTGGGCCAGACCACCACATTCCCACCCTTATCCGCTGATTTAAAAACCACATCCTATATATCCATCAATTTTTTGAGGCCATCTTTCTCTTCCTTATTTAGATTATTGGTACAAGGGTATATTGGAATATTACTCAGCTCATGACTGACAGTTTTAACAAATACATCGATTGCTGGGCATGAAGATAATGGGGGAAATGTGATGTAACTACACAGTCACAGCTCTCCGGCGCCCCCTTTGTCTCTCAGGTCAGTAAGGGAACTGCACCTAGAGCAAATGGCCGCCAGGGAGAATGTACTGTTACCCACTGGGTATGCTAAGATTTGTGATCAGAGTAAAATCATCAGCCCAAAATTAATTTTATGGTTTAATTGCCTTAAGGGTGCACTAAATAATTACAGAAATATATACAGTAAGCTATACAACGGAATTATAGTGGATTTGCAGTCAGAGTAAAATACAACAATAATGTTCAAGGCTTAGAGGTATTAAGCTAGAGGTCAATTTTACCAGGCTGTAGGTTGCATGTGGACACCGGGAGCTCTTCGGTCCACAGGTAAGAATCTTAGTTGCCGGACAGTCCCGAAAACGCGTGCCGCTGCTCCCTTGGCAGATCTGTCCCTTGTTCCTTCTTAGATCATCATCGTCTTGTTCTTCTGTGAGAATAGAAAGAGTCTGCCATCCGCTCACAGTTCTTAAACCTGCTAGGTCCCTCCCCTCGGTGTCAGAGGTTGGGGTAATAATCTCCACCCTTCAGTTCCCTACAGAATTTATTCATAATATCTAAGAAAGGGGTTAACTTTCTCCAGGACTATCGGATCAGGACACGAGAGGTACCAAGAATGCAGTTTGTTTTGCCTGTTGCGTGGAGATCAAACATGGCCCGATTGGCCCTCCACAGCGACCCAATCTCTATATCTCAGGTTCCCGAGCCATCACCGAATCGGGAGTCGCACTGTCAGATGCGCAAGGTCCGCAGGATCGCGCAGATATTTTTATGAGTCTGTACCTCTAAAGGCGTGCTCATAATTCATAATTCTAGAACGGAGTCATAGTGGCTGGGAGAGACAATGGATGTGTTTTCTGTGTCTAGCTGACAGGTATAATCTAATTGAAGCCCCAGGCATCTCCAGGCCCCATACTCGCGTGGCTCCTGACTGCAGCTTTGAAGTCCTGTTTTGGCCTGATCTACTTAGCATACTAAAAGACCTTGTCATTCAACAGTGGAGCACTAAACCCTATTTTCTTCAATATGCCTACAGGCCATGGGGGTTAGGAGCAGTTAGCTGCCTGTGGCTCTGTGAACTCAGACAAAATGACTACCTGGGACAGGCCAAGCTCAGACATGAGGCGAGCATTAAGCCCCATATCCAAGATGGTGGCTGTTCCTTCATCCCACAAGGTCACATGATGAGCCGTGATATACATGTAATATGTGGTGATGCATACAGGATGTGTGGTTACAGGGTCATATGATGTGAATGGTGAATTTTCACTCATTGTACTGGGTGTGTGGCTTTTCTGTGTGTAAACTTGTGTGCATGATGTGCAAGCAACAGAGCCTGTGTGCATGATGTGCAGGCCGCAGAACATTGCATGTAGTCTGTAGCCCTGTGTGAAATGTGTCTTATGGTGTTCCCCCAGGAGTGGTGCCTAGCCCCCAACTTTGGGCAGAAAGGGGGGATATGTAATATAACTGAGAAGGACAATGTTAAATCCCTGCTCTGCTGTGTACAATTAGACACTTCTGTAGTATTTATGTAAGAAGCATGGAGTAGGTTCACTATATGACAGTCTCCTGAGAGAGTTTCTCCATCTGTAAGTGTGTTTAATACATATGACATACATGTGGCAATCATGTGCTGCCCGTGTGACGCATCAGTATCACACATACCGGCGACTGGGAATCAGCGGTAGTATTCGCACTGATCCCTGCCTACGGGTACTGAAGACAGGTCACATCATTGTCCCCTGCTCTGTCGGTGATCATTGCTAGCAGGGGAAAATGATGAGAGCTGCCTTCAGCACCTGGCACCAGGGAACAGTACGAACAGTACCGCTGATTCTCAGGCTCCGGTATGTGTCATAGTGATGATTAATAACACACCGAAATCATCCGTGTCATCAGTGTGCAAGTGTGTGGAACGTTTTGCGGCCCGTGCTGCTGTTAAAAAACGGACATGTCAGTGTGTTTTGCCCATGGACACACGGTCTGTGAAAACACACTGACATGTGGACAAACCCATTCACTTGAATGGGTCTAGGTGTGTCAGTGTCTACGGTACGTGAGAAAACTGTCACCACACGTATTGGACACACTGACGTATGAAAGAGCCCTTTGTCATAGCACAGTATCACCTTATATGGTCACTATTATTTTCACAAACCAATGATTATTAGTGTTGAGCGATACGATAATGCAAATATCGGCTATCGGCCGATATTAGCTCTATCGGCCTTTCGATAATTCGTTTCGATATTTTCGTCTTATCGAATACCGGAATCGGATTTGTCACTGTCACTGTGAGTGTCCGTCGGTCGGGTCTGTCAGGAGTCAGCGGCACTTACCTGGCAGAAGATCTCCGGCGGTCACGTCCTGGACTGCTTGATGGCCGCCATTATCTTCTCCCTGGCGGTCACATGCAGTTTTTCGCGATAACTGCAGTGACTGCAGGTAATCCCGGCCGTAAACCAGTCCGATGACGTCACCGCCGGGGAAGCAGGTAATCAGCTGTGCTGCGCCGGGATTCTGATGTAGCAGAGCTGGATCGTCGTGGGACACTCGTTACTATGGACTGCGTCGGTCAGGTGTATACTTTTTTTTTTTTTCATTTTTTTACAGGAGATCGATGGCTCGCAGGATGAGACTGTAATAAAAGTAATGAAAACTGTGTTTTTTTTTTTTTTTATTAAATTAAAAAACTTTTTTATAAACATTCACCCGTCCGGGTACATAAACAATTTAACTATTTATCAACAATTTAATATTTACATACAGGGACCCTGTCCGGGTTATTTATACTTCTTTGGCAGGGGTGTTCCAGGTACCACCTGGTACTCTTCTGATGCTTGCCAAACATCCGAGGCACCAAGGACCACCAGGACCTGATGACGTCGTGTTGCCTGTACAGTCAAGTCGTGACCCGCTATCTGGGTCTGTGTGACCACCTCTTTCATCTCCCTCTGGGTCTGGAACCCTATGTCCCGGACTGAACGAACCCCAGGGGGCCTAACAGGCGCGGGTACGGGCCAGCTATACTTATCATGTCCATAGCTGGGGCTGCTGAGGAGACCACTGAGGGAGGCTTGGGAGATTTACGGCGTGGGGTGGGCACTTTTGCAGAGGCCTGGATGTGGGAGGCTGAAGGCTCCGAGGGTCTCACAGGTTCCTGACACACTGGGGAGTAGGGGTCGCACCTGGTAACATTTAGGGCGTACCATCCATTGTAACCCCAGTGTCGGGTGTAAGTCACCAAGTCTCCTGGCAACAGGTCCCTCCCCGGGTGTCCTTCTGGGAGGTGAGCCTCCACGTCCCGCCGGTTCACAAAGACTTCTAAATAAAGTCCAGGCTCCTTGATGAAGCCCCACCCACCTTTCAATTTAAAGCTCCGTACTGCACCCTTACGCCGCGGCTCACACAGGGTTCCTTTATCCTTTCTCATCCGGTCCTTATCTGCCCGGTCCTTCTCCAGGTGACGTTGGCGAAGTTTTAGGGTTTCTCGCTGCTCCCTTTGTCGCTCTGCTTCCCGCTCCCAACGTCTCCACTCTTCCTCCTGACGCCGGTTGTAATTCTCCTCCACCAGCTGCTCCATGTCTCCACCACTCCACTGCAGCTTACAGTGTCCGGTTTGCGGCAGCTCTCCTGTCGCCCCCCAGTCCTGGCGGCGCTCCCCTGCGGAGGAAGCAGACGGCTCTAAATCAGATGACAGTCGGGGCTCCGGTACAGGCAGGTAGTGCTCTGGTGCCTGCGCGGCCTCCTCCATGAGGACGGGTGTCGCTTCTTCTGTCTCAGCGACGGGGGCAGACAGCGGGATCTGGGGTGCTGACGGTGCTGCGGTTTTTGCAGGAACGGGTGCCTCCACTGCGACAATGTCAACCGGATCACATTGCAAGGACTCCTCTACTAGAACGGGTGCCTCACCTTCCGGTACAGACACTTCAGGTAAGAGGGATTGGCGCCGCTCCAAGTTTAGTTTTAGGGCACGCCAGCTCGCTTCCATCCTGGCGACCTCCTCCCGGTGCTGGGCCAGGCCTCTTAGGGTATCCGCCGCTTCTTGCAGCGTAGGAGGGTTTCCAGGCCGGGTGCCCAACGGTGATTCCGTGGCGATCGGGTCGCTTCCGTGGGGGGAGAGCTCTGACTGCTCCATCCCTTCACACTTCTGCTCGTGTCCATTAGCCATCTCTGCCAAGTCACATGTGTCATTAGCATCTGGAGAGGGCCCCTCTTTTGTAGGGAGGCGGGACCTTCGTGTTAGTTTCCACACACTGAGGAGGATGAGGAGGCGGAACTGAATAGCTGTGGGGCACGATCTTACATTGCAGTACCATTTAGAGTGGTCGGCCATCGTTTTCGCGTCACTGAGTGAGTGTACAGTACACCCACGAAGAGCACGCCCTTCTTCTTCACCAGTGCCTCGTCGTGACGCAGATATGGCGGAAAAATGGCAAATACATTCTCTGATGATTTTAGCAATTCTCAAGCACAAAACCAGTTCAATTTAGGCACACAGGACTCGCTTATAGCGAGCTACAGAATCCTGTTCGTGACGCCCAAGTTGAGTCGCACAGAGCCAGAGGTTTTGGGGGTACTCGGCACCGAGCCCGTCGACTTCTATGGGGTATGTCACGGCTTTACCCGGCAATTGAATCAGAGTCTATTTTACTATGTAGAAGTGTATAAACTATAAATATATGTATATATATGTCACAATGACATGTATATATATATATATATGTATTCTATGTGTGTATATTTTGTGTTTACAACGTAAGAAAGGTTTTTTTTGTTGCGATATTTTGTTCCCATAGACTTACATGGGACTTCCGCTATCGAAATCGGATATCGACGATATTTAGTGCTATCGGCGATACAATTTCGATACGATATTTTTAGATATCGAGCACTATCGCTCAACACTACTCAACACTAATGATTATGATTACAAGCATCCATAATTGTTGTCACTTAATTACATTGCATATTTTAGAAACAATTATATAAAGTATGCAGTAACTAGAAATTGACATTAATTGCCATATAGCTCTCGCATCTCGATTGAAGGCCAGAAATTGAAACACACTTATGTTTCTTGACTCTTTCTTGAGCTTTATTATAAATGGAGACAACTTCTGCTTGATGTTGAAGAATAATATGCTTTTTATGATGTAACCTCCCCAACTCTTGGACTTGTCAGAAACCTAAGAACAATGATAGTAATTTACAACCTCCTGCCCAGAAATTCCAAGTGACATTCTGAGATAGCTTTAAATATTTGTGAAGTGTAGTAAGAAAAAATAAAACATCTTAGCATCTATCAACACCATTTAATACATATCCTGTCATGAGGAGCATACTAGATATTTTATAAGGAACACAAAAGCAATTCACAATTGACTGTTGCAGAAAGCGTAAAATGCAAGAAATACAATAATTAATGTATTTGTCCAATATATAGGGAGTGCCAAATCTGCATAGGGAGACTTATATATCATGCAATGCTACCCTATGAAATTAATAATGCAAATGTCCTCTTTACAGAGAAAGAAAGCAAGGGCTTTAGTGTCCCACGTAGTAAATATCAATTGTAAAAGTTAATATCTACTCTTTAACACCTTTGCGACCTATGACGTACCTATACCTCATAGATCGTCTTAGATGCAGGCTCCGACGCTGAATCGGCTTCTTTTCAAACACATAACCGCTGATCTGATCAGCTGTCATGTGCCCCTAACAGCCGCGGGTGGAGTCACGATCCACCCACAGCTGTTAACATGTTAAATGCTGCTGTCAATCTCTGACAACGGCATTTAACATGCACGCACTAGAAGAGCACCTGTTACATGATCGTGGGGTGCCAATGGGTTGGCATGAGAACAGTGTGTCTGCAGGAGACCACTATGCTTGTCATTGCTGATCTGCTATGAGTGCAGCCCAGTGACCAGTATTCATAGCAGATGATCACTTCTGCCAAAATTAGCATAGTTGCTATGTGTAGCACAAGCAATCAGAAGATCGCAGCTTCAAACCTCCTAAAAAGACTATTGAAGCAAGTGAAAATTAAAAAAAAAACGTTTTAAAAATATTTAAAAAATATAAAGTTGAAATCACACCCAATTTTGCCCCATTCTAAATAAAGCAATAAAATATATATTTGGTATCACAGCTTTCAGAATCGCCCAATATATCAAAATACAAAAAGAAGTAACTTGAACAGTAAACGGCATAACGAGAAAAAATAATCAAAACACCAAAATTACTTTTATGTGGTCACCTCAACATTGCAATAAAATGCAATAACAGGCCATCAAAACATCGTATCTAGCTCAAAATTGTATTACTAAAAACTTCAGCTCAGCGCACAAAAAATAATAAAATAAAAAAACAATTTTGCAATTTTACCACACTTGGAATTTTTTCCGATTTTTTTCAGTACACTATATGGTAAAATAAATGGAGTAATTCAAATGTACAACTCGTCCTGAAAAAAACAAGCCCTCCCATGGCCATATTGGTGGAAAAATATAAAAGTTACGGCTCTGTGAAGAAGGAGAGCAAAAAACAAAAGCGCAAAAACAAAAAATCCCAAGGTGGTGAAGAGGTTAAAGAGCCTAGTCACATAATTAAGGACAAAAAAACAAAGCAGAAAGTTCAGTTGCAAACACAAGTTCTGGGTTCTGCCCCTCATTAGTGTAAAGCAAGAGAACTGGTTGGTTGGTTGAGAGTTCCTTGACAAGGGTTCTAACGGGTAAAGTTTCTCCTTGTGGAGATTGCCAACTTGGCGTCAGGAGACATATACAGTATATATATGCTCACCCACAAACTATTCAGTGGTCTAGACCAGGGATCCCCAACTCCAGTCCTCAAGCCCACCAACAGGTCATGTTTTCAGGATTTCCTTAGTATTGCCCAGGTGATAATTGCATTACTTGTGCAATACAAAGGAAATCCTGAAAACATGACCTGTTGGTGGGCCTTGAGGACTGGAGTTGGGGAACCCTGCTGTAGACTCTGGAGGTTCTATTTTGGCTATACTGTGTTCCCTAAGTCCTGTGGCAAGGCTCTTTAGAGAGTCAATATTGACTTTTTAAGATTGTTAGTTCCTGTATAACACAACTTCAGCCTTTCAGGGCACAAACAATTACAGTAGAAAACTACAATGCCCTGAATAACTCTCATACTGATGAATCTTCCAGTATGCATTACACTCCACCATGGTTGGCGAAAATCCAGTTCCCTAACTAGCTCACAGCTCTTTATATGTTTCCACTTTCAACTTGGCAAGTTTAAATACTGAAAACTGTTTATAAGCTCTTGCTTTCTTCAGCCACTAATCAGAAGCAGATGGTCTGCCACCATAAACAGGGGCCTGTTGAGACGGCAGAAACAATTCCTGATGTCTTCAATTATTTTTGATAGACATAGCTATATGCAAAATCTTGCATCACCAATCTTCTATTTTTTAGACATTAATTATGAATTTAAGAAATGAGACAAAAATATTTGAATCTTGATCTAACATGCAATTAGAATATAATCATATAACATAAACATCTTTGCATCCATTCTACAGACAACTATTACAGTGCAGCATTCTCCTTTGTGTACTCAGTATTCAGTGACAACTTGAGGAGCCATTATTCTAAAGTGTATAAAATGCCACTCTAGTATAAGTTTTCTAACCCTTTTAACCCCCAAGGTGGTTTGCACTTTAATGACCAGGCCAGTTTTTATAACTCTGACCAGTGTCATTTTATGAGGTAATAACTCTGGAAATCTTCAACGGATCCAACTGATTCTGAGAATGTATTTTTTGTGATATATTGTACTTCATTGTAGTGGTAACATTTCTTAAATATAGCTTGTCTTTATTTGTGAAAAAAAAAACAGAAATTTGATGAAAATTTGGAAAATTTTGCAATTTTCAAACTTTGAATTTTCATACCCTTAAATCAGTGAGATATGTCACACAAAATAGTTAATACATAACATTTCCCACATGTCTACTTTGCATCAGCACAATTTTTATAAACAAAATGATTTTTGTTAGGAAGTTATAAGAGTTAAAAGTTGATCAGTGATTTCTAATTTTCCAACAAGATTTACAAAACCATTTTTTAGGGATCACATTACATTTGAAGTGACTTTGAGGAGTCTATATGATAGCAAATACCCAAAGTGACACCATTCTAAAAACTGCACCCTCAAGGTACTCAAAACCACATTCAAGAAGTTTATTAACCCTTCAGGTGCATTTTTGGAATGTGGAAAGAAAAATGAACATTTACCTTTTTTTCACAAAAAATTTACTTTAGACCCAAATTTTTTTATTTTCACAAGGATAACAGGAAAAAAATGGACCCCAAAATATGTTTTTCAATTGCTCCTGAGCATGCCGATACACCATATGTGGGGAAAACCACTGTTTGGGCTCACGGCAGACCTCAGAAGGGAAAGAGCGACGTTTGACTTTTGAATGCAAAATTTGCTGGAACAATTAGCGGATACCATGTCACATTTGGAGATCCCCTGATGTGCATAAACAGTGGAAACTCCCACAAGTGATCCCATTTTGGAAACTAGGCCCCTCAAGGAATGTATTTAGATGTGTGGTGAGCACTTTGAACACCCAGGTGCTTCACAGAAGTTTATAATGTTAAAATAAAAATATCACATTTTCCTCACAAAAATGTTATTTTAGCCCCAATTTTTTTTTATATTTTTGCACGAGTAACAGGAGAAATTTCTCCATACAATTTGTTGTGCAATTTCACCTGACTACTCCAATACCTCATATGTTGGGGAATACTTTTGAGGCACAGTGCAAAGCTCAGAAGTGAAGAAGCATCATGTTGGAGTTCAGATTTTGCTAGAATGGTTTGACGGTGCCATGTCACATTGTCAGAGCCCCTGAAGTGCAAGAAAAACAGAAACCCCCATATTGGAACACATTTTACAAACTACACCCCCAATGAATTAATCTAGGGGTGAAGTGATCATAGTGACACCACATGTGCCTCACAGAACTTTATACCATTGAGCAGGGAAGAAAGAATAAATTTCATTTTTTACCACTAAAATTGTGTCTTAGGCTGGTTTCACATTTGCGTTCAGGAGGGCTACGGTGATCGCTGTTTTCGTGCGGTCACCGCACACGTCAAATGACCGCGTGCAGACGCATCGGCAAACAACGCATGTCCCTGCGTACCCAATGTTAATCATAGGTACACAGGGAAACTCAGGACGCATGCAGAAGTAGGCGGAGCATAGGCGAAGCTTCAGGAAGGAAGAAAGGAGGAAGTTGGCAGCCATCCGCAGCCCTTCTGAACGCAAATGTGAAACCAGCCTTAGCCCCAAGTTTTTAATTTTTCTAAGGACTAATAGGAAAAATTTTCTATAACAAACTGAGGACCATTTTCCTCAGTGCACCAATACCCTACATGGAAATATTTTTCAGGAACAGTGCAAAGCTCAGAAGGGAAGGGGCGCCCTACTATAGTGCAGATTTTATTATTATGGTTTGCATGTGCCATTACCCGCTGGAAGAGCCCTTGAGTTACCAGAACAGCAGAAACCCCATAAGTGACCCATTTTACAAACTAAGCCTACTAATAAATTCATCTAGGGGTGCAGGGATCATATTGACTCGATGGATGTGTCACAGAATTTTATATCATTGGGCAGTGAAGTTAACATAACTACTGTACATTTTTACCACCAAAATTTAGTTTTAGCCCCAGATTTTACATTTTCACACATGAAATGGGTAAAAATGGCATCATAATTTGTCCCACAATTTCTACTGAACGTGGTAATACACCACATTTGGCTGTACAGTAATGCTTAGCCATACGGCGAGACACAGGAGGGATGGAGCGCTATTTGCCTCCTGGAGCGCAGATTTTGCTAGAATAGTTTACAGACTCCATATACAGAGCCCCTAAGTACTAGAAGAGCAGAATCCTCCCTCAAGTGATCCCATTTTGGAAATTATACCCCATTGGGAATTTATCTAGTAGGTGAAGAATTGGTATTACTTATTTTTTACACCATTCCTTGTATGGTATAAATCATATGGCAACTTTATTCTTCAGGTCAGTGCAATTACAGCGATACCTGATTTATATCTTTTTTTATGTTTGACTGCTGTCACACACTAAAAGACACTTTTAGCCTCGCCATATTTTGTGAGATATGATTTTTCCATATTTCGGCCCACAGAGTCATGTGAGATCTTGTTTTTTGAGGACGAGTTGACATTTTTATTGGTACCATTTTTAGACACACTACATTTTTTGATCGCTTTCTATTCCAATTTTTGGGAGGCAGAGTGAACAAAAAACAGCAATCAGCAACTGTTTTTTTTATATCTCTCCGCGTATGGTAAAATTGATAAGGCAGCTTTATTCTTCGGGTTAGTATTACTACAGTGATACCACATTTATATAGTTTTTTATATTTTAGCGCTTTTACACAATAAAAACTATTTTATGGAACAAATAATTAATTTTGCATTGCTTTATTCTGAGAGCTATAAATTTTTTATTTTTCCGCTGATGGAGCTGTATGATGGCTTGTTTTTTTATGGGACAAGATGACTGTTTTAGCATTACCATGTTTATTTATATTTGTTGTTTGTTGGTATGATCATGAAACATTATTTTTGCCTTGTTTTTATGTATTTTATATGGTGTTCACTAAAGGGGTTAACTAGTGGGACTGTTTCATATGTCAGGTCATTCCGGATGCGGCAATACCATATATGTGTACTTTTACTGTTTATATATTTTTTTTTTTATAAAAATATTTATTCATGGGTACAAGATATTCTGATTTTTAATTATTTTTTATACATATTTTTTTTTTAATAAAAAAAAATACTTTTATTTTTACTTTTTGTTTCAGAGTCAGACTTGCTTCATCATGCTTTACTAACTCCGGTGACCCGGATGTTGTCATGATGACGACATCAGGTCAGTATAGGAACGACGTGATGACGTCATGGGGTTTCCGATTCATGGGCAGAGGAGCTTTCTTCCCTATGCCTGCTCCTGAAATGCTACATTTGAGTGCTGGTGTCAGCTGTCAGAATCAGCTGACACCCGGTGGTGGTCGCGCGTTCACAGCGTTTATGTGTGCAGAATTGCGTGGATGTTTCCATACTTCCCAGGTCAATAAGTACCATGTCACAGGGATGTATGGATACGTCTAAGGTGGTAAAGGGATTAAAGGAAGCTGTCAGTAGGATCAACCCTTCTAAGCCATATTTATGGGTCTGCAGGTCATAGGAAGCTGAATAAATTGCTACCTTAACCCCTTCCTCAATGCCAATCCAACCTGTGACGCCTATGTGGCGTCATGGCGAGATCGCGTTCCTGCAGGTCGGGTGACCGGGGTCACTGAAATGTCACCTGACCCACAGGTACAGGAGGACCTGTACTTGACCCAAGGGGGGGTGGCTTCGTCACCTGTGGCTACGATTGCTTTGACTGGTTGTTGAAAGTGAAACAACCAATCAGAGCAATTGTAATATTTCACCAATGAAACTTGGTGAAATATTACAATCTAGCCATGGCCGATGCTGCAATATCATCGGCCATGGCTGGAGACCACGATCAACCACCCCCACCAACTGACGGCCGCGATATTCCGCCGCCGTCAGTCTTTCCTCCCCTCCGTCCTGTCCTCCGCTCCCCTCCGCTCCCCTCGTCCTGTCCTCTGCTCCCCCCGCCATCTGATTCCACCCCCTTCCCCCGGTACCTCCCGGTGTCGTTCCCAGTGTCCCTCCGTCTCCAGGCCTTCCCCATGGGCTCCCCCATTTTCTTCCTGTTAAAAAAATGGCGGGCACATGCGCAGTGCGCCCGCCGAGATCTGCCGGCCAGCACCAGGCAGATTCCATTCATTCATTCCAGGTACATTTTGATCACTGTGATAGAGCCTATCACAGTGATCAAAATAAAAAAAATAGTAAATAAACTCCCCCATTTATCACTCCTTAGATAGGGAAAAATAATAAAATAAAAAAAATGTATTTATTTTAATTTTTCCATTAGGGTTAGGGTTAGAATTAGGGTTAGGGTTGGAATTAGGTTTAAGGTTATTTTTGGAATTAGGGTTAGGGTTGGGATTACGGTTAGGGTTGGGATTAGGGTTATGATTAGGATTAGGGGTGTGTTGGGGTTAGGGTTGGGATTAGGGTTAGGCTTGTGTTTAGGGTTATGGTTAGGGTTGGGATTACAGTTAGGGGGTGTGTTGGGGTTAGGGTTGTAGTTAGGGTTATGGTTAGGGTTGGAATTAGGGTTAGGGGTGTATTGGGGTAAGGGTTGGAGTTAGAATTGAGGAGTTTCAACTGTTTAGGCTCACCAGGGGCTCTCCAAACGCGACATGGCGCCACCATTGATTCCAGCCAATTTTGCGTTCAAAAAGTCAAACGGTGCTCCCTCCCTTCCGAGCCCCGACGTATGCCCAAACAGTGGTTTACCCCAACATATGGGGCATCAGCGTACTCACGAAAAATTGAACAACAACTTCTCCTGCTACCCTTGGGAAAATAAAAATTGGGGGCTAATAAATCATTTTTGTGAAAAAAAAATATTTTTTATTTTCACAGCTCTGCGTTATAAACTTCTGTGAAGCAATTAGGGGTTCAAAGTGCTCACCGCACATCTAGATAAGCTCCTTGGGGAGTCTAATTTCCAAAAAAGTGTTACTTGTGGGGGTTTTTACTGTTTAGGCACATCAGGGGCTCTGCAAACTCAACATGACACCTGCAAACCATTCCATCAAAGTCTGCATTCCAAACCGGCACTACTTCCCTTCCGAGCCCTGACGTGTGCCCAAACAGTGTTTTACCCCAACATATGGGGCATCAGTGTACTCAAGAAAAATTGATCAACAACTTTGGGGGTCTAATTTCTCCTGCTACCCTTAGGAAAATAAAAAATTGGGGGCAAAAAAATCATTTTTGTGAAAAAAAAATATATTTTTTATTTTCACGGCTCTGCGTTATAATCTTTTGTGAAGCAGTTAGGGATTCAAAGTGCTCACCACACATCTAGATAAGCTCCTTGGGGGTCTAGTTTCCAAAATAGGGTCACTTGTGGGGTTTTCACTGTTTAGGCACATCAGGGGCTCTGCAAACACAACATGATGACTGCAGACCATTCCATCAAAGTCTGCATTCCAAACCTGCATTACTTCCCCTTTGAGCCCCGACGTGTGCCCAAACAGTGGTACACCCAACATTTGGGGTACTAGGGTACTCAGGACAAATTGGACAACAACTTTTGAGATCCAATTTCTCCTGTTACCCTTGTGAAAATAAAACATTGCGGGCTAAAAATCGTTTTTGTGTGAAAATTATTTTTTTTATCTTCACTGCTCTGCATTATAAACTTCTGTGAAGCTTTTAGGGGTTCAAATTTCTCACCACACATCTAGATAAGCTCCTTGGGGGGGTCTAGTTTCCAAAATGGTGTGACTTGTTGGGGGTTTCTACTGTTTAGGCACATCAAGGGCTCTGCAAATGCAGCATGATGCCCGCAGAACATTCCATCAAAATCTGAATTCCAAAATGGCACTACTTCCTTTTCGAGCCCCTACAGGTGCCCAAACAGTGGTTCCATATTTGTGGTATTATGGTACTCAGGACAAATTGTGCAACAACTTTTGGGGTCCAATTTTTCCTGTTACCCTTGTGAAAATAAAAAATTGCGGGCTAAAAAATAATTTTTGTGGAAAAAAAATTATTTTTTATTTTCACTGCTCTGCACTTGGGGGTTCAAAGTTCTCACAACACATCTAGATTAGTTCCTTGGAGGGTCTAGTTTCTAAAATGGGGTCACTTGTGGGGGAGCTCCAATGTTTAGGCACACAGGGGCTCTTTGTGTCCGCTAACTATTGAAGTTAATTTCCATTCAAAAAGTCAATTGGCGCTCCTTCCCTTCCGAGCCCTGCCGTGCGCCCAAACAGTGGTTTATGACCACATATGAGGTATCGGTGTACTCAGGAGAAATTGTCCAACAAATTTTAAGATCCATTTTATCCTGTTGCCCATGTGAAAATGAAAAAATTGATGGTAAAATAAATTTTTTTTGAAAAAAAGTACTTTTTAATTTTTACGGATCAATTTGTGAAGCACCTGGGGGTTCAAAGTGCTCATTATGCATCTAGTTAAGCTCCTTTGGGGGATCTAGCTTCCAAAATGGGGTCACTTGTGGAGGAGCTCCAATATTTAGGCACACAGGTATCGGTGTTCTCAGGAGAAATTGCCCAACAAATTTTAGGATCCATTTTATCCTGTTGCCCATGTGAAAATGAAAACATTGATGCTAAAAGAACATTTTTGTTGGAAAAATTAAAATGTCCATTTTATCCTTCAATGTTGCTTCAGTTCCTGTGAAGCACCTGAAGGGTTAATAATCTTCTTGAATGTAGTTTTGAGTAGCTTGAGGGGTGCAATTTTTAGAATGGTATCACTTTTGGATATTTTCTGCCATATAGACCCCTCAAAGTGACTTCAAATGTGAGCTGGTCCCTAAAAAAAATGGTTTTGTACATTTTGTTGTACAAATGAGAAATCGCTGGTCAACTTTTAACCCTTATAACTTCCTAACAAAAAAAATGTATTTCCAAAATTGTGCTGATGTAAAGTAGGCATGTGGGTAATGTTATTTATTAACTATTTTGTGTCACATAACTCTCTAGTTTAACAGAATAAAAATTCAAAATTTGAAAATTGCGAAAGTCATTAAAGTCAAAATAGGCTGGGTCATGAAGTGGTTAATAACTGCATTCTGATGTTTTACTCCAGAGAAATCCATGTTTTTCTTAATATGTAGATGAGGTGTTAAGATTAGTGGGCCGGACATAGATCTCCCGGAGAATCTGCCTCCAGAGCTTATTTGAAATGAAAGGGGGAGTTACCAGTATGAGACATAGTAAATGTCTCTCACAGGTAACTGTCTTATTAAATGTGATACTGGTAAAGCCCTCTTTCATTTTATATAAGCTCTGGAGGAAAAGCATGTTATTCTATTATTCACAGTTCACCTTCAATTTTTTTCTGATCTCAGACTGAACTGAGAAAAAAATAGTTGCATGCTGTGATTGTCCTCATATTGGTATTATATGTATGGTAAGCTACACAAGCAAAGCACTGATTATATACCTCACTCACATTTTTCTATCTATCTAGTCTATATGTACTGTATATATATATAGTATACGTATATATATTTCTTGTATATACTCGAGTATAAGCCGAGATTTTCAGCCCATTTTTTATGGCTGAAAGTGCCCCTCTCGGCTTATACTCGAGTCAGATACCAGGGGGTCGGCGGGGGAGGGGGAGCGCAGCTGTGCTATATACTCACCCCCTCCTGGTGCAGTCTCTGCAGCCCCCTGCTTCTCCCATGGTCTCCGGTGCCTGTGTTCAGCGGTCATATGGTACCGCTCATTAAAGTTATGAATATGTGCATATTCATGACTTTAATGAGCGGTACAACGTGACTGCTGAAGTTAGGAATAGCTGCCGGAGACCGCGGGAGAAGAGCAGGGGGGCTGCAGAGACCGCGCCAGGAGGGGGTGAGTATATGCGATATTCACCTGTCCCCGTTCCACCACTGCGTACCGCTCGGTCCTCGCGTCCTCTGGCTGTTAATGTTCAGGTCAGAGGGCGCGATGACGTGGTTAGTGCATGCCGTGCCCTCTGCCTGAGCATTCACTGACAGAGGACGCGAGGACAGAGCGGCGCTCAGCGGTGGACCAAGGACAGGTGAATATCGCAGGTGCTGGGACCTAAGCTAGCGGTGACACCGGCACCTGTCCCCAATAGTGCGTCAGTGTCCCGCCTGCTCAGGACACTGGCACCTGGACCCCAGTGACGAGAGGTGAGTATGTCTTTGTTTTATTATTATTATTTGTGTTATGAGCTCGGTTGCAACAACTTTATTATATATAATGGATTGCAACCGAACCCGGGGTCCGCGATGCAGTTTATGTCATTGCTGCCGAACACCCTTTGGGTATCAGGGTAACAACTGACAACTTAAAGGATTATATTAGATCTCACCTGTGTTACTTCACACCAGGAGAGAGATATTGTATTGGCACTATCTCCGTTAACTTCACAGGAGATGTGATGAAGCTTGGGCGTAGCCCTGTTAACAGCACAGAAGCTACTTGCCAGATATTAGCTCTGCACCATGTGCTGCAGGCTGGCGTAGATGTAGCCCTGTTAATAGCACAGAAGCCACTTGCCAGATATTATATCTGCACCATGTGCTGCAGGCTGGCGCAGAAGTAGACCTGTTAATAGCACAGAAGCCACTTGCCAGATATTAGGAAGTTGTGTGACTCACGGCCAGGCGTACGTGCTGCCAGCCGGTGTGCCACCGGACTCAGCAACTCTCCTTTAGTTAGCAGGCGATGCACAGGATACGCGCCCCACAGTCTGCTCGGGGTGTATAGCTACCCCTTTGACAGAGACAGACTGCACTATGATCGCTACCTGCATAGCATTCATTAACTTGCCTGAAGGACCTGGGCTAATTAGCCTAGCTGACTCTGGCATCGGCAGGTCTCGGAGAGCGAAAGCTAGAGAGCATGTGGAGCCCAGATTCTGATACATCACACATGAGCACTACCTATAGTATGATCTGACCGTGTCGAGGACAGACAAGCTATTTAAGGGCTATGCTCCGCCCCCAGCCATCTCATCAATCGCATCACCGATGATGTCATACGTGACCAATCAGGTGATGCCAAGTCAGAGGATCAGCTGACATTAACCCCAATCACGGTTCGCCATGTCACAGACATGCTCAGTGCAGGCATTTCTGGACTTAGGCTTATAACAGCCTTTTCCTGTTCTTTAACCTAGGTTTAAGGCTACTATGAACAAAGACTCAAGTAACTACTTGTGCCTCTCGGGTAATGGCTAGGCATTGGGATCGACGGCGAAGCTGTACAGCATCTGCCTCGGCTGGGTCTGGATGGGAAACCACAGACTCCTCAGATCCCGCAGTTGCCCGATGCCTAACAATTCGCAGCAGCATGTGGGACATAGTATATGGGGCAGCATAAGGGGCATATTTATGGAGCATCTTATGGGGCCATAACCTTTATGGAGAAGCATATGGGGCATATTCTATGGAGCATCTCATGGGGTCATTATTAACCTTTGTGCAGCATTATATGGGGTGTCTTTTGTATGGAGCATCTTATGGGGCCATCATGAACTGTATGGAATATTATATGGGGCTCCTGATTCAATATGGCTATTCAAAAACATTTAACCTACTTTTATTGATATCTATTTTTATTTTTGAAATTTACCAGTAGCTGCCTTATTTTCCACGCTAGGCTTATACTCGAGTCAATAAGTTTTCACAGTTTTTTGTGGCAAAATTAGGGGGTCGGCTTATTCTCGGGTCGGCTTATACTCAAGTATATACGGTATATACAGTACAGACCAAAAATTTGGACACACCTTCTCATTCAACGATTTTTCTGTATTTTCATGACTATGAAAATTGTAGAATCGCACTGAAGGCATCAAAACTATGAATTAACACATGTGGAATTATACATTACACTTTACAAAAAAGTGTGAAACAACTGAAAATATGTTTATATTCTAGGTTCTTCAAAGTAGCCACCTTTTGCTTTGATTACTGCTTTGCATGCAGAAAAGGTGAACGGATGGACTCTACATGCCAGGTTCCCACCGTGAAGCATGGAGGAGGTGGTGTGATGGTGTGGGGGTGCTTTGCTGGTGACACTATTGGGGATTTATTCAAAATTGAAGGCATACTGAACCAGCATGGCTACCACAGCAACTTGCAGCAGCATGCTATTCCATCTGGTTTGCGTTTAGTTGGACCATCATTTATTTTTCAACAGGACTATGACCCCAAACACACCTCCAGGCTGTGTAAGGGCTATTTGACCAAGAAGGAGAGTGTTGGGGTGCTACGCCAAATGACCTGGCCTCCACAGTCACCAGACCTGAACCTAATCGTGATGGTTTAGGGTGAGCTGGACCGCTCACCGCTTCAATTTTGAAAAAATCCCCAACAGTGTCACCAGCAAAGCACCCACACACCATCACACCACCTCCTCCATGCTTCACGGTGGGAATCAGGCATGTAGAGTCCATCCTTTCACCTTTTCTGCATGCAAAGCAGTAATCAAAGCAAAAGGTGGCTACTTTGAAGAACTTAGAATATAAGACATATTTTCAGTTGTTTCACACTTTTTTGTATCCAAACTTTTGGTCTGTACTGTACATAAATTTATGTATTGAAAAATATTTCCTTTGAAAGCTATCTTTAAGTGATACTTTAAGTAGTGACAATAAAACATTCCAAACCGATGAGAAATTGCATTTTACGGAAAAAAAATGTTAAGAAACATTTTTCCCCTCGCCACGACAGCACCCACTGAGAGAGGGGATCCTCCCCTAGAAACAGGAAACCTACAGAAATAAAATGGGCAGTCCCCCTCACTCCCTCAGTTGGTTTCCTGTTCCTAAGGGAACCTGCGAAAAAGAAGAGGATACCTTGGCTGTGAGGCCGCCTGTGCGAACGGCAGGGGCTGCAGCACTAGAAGCAGCGTCGGGGGAGTCCTGCCTGGTCTCCCTCGTCTGGCATGGATAGCGTGAGGCCAGGGTCCGTGGGAGGCTGCCCTGGCTTACGTGGGAGCGCGGTGTGGCAGCGCGGTGTGGCAGGACAGGCCAGCACTCATCCGGGAGGAGCGAGGTGCGGGCATCAGCCACCCGGTTCCTCCAGTAAGCTGGGGTCTGCACGGCGGTTCTGGCGGTGAGGTGAGCTGGGCTGCGCATGAGCAGAAGACCGTTAAGCGCTCCTGCCCTGGAAGAGGTGTGGATATCTTCCGGGGGGCCGGGGGCAGGCGGTGGAGTCAGTGCTCAGGCGCGCATGCGCAGACAAAAAATGAGAGAGTCAAAGGGGGAGGGGATTTTATTCTCCTTTATTTCTGATTTTGAAGCCAGATGGTTCATATAGGACCATCATTAATCTAAAGAAGTTAAATAACTTACTACGGTCCCATATCTTCAAAATGGAAAATATAAGATCAGCCATTAAACTTTTGTTCCCCAAATGCTTCATGGCGGCTCTAGACTTGAAGGATTCTTATTATCATCTGCCAATACATGCCGAATTCCAGCAATATCTCAGAGTGGCAGTCATCTTGGAGGGTCACATCCATCATTTTCAATTTACGGTAATGCCTTTCGGTTTATCCATGGCTCCTCAAGTCTTCACCAAGTTGATGCTGGAGGTGATGGCTTCTGTGAGGTTGAAGGACATGTTAATAGTCCCATACTTAGATGATTTCCTGGTGGTAGGAAAACTACCTTTCAGTGTGAAGATCGACTTGCTGACATAATTTCATCCTTGCAGGACTTAGGATGGATAATCAACTGGGTCAAGTCCAGACTTGTGCTGGTAACTCTTCAGTCCTTTCTGTGTCTGCATCTAGATTCTGTAAGTCAGAGTTGTCTTCTACAAGAACTTTGAGGTTCTCGTGTGAGAGTTATGTCGGACAATGCCACATCAGTCGCATATTTAAATTGGCAAGGCGGAACGAGATCAAGGACTCTGATGTTTACTACGCAGGGGATCCTCGAGCTGGCCGAAACCCATCTCTTATCTCTATCAGCACTTCAATTCAGGGGAGCGGACAATTTCAGAGCGGACTATCTAAGTCGTCATACCTTACATCAAGGGAATGGACAACACATCTTCAAAAAGATAGTAGACTTGTGGGGGCTTCCAGAAATAGACCTGTTCGCTACCAGAGCCAACAGACAAGTCAGAAGGTTTGCCTCTCTGAATAGGGCAGACTGGCCGGAGATGGTCGATTTACTCCAGTCTCCTTGGCATTTCAATCTGGCGTATGCATTTCCCCCAATGATAGTACTCCCGTTGGTCATCAGGAAGATCAGGGAGAAGAGGGCGAGGGTGAGCCTCATTGCTCCATTTTGGCCTAAGTGGCCTTGGTTTTCTTTTCATGGCTCAGAGCCATGTCCTTATCTGACCCCTGGATCCTTCCATCAGATCCGGACCTGCTCTCTCAGAGCCCATTCCTTCATCCTCAAGTGAAGGGCCTACACTTAACAGCGTGGAACTTGAGAGGCAATTGCTAAGGCTAAGGGGGCTCTCTAGCAACCTGATTGATACCCTTCTTCAGAGTAGGAAGGAGTCCACAACAAGGATCTCTAGTAGAGTGTGGAGGAATATATAATCAGTCCAAAATCAATAGGGTCTCAACAACAAAATCATATAACATACCCTAAAAACAATACTTTATTGGTTAAAATACCACAATGAGTAACACCAAATATAGTGACACTAACAACAAACAAGTGTGTTCCACAATAAAACAGTTGGGTGCTTCTGGATATCCCTGGTGTCCAGCCTAAGCTCACACCTGCCTGGCTGCTGAGGTTGGCACCCTAGGGGGGAACGTTGTGGCGCCCCCGCTCCTTGATGGCTGACCCTAGGGGCCCTGTTAAACCCTGCAGCACTAGGGAGTCCCTCTACCCAATCTCTAAGGGACCCCTAACAATAGACATAGATCTTCTATATCTAAGGGAATCCTAGGCCCCAAAAGATTAAATTCAATTTATGAACACAAGTGGCAATAGTGATGTGTGAATCATGCACTGTCAAGATGAAATCAAAAAGTGGCTGCTAGAATTTTTTTATTATAAGTAGAGATGCGATACTTCCTTGCAAGGTTATATCAATGGGCAACACATACTAAACATTGTTAATGTCACATAAGCTTGCTGATAGTCTGTGATCAGAATGATAGATCCTCAGTTCTTTGCTGAGTTTAGGTCAATATGCACCTTATACAAATGTAATTGCAAATTCACTTTCAGATAGTAAAAGTTATAATAATAATGGAGAGAACACGTGTCCTAGCCCAATGCACCTAAAGATCAAGACCCATAGGTAGCACTCATTGATATGGTGCAATAAATGATTATCAAATTCAATTGCACTGGCCCATCAGCCTCAGAGCTCATCAGAGCAGATATGATAAATCTCCATAGGAAGCTCCTACTACTAGTGAAATCTCAGCCATATATCATATAACACTCATTAATGTAGTGCAATAAATGATCAGCTGATTCAGAATCAATTGCACAGGTCCATCAGCCTCAAAGCTCATCAGAATAAATATGATACGTATCCATAGGAGACTCTTATTTAAAGTGAAGTCTCAGCCATGTAGCATATAAGACTCATTAATATAGTACACTAAATGATTATCTGATTCGGAATCAATTGCACCGGCCCATCAGCCTCAGAGCTCATCAGAGCAAATATGATAAGTCTCCATAGGAAGCTCCTCCTTATAATAATGTCTCAGCCATAAAGACAAACGTGCATATGCACCATATAACCGTGAGAGATACGTTTAAAATGTCATGATAATCGCAATACTTATCTCCCACAAAAGCCACTCATCAGCCATTGATATGCGCCTCAACGCGTTTCGCCCCAGTGGGCTCATCAGGAGGCTAGATGCCGCAGATAACAAGTGTCCTCAAGCTGGTGTGTTAGTAACTGATACTCAGAAACTGACCTCCATTTGTAAATGCCGCCGATACCATGCCAGTGCGTTGCTCCAATAGGCGTTTCTCCAGCGTTCATGTTGCTCCGCCCCCTTTAGGCGTCATTTCTGTCCGCCGGATGTAGGCCTTCTCGGCCTCCAGGCCGAATGATGCACATGTCCCAGGCATTCCATTCAATACGCCCCATCTGGGCGTCACTTCCGCCCACCATCTAATGGCCATTACGGCTTCAAGGCGGATCAATGCGCCTGCTCAGGGGCGATCATATGCATAACTTCCCCTCTCACTTCTCCTGCTTACGTTCTGGGGAGTGCACAACAAAGGTGCACAATGGTGCGCCAGTAGTGGCCACGCCCCCATATCACGTAGTAAAACCAACACTGCCTCCTTAAGCCATATAGGATGCCTAGCGACATCTGCGCAAGCTCGCAATCATATGGCCCATATTCGCTCATGGCAAAAATATTGTGCACTACAATATAGGTCCCAAATAATTGGTAGGCAGATTCCCCATAGGTCCAAAGTATTTATGAGCCATTACATTGGCTTTGCAGGTGCGGCAATAAACTCCCTATGTCACTGTAGTGAATCAAAGGATTCAGGTAACTTTCAATTATTAATACAAATGAAGAAAAGTACAGTATATATATGCAAATATTTCATATGAATATATGTGTCCCACATAACATCAGGGGAATCCAAAAACATAGATTGTGTGAAACAGCTTTCCCAAATGGTCCTTAGCAAAAATGATGGCTATAAGAAACAGGCATATATCAATTGTTCATTCATTCCCCGGGGTTCCAGGGGTTCAAGCCTAAAAATCCATTCACATTCTCGCTTGAGAATGCTCTTGTCAGTATTGCCCCCCCTCGGACTGGTATGGACAACCTCAATGATGCTGAATTTAATCTCATCCACCCTTCCACCATGGTACATATGCATATGTCTTGCCAGAGGGGTGTCCCTATTATTGCGGATATCCCCTATGTGCTCCCCGACCCTCCTCCTAAACTCTCGTTTCGTCTTTCCTACGTAGTCTCTTGGGCACGTGCAAGTCCCCTTGTATACCACCCCTGTGGTCTTACAATTAGAAAAGTCTCGCAAATAAAAAACTTTGCCCGTAGCTGAGCTACAGAAGGACTTAGCAGGTGACATCCATCTACACATACTGCAGTTTCCACACTTAAAGAAGCCGATAGTTTCCTGTCTGGAGAACACTGCCTTGATACAGTATATAATCCTCAAAAGTGCATAGCCTTTATGAGTCTGGGAGTACCAATACATGACAATTTGAACAGAATGTGTATGAAGCCCTCCTTTATGTCTAATACAGGGTGTATCTGAGTCCCTTATTTTTGGCAGCTCTTGCTTCATTCATAAATTAAACTGAAATTTCCTATTTTTGAATAAAAAAAAACAATTTTGGTTTAATTAGATTATACAGTACAGACCAAAAGTTTGGACACACCTTCTCATTCAATGATTTTTGTGTATTTTCATGACTATGAAAATTGTAGAATCACACTGAAGGCATCAAAACTATGAATTAACACATGTGGAATTATACATTACACTTTACAAAAAAGTGTGAAACAACTGAAAACATGTCTTATATTCTAGGTTCTTCAAAGTAGCCACCTTTTGCTTTGATTACTGCTTTGCACGCAGAAAAGGTGAACGGATGGACTCTACATGCCTGGTTCCCACCGTGAAGCATGGAGGAGGTGGTGTGATGGTGTGGGGGTGCTTTGCTGGTGACACTAAAAACTCAGGAGATGAGAACACGCACGCACACACGCATGCACAAACACACCCACATTCACACACTCTGGGACCGGCGTCTATGCTAAGCAGGACCTGCAGTGGCTGGAACCAAATGGGGGACCACAGGGCCTGACAGCGCCTGGGATCTATCCTGAGCAGTGGGAGAATCCTGGTGCCTAACATATGCCACCAAAAATGTGACAGATAGCATGTAATACTCTATCCATGAGTAATATAATATTTTTCTATGCTTTTATATAAGTATTACATACCACTGTAATGCAACAATAACCATGATAATTCAACCAAAAAGAGGTCCAAACAATGAAAAAAAGCCCTTCCCATATAGGATAACCCAAACAAAAGAAGGAAATAGGCAATTATACTAGAAATATATTTATTAATCGAAATAAGAACACAGGGAGAAAGAACATCAGAGTACAAAAAACATCAGGTACATGTACCCATGTGAACAATGGCAAATAACATGAGCACAGAAAAAACTAGAGATGGTCACGAAAACATGATGTGGCCCTGTGAAAGCATCTCAAAAGCCATACGTCCCCAGTGTGATCCAGTCAATATGGTATATGTATATATAGAAAACAGGGTCACATAACATATATCAAAGTTTAAGTCTGTGCAGGGCATAAATGTGCAGTGTAAACAATGGGGCACTCATACAATTAAATGCTAAGGAATAACTCGTATTAAAGTCTTAGCCCTATTATTGCACATTAGCCCATATGAAAGTCAAAGACTGCAAATATGGGAGTAGCTGACAATCATAGCAAAATGCTTAATGATACAAGTGAGCAGTGGCTAAGCCATAGCCCCATTAATGCACGTAAGCCCATATCAAAGGTAAAAGATTGCAAGCATAGGAGTGCCTGATAATCACAACAAAATGTTCATGATCCAGAGAGAGGCAGTGGCAAAGCCTAAGCTCTATTATTGCACATAAGCCCATATACAAGTCAAAGACTGCAAGCATTGAACACTAAATAATCTCAGCCAAGTGCTGTGTCATATTACCTGACGCGCAGAGGAACCCCGACGCACGTTTCGCATCAGCTTCTTCGGGGGGTTGTGTAGAAAAGACAGAAGGTGCCCCTTTTATATAAAACAGACAAACAGCGGTATATCGGCGCTTCCGGCGCCGACCCTGGGAGCCGGAAGTCACGTACCACGCACCCGACGTCACAAAACACACGCCCACCAGCGACGCGTCAGCTGGAGGGCGGGTCAGGTGACGCTGCTGGGGCACGCGTCCATGGCAACCGGCAAACCCGGCAGCACTGAAAGCGCACACCGCTGGAACGCCCATGTTCAAACAACTACGGAATTTGGATTGCTATCGCAAATTGTCTTTTAACTCCACCTCCGTTTTTCAGATAGAATTACGGAAGATTCTAGAAGATGCCTTTCAAATAGGACTCATAAATAAGGAAACTAAGGATGGATTGGTTCCCGAGTATCCGCGGACTCCATGTCTTTACCTATTACCGAAGGTGCACAAAAGTCTGATATCCCCCCCTGGAAGACCGATCGTTTCGGGTAATGGGGGACTCAATGAAATGACAGGTAAATACCTTGACTTTTATCTTAGACCGAGTGTCGAGAGTCTACCGTCATATCTTAAGGACACTGGCGATGTTTTGCGTAAATTGGAGGGTATCCATCTTGAAGATGATATGTGGTTAGTGACTTTAGATATTGAGGCCTTGTACACCTCTATTAGGCATCACGATGGCTTACAAGCTGTCAATACCTTTCTTTGTATGACTACGATGGATCACGAGTTTATCCTGTTTCTATTGGCTCTTCTTGAGTTTTCACTGACTCATAACTTTTTCATCTTTAAGGACACCCTCTTCCTACAGCTCCAGGGCACAGCTATGGGGGCGGCTTTTGTGCCCTCATATGCTAATTTGTTCCTATCTTCTTACACCCGCCTCTCCTTTCACTCGCCATTCCATGGACGAGGCATGCTGAGAAACGTTAGAGTGCTGCTTGTCTGTCTCAGCGATTTGTTGCCAAATAAACTGATCCTGGTTGTAACGATTGGGGGGTTTGTCCAGCCATTGTGTGTTCGGAGCGACGTAGTTTGGAAAGAATAGTGTAGTCTTCTAGTGGAGGCAAAGTTGAATCTGTACCTGCTGTGGCATTTTCTTCCTGGGCCCCAGAGCCATGATCATCAGATGTATTCTCAGATGGGTGCTCAGGACTTTCTTCCTCTTCATCTTCTATGGTCACGGGAGGCACCTCTTCAAGAACTTCAGGTGTTTCTTCTCTTTGCGTGGGGTCTTCTGAGAGACATGGCCAAAGCATACTTCTATGTACCACTCCAGTGGGAGCATTCTTCTCCCCTTCTGGATAAATCTCGCATACAGGTCCTTCCGTACCGACCCAATGCTTCACTCTGTATTGCCTACTCTCCCACCGATTTTCCAGCTTGTCACATGGACATTTCTCCCGCACCAACACTCGATCACCAGCCTGGAGATCTATCCCCCGCAGAGGAAGCTTCTCAGGATGTTCCAGCTCCCGGAGCCGGGTCTGTACTAGACGATGTAAGGTCTGCAGACAGTGACAATGTTCTCAGACCCAGATAGACACTCCCGTCCGTGGGTAGTGCTTCCCTGGATCCAGCACCAGTTCCGTGACTTCTATCCCCATTCAGCCGAACAATAAGGAGTACGGCGTGTAACCAGTGGTTTGATGGACTCGATTGTTGTAGATCCACACAAGTTCAGAGACATATTCTGGCCACCTAGCCTTCCTATCGTCTTCCAGGGTCCTTAACATCTGGATTAGAGTATGGTTATACCGCTCGCAGGCCCCGTTTCCCTGAGGGTGGTACGGTGTGGTATGCGACCTGTCGAACTGATAGTTCTGCTGTAACTCATCCATTACTCTTCCCAAGAAACAGGCTCCTTGATCAGAATGGATCCGCTGCAGGCATCCATAAACTTGAATGAAATTTTTACAGATGGCATATGTAGTGGACTCAGCTGTTCGTTCCCGGGTGGGTGTCACCACCGCAAACTTTGTGAAATGATCTACCATCACTAGACAGTGGTCATATCCTTGGTGTGCCGGCTCCAGGGGGTCTGAGGTCACTATCGTTTCAGTAGGAGCTCTTTGATTTGGGAATTTGGCCAATTCACAGGCCTGACAGAGTCCACAAGCCTCTTCAACCGCTGCTCTTAGCCGAGGGTGGTAGACAAACCGTTGCAGCCACTGTAACGCTTTTTCAAGACCTAAGTGAGCCCGCTTTTCGTGAGCTTCAGTGGTCACGGTAGACAGTACCGTCTCTGGAATCACCACCTGCCATGAGGCTCCCAACTCCTTTTGTAGTTGAACCTTCCAATATAACAGCCCATTTTTCATCTGGAGGCGCTCCCACTGTCGGAGTATCCTCACTGCTTCTGGGGTCAGAGTACTCCATTGTTCCTGACTAGGCAGCTTCTTCAGTGTCACCCATTGTCTAAACAGAGCAAGTTTCTCGATCTTCCTGCTGCAACCAGACCCACTCATCCTGGGATCTTCCCAACACTCCTTCTTGATGGGGGGGTCTGTATTTGGTCCAGTGTGGCCACCACCGTCCCAGCAGTCTTTTGGATCCGGAGAACCTCCTCCCCCTCCAGCATCTCATCTTTACTCTTTCCAGGTGGCGCATGTCTTGCTCTGGATAGAGCATCAGCGTGGGTGTTCTCCGCCCCCCTTCTGTAAGCGATTCTGTACCGAAACTTCACCATCTGGGCCACCCAGTGCTGTTACAGGGCCCCTAACTTAGCATTTTCCAGATGTGCTAACGGGTTGTTATCAGTGCGCACCAGCACCTCCGAGCCGGACAGGTGTTCTGCGAATCTCTCTGTCATGGTCCACACCAACACCAGCAATTCCAGCTTGAAGGAACTGTAGTTGTCCTGGTTGCACTCAGAATCGTGTAGGGACCGACTAGCATAGGCAATCACCCTCTCTTTCCTGTGCTGCACCCGTGACAACAGAGCTCCAAGTCCGTGCAAGCTTCCGTCGGTGTGGAGAAAGAACGGTATAGAGAAGTCGGCCTAAGCCAGTACCTGAGCTTCGGTCAGTGCCTTCTTTAAGTCACGAAATGCCTTCTCCTGCCTTTCCTCCCAACGGATGGATTGACCCTTTGCATTCGGGGGTACCCCTTTCAAGAGTTCGAGCAAAGGTTGCACCACACGGGCAAAGTTGTTCACAAAGCGACGATAGTACCCCGTCAGTCCCAGTAACGCTCGAACATCTTTTATGGTCTTCGGGGTGGGCCAATCCTGAATCACCGCAATTTTCTCCCATGACGGCTTCACTCCCTTGGCGGATTCGACATGACCTAGGTACTCGATCTGGGTCAGGAACAAGTGACATTTCTGGGGATTCACCTTTAGCCCATACTTCTGCAAATGGCTCAGAACTTGCTCTAGTCTCCGCAGATGGTCTTCAAATGAGGCAGCGTACACTATGATGTCAACCAGGTAAATGAGTGTGGCCTCAAAGTTCAAATCACCTAGGCACCTCTCCATCAGTTGTTGGAACGTACTAGGGGCATTGGCCAGGGTAAATGGCATCCTGTTGAATTCAAAGAGGCCCATAGGAAGTATAAAGGCCGTCTTCGCCCAGTCATTTTCTGACATGGGCACTTGCCAGCAGCCACTGACGAGTTCCAACGTCGAGAAGAATTTGGTGTTCACCAATGCAGAAATTCCTTAATCTGGGGTAGAGGTTATGAGTCCTTCATAGTGTAGGCATTGAGTTTGCGATAATCCACACAGGACCTCAATGTCCCGTCCTTCTTCCGCACCAGCACAATGGGAGCTGCCCACGGATTCTGGCTCTCCCTAATGACGCCCGCATGTAGCATTTGACAGAGCATCTCACTTCCTGATATAACTGAGGGTGAATTTGCCGGTAATGCTCTCGAATGGGTGCTGTATTCCCCGTTGGTATCTCGTGAGTAATTGGTTTTGTGCAGTCGAAGTCATCCTCATGATTCGCAAAAACGGATTGGTATCGCCCCAGTAACGCTTCCACTTGCTGTACCTGGGTAGACGTGAGTTCAGACAGTTCAGCGCGCATCTGTTCCAGTATGCGATGACCCTCTTGGATGTATTGAGGTCCGGCCGTTGAAGAAGCGGTGACTTTTACCAACCACGGGTCTTCTGGATTCACCGCCAACTGTATAGTCTGGGGTGGTATGACTTCTTCGGGCATGCCCACTACCCACGCCACTTCACCTCTGTGTGGAATGACAATTTCCTGATCTGCCAAATTTACGCAGCGTACAAGCACCGTCCCTTCTCATACCACGGCCAGTGTTCGGGCCACTAAGAGTCCTGCAGGCAATTGTTCTGTTACCGAGGGTTCCAATTGTACTTCTACCCCCTCCAGCGGGGCATGTGCTCGGATGGGCAGGGCCAGTACGGACTGTCCTGGTGGTAGGGTGAGTTGAGAGGAGGCCGGCACGACCACTTTTCCTAACGTTTCCCCTGACTGGAGACATCCTGCACCTGAGCTGTACTGATTAGCTGTTGAAACACCTGTCGCTGGAGGGTGTGCGGACTCCACTGTTTTAAAGACAAGTGAGAAGGTTCATCGCTCAGCAGTTTTTCGAACTCTATCAGGATGTTCATCCCCAGAGTGATGACATGACTGTGGCCGGCTTCCCCAGGGTCAGCATGATACCCCTCCATCCAAGGAGACCTGCATCCACACCACCCCTGCGACCAGGATGGGCAGGTGTTTTGCCGCTGTCAGTTTTACTACCAGGCCCCACTCAGGCCGGAGAGTCTCTGGGAAATGTCGGCGAAAATACACTTCAGGCATCGTGGTGACTTGAGGGCCAGTATCCAGGCAACGCACGGGCCGACCATCGAACTCAGCCCAGACCAGCGGGCATGTAGACACCAGATTTGTGGGCTTTCACTACCCCTTCCTTTCCATTCTGGCTACGGGCGACGTCCCACAGGTTCGGAGCCCTCTAGTTTAACGGGCGGCACGGCCAAGGCCCGGCCCGTCGCGGATATTCCCTAGCCATATGTCCTACTTCTCAGCAGTTATAACAAGCGAAGGGCCTCTGGCGGTGGAACCTTCGGGCCTCGTCACGGACATCTGCTTCATCTTGGTTCCCAGTGATGCACTGGCTGGCTTAAACTTTTTCCTTCACCTGAGCCAGTTCTCCTTAAATATTCAACAGCTCTTTTCTCATCTCTTCAACCCATTGGGGTTCAGCAACTATCTGCACTGATGCTTCACCACTCTGGACCTTCCCTACCGGGATCGTCATTCCCTGCTCCTGTTCACGTGAGCGGGCCTCTTTCCCTATGTCAGCAAAAGTGATACAAGGGTCTACCCGCACCCGCTCTCTCAGGGTCTGCTTGGTCAGGGCGTTCCGCAGGCCAGTCACCAACAAGTTACTCAACATGACATCTTTCGGCCCTATACCCATCCCATCCTTTCTAAAAATGGTGGCGTGTAACTCTTGCAGAGCATTCATATATTGCGCAACCATCTCCCCCTCTCTTTGCATTTGGCTAAACAGGCGAGTCTTAAGTTCTCCTACGTCAGTGGTGTCCCATGGATTGCCTCTAAGATTTGGAGCATTTTAGCAAACGTATCACGGTCTCGGGGGTACGCAGAATCACGGAGTCTCGAGTATCTCCATCCAAAGCCATAATGGCCACCTCGGCCTCGAACGCGGGGGTCATAGGGTGCATTCTCATCATACCCCTCATGCGCTCCGTCCAACTCCACAACATAGTATTGGACCCCGTAAATTTCGACAAGTTACTCAGCATGGCCCCAGAGAGATACTGGTTCTGAGCCCAGCTGCCTGTTCTGCCGCCTCCGGGCTATTAGACTGCATCCTGCCGACTGCGCCAAAATGCAAGGAGGAAAGATTCGTTGGATGCAGCCAAGAGCCAGAGGCAGAGAAGGGGTTAACAGGATTTACTTGAACAGGTTATTATGCAAGGAATACTCCACGCAGAGAGACGAGATCAGTAACGGCAACAACGGGATTTGCACACAAACACAATGCTTGAGAAGAAGGTATACAAAAAAAGGTAACTTATCGCTTGCAGTTCTTGTTGGGGAAAGACTGGAATATCTCTCACCGACATCGCAGATGGTGGACAATGTCTCTGGCTCTGTTACAGAGGAATGAAAAGCACCATCTCCTGACGGTGCTGATGTATCCGGTCCTGCTTGGCTTGGTCAAGTCAGCTTATCTGCAACTGCAGGTGGGAAGGAGACATCCAGCGAGGAAGGGTCCGAGGACAGCTCAGTCGGGACACAGTCAATTTGACAGTCAGAACACTGGGGGATGGATGATGTGGAGTTATCAGTTGGAGTTGGAGCAGTGGGGAGGGAGTCAACCTTCTCCTTGTTCTCCTGTCGCTATCCCACTAAGTCTGCTCCGTTTCAGAGCTCAGTCTCTTTTATCTCCCCCACGCCCCCTGCTGTCCAGTGCAAAGGTCCTCCCCTCCCAGAAGAACCTTCCCCCGGCAACAGTGGTGACAGTCCCGATAGTTCCAGCCCCAAAGTGCATCGGAAACTGCTGACTCTGCCCCGACTCATCTTCTTACACATGCATTTAATATGTGAGCAATGTGTGTGTACTATACGCGTCTAATATGTGAGCAGTGTGTGTGTACTATATGCATCTAATATGTGAGCAGTGTGAGAGTACTATATGCATTAATATGTGAGCAGTGTGTGGGTACTATATGCATCTAATATGTGAGCAGTGTGTGGGTACTATATGCATCTAATATGTGAGCAGTGTGTGCTGTATGCATCTAATATGTGAGCAGTGTGTGGGTACTATATGCATCTAATATGTGAGGGTGTGTGCTGTATGCATCTAATATGTGAGCAGTGTGTGGGTACTATATGCATCTAATATGTGAGCAGTGTGTGGGTACTATATGCATCTAATATGTGAGGGGTGTGTGCTGTATGCATCTAATATGTGAGGGATGTGTGCTGTATGCATCTAATATGTGAGTGGTGTGTGTCCTGTATGAATCTAATTTGTGAGTTGTGTGTGTGTTCTATACGAATCTAATATATGAGCCATGTGTGCTGTATGAATCTAATATGTGACTGGTGTGCATGCCATGTGCTTCTACAATATGAACGATGTGTGTACTGTATGCATCTAATATGTTGTCAGTGTGTGTATGTTGAATGCATCTGTGAGTGGTGTGTGTAATATATGCATTAATATTTAAGAGGTTTACGTACTGTATGCATCTAATGTGAGCGGTGTGCGCTGTATGCATCTAATGTGAGTGGTGCGTGCTGTATGCATCTAATATGTGAGCGGTGTGTGCTGTATGCATGTAATATGTGAGCGGTGTGTGTACTATATGCGTTAAATTTTTAAGAGGTTTGTGTATTGTATGCATGTAATATTTGAGCAGTGTGTGCTGTATGCATCTAATATGTGAGCCATTTGTGGGGTGTATGCGGTACCTTTAGTTTAATATGTATAACCTGATGATAGGTTCTCTTTAATTTATTTTTCCCATATCGCATAACACCTTTAATGTCATGCCAGCATAGCTCATTTTTTCTACAATCCTGTTGTACTGACCACATACTAAGACACAGAGCTCAAACCTCAGGAAGAAGCATTTCTCAAAATCCCCTCCCAAGTATTTATCCTACTGTTTTTAACAGATCTTCGAAGGTTTATGGTGTCATCTGTCATGTTCCACTACTGTGGTCTGAGAACTTAAAATAAAGGAATATGTTGGGTCTTCTATGTGATTTTCAGACTTAATAAAATGATAAATTCAATCCACAAAGTCCAGCATCCTTCAGATGCCAAAGGTACAGTCACCAATCCCAGTAAGCTGCAGACATTTTCCTATGGGAAAGTTCTGCCTTCATTCTATTATTATACTTTGCTAATTAAGTCCATGTTGGAATATGACCTAGGGTTACATTTTTTTAATGCCTTGCTTGTGTTCAGTGGCTGCATCTCTACAACATAGAGTGAGAAAAAAATGGTGGATAGGGTGAGAATGGAAATGCAGCAGACTGATAGTTTTGGCAGAAAGCCCTTTTGATAAGATGAATTATTTTATATGACTTAAAAATTGGGAAATAGTCTAATAGAGGAAGCCAAGGTCATGAGAACATGACCCAAGATGCTTTTTCTTTCAAACTAGTTGACCATGAGTGGCCTTCAAAACTTTGTATTCTGGAGAAAAATATGTGATACTAAATAAATGAAACAATTTAGGAAGCAATGTGGTGGGTAGTGAGATTAATTCAGTATGGATACTTTCAGTAAGTATAAAAAACAAATCTCTTAAAGCTAACTTGCGTGATGATTGAAGAAAAATTTTGAACATTTGGGTCCCATAGAGTTCAATAGTCAGGAAGTCATGCAGCCATGCCCGATTGTGAATCATGGAAGTTGCTGCTCAAGTCGCCCAAATACCTGGGTTCAGACGGCTTGTATCACTCAATGTCTAGACTAACCACGGGTCTCTTGACCTGAACATAACAGCCTAGTAGCCAATTATGAGCATATTGAGTATGGATTAGCAGTCATTTCAAGCATTGCAGTCCATGTATGGTAGTCTGAATCCAGTCTCATACACAGAAATTAATTCACAGGTCCATTTTTCAATATGTGTTCTATCTATGTTTTACACATCTAGAACACATAACCCATTATAGTCTATGGTGCTGTTCAAAAGTCTGTGGGTTTTTTGCAGACTATGTGTCTGCAAAAAAATCACGGGGATATCTCCATTTTTTATTTGAGTCATGCATTAAAATCATATACAGTTGAAACCAGAAGTTTACATACACTATATAAAAAGCACATATGCATGTTTTTCTCAATATCTGAAATCTGTGAAATCAGAATAAACCTTTCCTGTTTTAGGTCAGTTAGGATTACCATAATTATTAATATTTGCCAAATGGCAGAATAATGAGAGAGAGAGAATGTTTAAAGGCATTCTTATTTCTTACTGCAAAGTCAAAAGTTTATATACAATAAGATTACTACGCCTTTAAACAATTCTGGATGGCCCATATGATGCTGTTATGTGTTCGGAAGCTTCTGTTTTTTTGACAATAGAGACACACCTGAGGAAGCATTTTAATGCACACCTGAAACACACTGCTTCTTTGTGTAGCATCATAGGGAAGTCTTAAGAAATCAGCCAAGATATCAGGAAGAGAATTGTGGACTTGCACAAGTCTGACTCATTTTTGGGTACAATTTCAAGATACCTGAAGGTGCCTTGTTGATCTGTACAAAAAAATATATGCAAGTACAAACAAGATGAGAATGTCCAGCATCACACCACTCAGGAAGGAGACGGATTCTGTGTCCCAGAGATAAACGTGCTTTCGTCTTACATGTGCATATCAAACCAAGGATAAAAGCAAAAGACTTTGTGAAGATGATGGTGGAAGCTGGTAAGATTGTGTCAATATCCACAGTGAAACGAGTACTGTATCAACATGGGCTGAAAGGCCTCCGCCAGGAAGAAACCATTACTCCAAAAGGAACATAAAAAAATCCAGATTAATGTTTGCAAGTGCACACAAGAACAAAAGACCTTAATTTTTGGAGACATGTTCTGTGGTCTGATGAAACTATTATTGAACTTTTTGGGCATAATGACTATCTTTACGTTTGGAGGAAAAAGGGAGAAGCTTAGAAGCTGTGCAGTATAATGCTGTGGGATTGTTTTGCGGCAGGAGGGACTGGTGCACTTCACAAAATAGATGGCATCATGAGAAAAGAAGATTATGTGGCAATACTGAAGGAACATCTCAAGACATCAGCCAGGAAGTTAAAGCGTGAGCGGAAATGGGTCTTCCAAATGGACAATGACCCGAAGCATACTGCCAAAATGGTAACAAAGTGGCTTAAGGATAACAAAGTCAATGTTTTGGAGTGGCCATCACAAAGCCCTGATGTAAATCTTATTAAAAATGTATGAGCAAAGCTGAAAAGGCAGGTGTGAGTAAGGCGACCTACTAACCTGGATCAGTTACACCAGTTTTGTCAGGAGGAATGGGCCCAAATTCCGACCAACTATTGTGAAAAGCTTGTGGAAGGATATCCCAAATGTTTGACCCAAGTCATTCAGTTTAAGGGCAATGGTACCAAATACTAATGAAATGTATGTAAACTTTTGACTTTGCAGTAAGTATTAAAAATGCCTTAAAACATTCTATCTGTCTCATTATTCTGGCATGTGGCAAATATTAATAAATATGGTAATCCTAATTGACCTAAAACTGGAAGGTTTATTCTGATTTCATGTCAGATATTGAGAAAAACATGCATATGTGTATTTTTATATAGTGTATATCAACTTGTAGTTTCAACTGTATATAGGTCCATGAGTTCATTATTATCACTGAAAATACACAAATACAATTTATTCATCAGACCAGTGAAATCCACAAATTATGGATGCAGTAAGTTTAGTATGCAGCTCCATGTGTCCAACCACACAGCATATCAATTCACACACTGGGAATAATTATCCTTGTAAACCTTTACCGGAAATTGGGATTTAAAATATTAAAATATTTAAGCCACATGTACAGGAAAGATGTATATCTTTGTACCGTGTTAGCCAGGAGATAGAAAAATATTTAGAATTGAATTAAAAGGTATCAACCACTGAGTAGTGTTGAGCGATACTGCTCGATATCTAAAAATATCATATCGAAATGGTATCGCCGATATCACTAAATATCGACGATATCCGATTCCGATACCGGAAGTCCAATGTAAGTCTATGGGAACCAAATATCGACATTAAAAAAAAACATTCTTGCCTTGTTGGTTAATTGTACATGAAGGAAAACAACAAAGACTAATGTAGAATGTATTGGGGGAGGTTGAGGAGACAATAAAGGCATACATGTTTAACCCAATGCATTGGAATAGCATTAATATATATTTTTTTGGAAATACGTTTGGATTGACTAACAAATTGACAATGTTGTTAACCTTTTTTCTATTTTGGCAAATATGTATGTTTCACAACTTCCATGCTCTTCACCTTTTTAACTTTTGCCAGTGCCACACTTTCTCCTTCATAATCTTCAGCAGCATCATCTTTCTCATCAAATTATTCTTCATCTTCACCTTCTTAATCTTCTTCTTAAACTTCTTGCTATTCATGTTTTTGTTTACATTACTCATATTGTTATTATTAAACTAATTAATCTTCTTCATATTCAAATTCTTCATCTTCTTCCTCTTCATCTTCTTCATCATATTCTTATTTGTGACAAAGATTCCTGTACTTGTAATCTGTAAAAGTATGAATTGTTCATCCTTCCGTTCTTGCTGTCACAAAAGATTTAAATTACAACAGTATTTGTCCGTGTTCAGTTTAGCCTGCAGCAGCAGCAGGCATTTTCCAGGGGCACCACGAGAAGGAACGGACTCACCCCCATACACTGCTTAGTCTTCTTCTGCTTAGAATTTAGAGCATATATTTTGCTCTTCATTTTGGTCTTATACTTCATGTTCTTCTGCTTTTTGATCTTTTGCTTATTGTTCTTCTGTCTCTTGTTCTGTATCTTGTAGTTTGTCTTAACCTTCTTTGTCCTGTTGGTGATCTTCTTCTGGGTAATCTTTTATTTTTTCTTTGTGATGGTGTTCAGGCTGGTTGGCTTCATGCTCGTCGTCCTTGTTGTCGTCATCTTCTTCTGGGTGGTCTTTAAGGTCGTCTAATTTCCGAGAAACAGCTGACGTTACTGGAACCCTGACGGGTATCAGATGGAGCAAGAGACAATGGAAGTAACGAGGACCAGCTGACTGTGCTGGACCCCGGACGGGTAGCAGAAGGAAAAGAGGCAATGTCACAACCGAGTACCAGCTGACGTTACTGTGACACGGTTACTAAGCAGGAGGTACCTGTGCTCCAAAGCACTACCAAGGACCAGCAGACGTTGCTGGAACTCGGATACGGAGATGGAGGCAGCTAGGCCAAAGGCACTGGGGAGAACCACTTGACGGTACTGGACCCCGGACGGGTAGCAGAAGGAAAAGAGGCAATGTCACAACCGAGTACCAGCTGACGTTACTGTGACACGGTTACTAAGCAGGAGGTACCTGTGCTCCAAAGCACTACCAAGGACCAGCAGACGTTGCTGGAACTCGGATACGGAGATGGAGGCACCTAGGCCAAAGGCACTGGGGAGAACCACTTGACGGTACTGGACCCCGGACGGGTAGCAGAAGGAAAAGAGGCAATGTCACAACCGAGTACCAGCTGAGGTTACTGTGACACGGTTACTAAGCAGGAGGTACCTGTGCTCCAAAGCACTACCAAGGACCAGCAGACGTTGCTGGAACTCGGATACGGAGATGGAGGCACCTAGGCCAAAGGCACTGGGGAGAACCACTTGACGGTACTGGACCCCGGACGGGTAGCAGAAGGAAAAGAGGCAATGTCACAACCGAGTACCAGCTGACGTTACTGTGACACGGTTACTAAGCAGGAGGTACCTGTGCTCCAAAGCACTACCAAGGACCAGCAGACGTTGCTGGAACTCGGATACGGAGATGGAGGCACCTAGGCCAAAGGCACTGGGGAGAACCACTTGACGGTACTGGACCCCGAACGGGTAGAAGAACGCACCCATGAAAATGTAAGTTGACAGGACGCAAGCCGTCCGCAGTTACCGAATCACACAGTCCTACAGTGGGTGCTTATCCTATTGTCACAATGGAAACCGCCTTTATTTACATATCCCACAGCACACATAGGAATCACCTAAACTGCAGGCACCATAGAGTCGGCTAACCCGAATGCAACACGACAGCACAACTTATTGGAGGATAATTGACATTCACACTGCCAGGAAACAGCTGTCGTGCTGTAACCAGGCTGGCCAGGAGTCAGTACCCCTGCCAATTACTTACGAGCAACAAATGGCGGTGTTGTAGCCCAGGGAGTAGAGTTCAGGTGGTAGAAAGATGAACATAACAGGAGACATGGAAAACGTTGCCAAACAGTTATTTAATCTGAAAACGGACAGGCAAATTCAGGTGAGATCCATGCCTTGTTCATTTTCAGAAAAGTAAGCCGGTCTACATTCTCTGAGGATAGTCGCATGCGACGGTCTGTTACTACACCACCTGCAGAACTAAAGACGCGCTCAGATAATACACTGGCAGCAGGGCAAGCCAGCACCTCCAATGCATACTGGCTAAGCTCTGGCCATGTATCCAACTTAGAGACCCAAAATTTGAAAGGGGAAGAGGCATCTGGGAGTACACTTAGAGGGAAAGCCAAGTAGTCTGTCACCATCTTACGGAAACGTTTCTTCCTGGTGACTGGAGCCGTCTCGGATGGTGTAGACCTTGCTGGCGCTGTCACAAAACTTTGCCACATTTGTAACATACAGTTCTTGCCCTGTGCAGAGGCCCTGCTTCTGCTCCCTCTTGTTGTAGAGGTGTCTACACTGCCTCGACGCACAGAGCTGCTTTGTAAAGCAGTAGCAGCAGCAGCAGCTCTCTCGGCTGGAATGTACAACAGTATGGATTGCACCAGTGTGTCTTGGTACTCCTGCATTTTACGGTCCCGGTTCACCGGTGTGATGAGGGTTTGTAAGTTGTCCCGGTAGCGAGGGTCTAGGAGGGTGTACACCCAATAATCTGACGTGCTGAGAATGTGGGCGATGCGGCGGTCGTTTCTCAGGCACTGAAGCATGAAATCAACCATGTGCTGCAGACTCCCAACTGGCCAACAAAGGCTGTCCTCTGGAAGAGGCATCATCTCTGTCTCCTCTGCATCACCCCACCCTCGTTCTACATACTGACTACAGCGTTGTGTACCTCCCTCTGTAGGGATTTCTTCCTCCTCCATTGACTCCTCCTCCTCCTCCTCATCCTCCTCACAAAGTGAGCCCTGCGCAGCCCTTTGTGAGGAACCACGTTGCGCTGACTGTCCTGAAGGTAATTGAATTTGTGACTCCTCATCCTCCACCTCTTCCAAAACCTCTTCCTTTAGTGCTTTCAGTGATTTCTGAAGCAGGCAGATAAGGGGGACAGTCATGCTGACTAGTGCATCATCTGCACTCGCCATCCGCGTTGAGACATCAAACGCACGCAAAACGTCGCAGATGTCCTTCATAGAGGCCCACTCAGTAGTGGTGAAGTGTGAACGGCGCAAATTGCGAGTTGATTGCGCCTGTTGCAGCTGATACTCCATTACTGCTGGCTGCTGCTCACACAACCGCTCCAACATATGTAACGTGGAATTCCACCTGGTGGGTACGTCACATATGATGCGATGTTCAGGAAGGCGAAATCTGACTTGCAGAGCTGCAATGCGCGATCTGGCCATGCTGGAACGTCGCAAGTGAGCGCACTCTAGGCGGACCTTGTGCAGCAGTGCATCAAGATCCGGATAGTCCCTCAAAAAACTCTGCACGACCAAGTTGAGCACATGTGCCAGACATGGTATGTGAGTGAGGTTGCCAAGGCCCAGAGCTGCCACCAGATTTCGGCCATTGTCACACACTACCAAGCCTGGCTGGAGATTAGCTGACAAAAACCACACGTCGCTCTCCTGCTTGATGGCATCCCAGAGCTCCTGCGCTGTGTGGCTTCGATTCCCCATGGGAATTAATTTCAGTACGGCCTGTTGACGTTTGGCCACGGCTGTGCTCATATCGGTCGCAACAGGTAAGCGTTCACGGGTCTATGTGGAGGTATACCGTGACGGCTCGTGCAGCGATGATTCTGAGGAACTGGAGTAGGAGGAGGAATCAATGTGCACAGACTGGATTCCTGCAATCCTTGGAGTTGGCAGAACACATACAGCGCCACTGGCAAGATCTGTACCCGGCTCCACAACATTGACCCAATGGGCAGTGAGGGAAAGGTATCGTCCCTGGCCATGGGTACTGGTCCACGCCTCGGTGGTCAGGTGGACCCTGCTACTGACGGCGTTTAATAGCGCATGTTTAATGTTTCCTCGACATGTTTTTGCAGAGCAGGACAGCTTGCCTGCTGAAATAAAATCGGCTTGGCACATTATATTGTGGGACTGCCAATGCCATAAAGTTCCTGAAACTGTCAGTCTCCACCAGCCTGAATGACAGCATTTCAAGGGACAGGAGTTTTGCAAGGCCAGCATTCAGAGCCTGTGCTCGTGGATGGTTTGCCGAGTATGGCCGTCTTTTATCCCATGCCTGTGTTACCGATGGCTGTTTTTTGTTCTGGGAGTGTGACGATGACTGTGAACTTGCTGCAGTGGGTGGAATAACAGTTTGTCTATGGACAACAGTGACCGAGGTTCTTCCATGGAGATCCTGTGAGGAAGCCGAACCAGGTGTGTGAGAGCTGGAGGTAGAGGCTCGAACATGACCTAAAGATGTAGGTGCTGCTATAGGTTGGCCTACATCTCCAGTGTGTCTTTGGAACTCAGCTACGTGCTTTGTCCGTACATGTTTCCACATATTTGTGGTATTCAGGTTCCTGATATTTTTACCTCTTTTAACTTTTTGCTTACACAGCTTGCATTGAACATAGCAAATATCATCTACAAGTCTGTCAAAAAAGGACCACGCAGTGCAAGTCATGGGAGCGCCAATTTTGACATTTCTAAGAGAACTGCTCCCAACAGGTGCCAAACTGGAGGCTACAGGCAAGCGAGTCTGCAGCCTACCTCTCCTCCTCTTTGTACCTCTCCCTCCTCTTTGTACCGTTGGGACAATCTCTTCCTCAGAGCTGCTCCCACCACCTTCCTGTTGCTCACGCCATGTTGGGTCTCGGACTTCATCATCTCCACTACCCTCTTCCAACACCTGCTGCTGTTGGATGGTCTGGGCAGCACCATGCTCCACAAAACCTGGCACCTGAGTCTCATCATCATCATAAGATGCGTTCTGCGGTGTGCTGTCCATCGGCACTGGCTCACCCGCCTCTTCAGATTGAGAGAGACACAGCTGTTGCGCATCACTGCATACTCCCTCTTCTTCAAATTGCAGAATGCTGCTTGCCTGTGCCCGTGTTTGCGAGCCAACAGATTCTGAGAACAGAAGCAGAGACTCAGCTGGCTCCTGTACAGAACTCTCTGACTGCCTGGGCAATTTGACAGGCGGTGAACAGACAGATGGTTGCTCAACAGTGTTGTGTTCCTGAGAGGAGGTGGAAGGAATTGAATTCGATGCATTGGCTGCCATCCAACCAACAACGGCTTCAATTTGTTCTTCAAGCAGCAGGGGGCACGCCAAGCTCCTACCAAAGTGCGCATAAAGGAACGCTCATGGGTAAAACTGGTGGATGCTGTGTCACTGAGGGCGGCAGCAGCCACAGAATCCCCACGTCCTCTCCCTGCTGAAACTCCACGGCCACGACCACGTGCCTTACTCCCTGCCTTCTTCATCTTGGTAGATTGATAAAGAAAGTCAGAAAAGTTATAACTTATAAGGCCTAAGTGTGGTTATTACGCAGAGACTGAAGTGAACACTGAAACACAACTGTTCACAATCTGTAGGGAAAGCGCAGTACCCAACCAGTCTACTAGATGGGGACATGGTAGTGCGTAATAGTGTACATAGTTAGCTTAGGAGGAGCCAGCTGTGGGTAAGCTAGGAGATTTTCCTGTTTTCTAGTTAATGATGCCAGGGAGCCGAGACAGGCTAGTAGGACCTGTGAGCCCAGAAGGGCCAGAGAGCCAGTGGAGGGTGGCGAGTCTGCAGCCTACCTCTCCCTCCTCTTTGTACCGTTGGGACAATCTCTTCCTCAGAGCTGCTCCCACCACCTTCCTGTTGCTCACGCCATGTTGGGTCTCGGACTTCATCATCTCCACTACCCTCTTCCAACACCTGCTGCTGTTGGATGGTCTGGGCAGCACCATGCTCCACAAAACCTGGCACCTGAGTCTCATCATCATCATAAGATGCGTTCTGCGGTGTGCTGTCCATCGGCACTGGCTCACCCGCCTCTTCAGATTGAGAGAGACACAGCTGTTGCGCATCACTGCATACTCCCTCTTCTTCAAATTGCAGAATGCTGCTTGCCTGTGCCCGTGTTTGCGAGCCAACAGATTCTGAGAACAGAAGCAGAGACTCAGCTGGCTCCTGTACAGAACTCTCTGACTGCCTGGGCAATTTGACAGGCGGTGAACAGACAGATGGTTGCTCAACAGTGTTGTGTTCCTGAGAGGAGGTGGAAGGAATTGAATTCGATGCATTGGCTGCCATCCAACCAACAACGGCTTCAATTTGTTCTTCATAGCAGCAGGGGGGCACGCCAAGCTCCTACCAAAGTGCGCATAAAGGAACGCTCATGGGTAAAACTGGTGGATGCTGTGTCACTGAGGCGCAGCAGCCACAGAATCCCCACGTCCTCTCCCTGCTGAAACTCCACGGCCACGACCACGTGCCTTACTCCCTGCCTTCTTCATCTTGGTAGATTGATAAAGAAAGTCAGAAAGTTATAACTTATAAGGCCTAAGTGTGGTTATTACGCAGAGACTGAAGTGAACACTGAAACACAACTGTTCACAATCTGTGAAAGGCTACTCCTTTGTCTACTTCTATAGTGTTTGCAACCAATGTATTGTATACGGATGGAAGCGCGTCACACTAATAGATTATATTTTAAATGGAATGGAGCAGAACCAATTGGAGATAAATGAAAAGGATGAGGCACTGAGACACGCTCAGCAGAGTACAAGCAGCAGTGCTTGAACAAGTAACTGGAGCGTGATGTGCACTCAAAAAATAAAAAACACAGACTGAAGTGAACACTGAAACACAACTGTTCACAATCTGTGAAAGGCTACTCCTTTGTCTACTTCTATAGTGTTTGCAACCAATGTATTGTATACGGATGGAAGCGCGTCACACTAATAGATTATATTTTAAATGGAATGGAGCAGAACCAATTGGAGATAAATGAAAAGGATGAGGCACTGAGACACGCTCAGCAGAGTACAAGCAGCAGTGCTTGAACAAGTAACTGGAGCGTGATGTGCACTCAAAAAATAAAAAACACAGACTGAAGTGAACACTGAAACACAACTGTTCACAATCTGTGAAAGGCTACTCCTTTGTCTACTTCTATAGTGTTTGCAACCAATGTATTGTATACGGATGGAAGCGCGTCACACTAATAGATTATATTTTAAATGGAATGGAGCAGAACCAATTGGAGATAAATGAAAAGGATGAGGCACTGAGACACGCTCAGCAGAGTACAAGCAGCAGTGCTTGAACAAGTAACTGGAGCGTGATGTGCACTCAAAAAATAAAAAACACAGACTGAAGTGAACACTGAAACACAACTGGTCACAATCTGTGAAAGCTACTCCTTTGTCTACTTCTATAGTGTTTGCAACCAATGTATTGTATACGGATGGAAGCGCGTCACACTAATAGATTATATTTTAAATGGAATGGAGCAGAACCAATTGGAGATAAATGAAAAGGATGAGGCACTGAGACACGCTCAGCAGAGTACAAGCAGCAGTGCTTGAACAAGTAACTGGAGCGTGATGTGCACTCAAAAAATAAAAAACACAGACTGAAGTGAACACTGAAACACAACTGTTCACAATCTGTGAAAGGCTACTCCTTTGTCTACTTCTATAGTGTTTGCAACCAATGTATTGGATACGGATGGAAGCGCGTCACACTAATAGTTAAATTGCATGGAGCTGCAAGAATTACACTGAAGGAAAAAAAAAGAGTCTGTGAGTGACATGTGCAGATGCCTACAGACAGCGTTGCATGCAGAGCAAACTGCAGCGTCACCTGCACTCACACACACCTTGCAGAGCTGTTAAAACAACACTGCAGGCAAAAGGAAGCTTTACACAGCGGTTGGTGCTAGCCTGCATACAGCACAGTACACTAAATCGCAATCTCTAACTGTCCCTCAGAGTCAGCACAGCAGCGTTCTGTCCCTTACTGAATTCACAGCACAGTGACGCTAAAATGGCGGCGGCGCCTTTTATAGTGCATTCTGACATCATTTCAGCATCCAATCACAGCCATGCCATTAGTTAACATGACCGCAGCAATACAGGATGTGCCCACACTTCTTAGGATTCCTCATTGGCTGACTAAAATCACATTGCCTCGCAAAGAATTATGGGAACTTCCGATTCCGGTATTCGATAAGACGAAAATATCGAAACAAATTATCGAAAGGCCGATAGAGCTAATATCGGCCGATACCCGATATTTGCAGTATCGTATCGCTCAACACTACCACTGAGACTCTCAATTCTAAATATTTTTCTAAGCCACATGTAACAATTATAGTGGATCACTCAGTAACCTCTTGGCTTGAGACAAATAAGTCAACTGAACAAGAGTACAGTAACAAGTCTGTATTACACAAATAAACGTAGGTGCCGCAATTGAGCAACAGTTCAAGAACGAAAAACAAGCACAGAGATACTAGAAGTAGTACATATGCAGCACTGCTGCAAGTAACGTCTTTTGGGAGAGGCACACATAATAATAATAATGATAATAAAACACAGATCACAACAGGACAGGCAGTCTCCGTATAAGATTCCCGAAAACAGTTAGAGCTGTGAGCCTCTTAGGACGTCCAGAACAGTACTGTAGAATATACTGCCACTGCTCACAAACAAAATTAGCTGAAGCAAGCCGAGCTTACGTGTCCTAAGTGGTCAGACTAAAGGGTATGCCACACTGAACAATATCGCTAACGGGATCGCTAAAAAACGTCACTATTTAGCGATCCCGTTAGCGATGTTGTTCAGTGCGGCAGCTGCCAGCGACGAGCTTCCTGCTGTGATCTCGCTCGTCGCTGGAATCGTTCCGGACCCTATTTTCTCGTCGGCGCTCCCGCTGGGTAAGTATATATCGCTAGTGTGGCACCTTTTCTTAGCGATTTAGCGGTACTTTTGTACCGCTAAAGTCGTTAAGAAGATCGCTAACGGCGATAGCGCCGTTAACTATATCGCTAAATGTGGCCGCACTTAGCGATATAGAAACAATCCCGCTAGCGATCGCATTAGTATGCGTCGTTATCGTGATCGCTAGCGGGATTGTTTAGTGTGGCAGTACCTTAACACAGATGCAGAGAACACACTCACACAGCTTGTTGCAGGTGCAACACAGAGCTGGAGAGGTTTGCTAGAAGGACTGAACTGAATCTTCTGGAGAGGAACAGTCTCTTGCAGCACAGAGCCAGGGATTCAAGCAAAATACACAAGCATGGACTGGAAGGCAAACTAGGGTTATAAGGCAGGGAAGACAGATCACATGAGAAGGAGGGAGGCAGCAGACGCCATCTTGAAAAAGGGCTATAAAGCACAAAAGCTGAGCAGGAAATCCAGCGGCCTCAGGACGATCCCGGACCCAGTTTGTCAGGGTATCTTTGATGAGTAATCTTCTGCAGGGCACAGAAGTTAGCCACGGGTTCGCAAGAGTCCTCCTCAGGTGGATACACCTGCCATCTTATAAGATACTGAAGTCGATTTCTGCGGGTCCTGGAATCAATGATTTCATCCACCAAGGATTGCTCCTGCCCATCCACCAGTACGGGATGTGTGAGAGGGCACAACGCATCCCTGGAAGTTATTAGGAGAGACAGGCTTCAGTAGAGAGATATGAAATACTGGGTGTACCTGTAAGGGGGTACAGAAACTGTTATATGCCCCTACTGCTTTATGCCTGTCCCGGTTAATGTGTGTATCTTGATGTACCTTTTTCTGCTATATGTTCGTATGTAATGTATGTATATATTGTAGTGTAGGGAAAGCGCAGTACCCAACCAGTCTACTAGATGGGGACATGGTAGTGCGTAATAGTGTACATAGTTAGCTTAGGAGGAGCCAGCTGTGGGTAAGCTAGGAGATTTTCCTGTTTTCTAGTTAATGAAGCCAGGGAGCCGAGACAGGCTAGTAGGACCTGTGAGCCCAGAAGGGCCAGAGAGCCAGTGGAGGGTGGCTGGACTCCTTAACCTTCAAGGAAGATAGCCCAGTCGTCCAGGTCCTGTAGTGGCCAGCAGAGACAGTAGCAATGACAGCAGCAGTGAGAACGGAAGCTACAGCCTAAGTCACAGCAGTACAGGGACGCAGGTCGCTCTATAATGTGGCAGCTCACTGCATGGGCAGATGCCCTCGTGTCTGGAGCAAAACAGACCAGGGAACTGTTAGACGTAGTGAAGCTGAACAGAGAGCACGCTGTGGTATCGTATGAAATGGTATGACCCGGGAATGTACTGAAGGACCTAGGAAAGAGTATAGGGAAAGTGAATGAATTGAATTGTGTGGAACTCTGTGTTGATGCTGTAACTGACATGGACGTGCTGAGAAGGAATACAAGTAAAGTTCAACGTTTAAAGTTAAAATTGGACTCTGTCACTTTAAATGCTAGATCAAAAAGAAGTTACTCTGTGGCTCAGAGAGGACCCTGAAAACCAGGCAAGTGGGTCAGTGAGCTTGTGTGTATGTGGTGTGGGTGGCGAGGGCGCACTGAAGCAGACACATATGTGGGCCATGACTATGGCCCTGGCTCCCCCCCTCACATACCTTCATAGTCCTCGGCAGCTTTAGACGGCAGGCAACAAAACACACGATACCTCTGATCTTGAAAGGACTGATGAATGTTGTGAATTTGTTAGAAATGAGTTCTGAGCAGAAGCTCCCTCTGGTGGTTGCAGACAGTGCTGAACCATTTAGTGAAGATTGGCAATCAGGAGTTACAGACTGGTCCTATATAAGGGAGGTTCCCTCCCATCAGGGTTGCCGGTGATCAATTGTTCTTGTCTCAACTGTGGTTCCTGGTTCACTTGGAAGCTTGCTGAATCTTGCTTCTTCTCCTGCTCTCAGATAAGACATTTTCTGTTTTTATTTTTGTGCTTGCTTTTTGCATTGTTTCCTGCACTTTTGTGGAGGTCAGCCAGGTCCCCTCCGGGGGCTTGTGCTCCTCTCAGTTTGTCTGAGCCACTGTTGTTTGTTCATTTGCCTTTTCCAGTTTTTCTTCAGTGGCTGCGGCTTAGTTTTGTTACACCAGAGAACTAATTTAGGTGGTAGAGGTCGTGTGATCTCAGGTGTTTTTGCAATTAGTAGAGTTGGTACTTTTTAGGGATTTTTGGGATTGCAGTAAGTGTCCTTCCTATCCTTTTCTGTCTAGGAAGATTGGGCCCCAACGTTTGCTCATGCTATTTTCTGTCTGTGTCTGTATTTCCTCTTGTATAACCGCCATTACATGTTTGGGGGCTTCCTATGTTCTTTGGGGATCTGCTCCGGGGCAGATAGCTTTTCCTCTTTCTATCTTTAGGTGTAGTTAACCTGTCAGGCTGTGACGAGGAGTCTAGGACCAACGTAGGTACGCTCCACGGCTGCCTTTAGTTGTGGTGGTTAGTCAGGGTACTGCAATCCAGTAGATTCCAACCTCTCTGGTGTATTGCCGTTTTTGCTTGCTCTCCTCAGCTACCAAATCATAACAGTATCACCGGCCAAACTGAAAATTATATGGTACTCAACAGAAGGGAAAAATAGTAAAAGGAAAAAGAAAAAAGGAAGTTGTCAGAAATTTTTTTTTTCTCTGTTTCTTGCATTTCCCTCTTTTTCTCTGGGTGCTGAGGAGGATTTTTTTTTCTCTCAATGGAGTTTGTACAGTTGTCTGGCCGTGTGGATCAGCTTGCCACTGAAGTTCGGAGTATTGCTACCTATCTTGCTAGGTTGCCGGTTGTGGAACCTTGGATTCCCATGCCAGATTTATTTTTGAGGGATCGAGCTAAATTTCTGAATTTCAAAAATAACTGTAAGTTGTTTTTTGCCTTAAAACCTAAGTCCTCAGGGAACGCAGCACAGCAGGTTCAAATTGTCATCTCTCTCCTGCGCGGCGATCCTCAGGATTGGGCTTTTTCCCTGACACCTGGGGACCCTGTTTTGAGTAATGTTGATGCATTTTTTCTGGCTCTGGGGTTATTGTACGATGAACCTAATGTCACTGATCAAGCTGAAAAAACCTTGTTGGCATTAAATCAGGGGCTTGAGGACGCTGAGTTGTACTGTCAGAAATTCTGAAAGTGGGCAGTCCTAACCAAATGGAATGATGATGCTTTGGCAGCCCTTTTTCGGAAGGGTCTGTCAGAGAATGTAAAAGATGTTATGGTGGGTTTCCCTGCTCCCTCTGGTTTCAGTGATTCTATGTCATTAGCGATTCAAATTGACAGACGTTTGCGTGAGCGTAGAGGTATGCGTGGAATAGTGTTGCCTTGTGAACCAGCTTCTGAGTCCATGCAGTGTGATAGAGTGGCTTCTGGGGCACAGCGTCATGAGTTTCGAAAACGCAATGGGTTATGTTTCTACTGTGGTGACGCCTCTCATGCTATTTCAGTCTGCCCTAAGCGGGGAAGACGTTTTGAACGCTCAGTTGTCTTGGGTAGTGTTCAGACTAAATTTCTGTTGACTGTTACCCTGATTTGCTCCCTGTCCACATTTTCTGCTCAGGCTTTTGTTGATTCGGGAGCAGCTATTAACCTGATGGATTTTGATTTTGCTAAACGTTGTGGGTTTCCCTTGATACCCCTACGAAAGTCTATTCCTCTACTGGGGATTGATTCTACCCCTTTGGCTGAGAATAAACCCCAGTTCTCTACTCAGGTGATAATGAGGGTTGAACCTGATCATCAGGAAAGTTGCAAATTTTTGGTGCTGTATAATCTGCATGACATTATTGTACTGGGTTTCCCTTGGTTACAGTCTCATAATCCTGTTTTGGATTGGAAATCTGTGTCTGTGACAAGTTGGGGCTGCCTATGTGTTAATGTCAACACTCCTGTTTTTTCTGCCTCTCCCCAGGCTCAGGATGTTACTGACTTTTTGACTGATTTTTCTGATGTGTTTAGCGAAAGTAAATCTGCATCCTTGCCCCCCCATAGGAGCTATGACTGCGCTATTGAATTAGTGCCTGGTAGTAAATTCCCTAAAGGTCGCCTTTTTAACTTGTCTGTACCTGAACATGACGCTATGCGGTCTTATATCAAGGAGTCATTGGAGAAGGGTCATATCAGACCATCCTCTTCACACTTGGGTGCCGGTTTTTTCTTTGTGGCCAAAAAGGATGGTTCATTAAGGCCGTGTATTGATTATCGTCTCTTGAACAATATCACTGTGAAATATCAATATCCGTTACCCTTGATTTCTGACCTGTTTTCCAGGGTGAAAAGTGCTACTTGGTTTACCAAGCTTGACCTCAGGGGGGCGTATAACCTTATTCGCATTAAGCACGGGGATGAATGGAAGACGGCGTTTAATACCCCAGAGGGGCATTTTAAGTACCTAGTGATGCCCTTTGGGCTCAATAATGCCCCTTCCGTCTTCCAGTCCTTCATGAATGACATTTTCAGGGATTTTGTGGATAAATTTCTGATTGTTTATTTGGATGATATCTTGATTTTTTCCAATGACTGGGACTCTCATGTGAAACATGTTCGAACTGTGTTCCAGATTTTGAGAGAGAATGCTCTGTATGTGAAGGGATCAAAGTGTCTTTTTGGCGTACAGAGGATCTGATTTCTGGGATTCATTTTGTCCCCATCTGTTATTGAAATGGACCCGGTCAAGGTTCAGGCAATCTGTGATTGGGTCCAACCTACTTCATTAAAGGCTCTTCAGAGATTCTTGGGTTTTGCCAATTTTCATCGTAAATGTATTGGTAATTTCTCTGTTATTGTTAAACCATTGACTGATTTGACCAAAAAGGGTTCTGATGTGGTGAATTGGCCTCCCGAGGCAGTCTCTGCGTTTCAGGAACTTAAGCAGAGATTCACTTCTGCTCCTGTTCTGCGGCAGCCTGATGTTTCTCTGCCATTTCAGGTGGAGGTTCATGCCTCTGAAATTGGGGCAGGTGCCGTTTTGTCCCAAAGAGATCCGGAGACCTCTAAAAGTAACCCTTGTGCCTTTTTCACTCGAAAATTTTCTCCAACTGAACGTAATTATGACGTGGGTAATCGGGAGTTATTGGCCATGAAGTGGGCTTTTGAAGAATGGAGACATTGGCTTTAGGGAGCCAAACATCAGGTGGTGGTCCTCACGGACCATAAGAATCTGGTTTATCTGGAGTCAGCCAAGCGACTTAATCCTAGACAGGCCAGGTGGTGTCATGTGTGCATCGCCACGAAGATCGTCGCGGTTGCACATTCTGACTTCTCACAGCTGAGTTGCTGTTTCTTTGTGTTTGGCAGTTAGGGAGTTAATTCTGTCTGTGCTCAGTTCTGGGACTGGGTGCAGTTTCTCCCGGCTGCAATTAATTATTTGTTGATTGGTTTCCTTTAAATCTCTGGTTGTCTGTTTGGGAGTTGCCAGTGAAATTCTTCATGCAGACCACAGATAGGATTGTATCTGTATAGACTTAAGTTAAAGAGCTCCTTAGTTGTTTTAAGCTCACCTTGCTTAGAGTTTAATATCCCAGATCATTTATGTTCCTTCTGTGTTTGAGTGTGTATGCAAGTCTGTGTTTTCTCCAGTCTGTCTTATATTTCTAATCTGTGTATTTAGCAGAGATCAGCCCATATCCCTTTGGTGGTAATCAGAATCCTTCTTAGGACTGATTACAGGGTCAGGGACTGATAGGAGACAGGGTTAGGCTGGAGACTTGGACCTCTGAACCATTATCAGTACCTCCAAGGTGAGGGATTAGTTAGGACCCCAGCTTAGGGTCAGGTTAGACCCCCGGTCCTCTTCTTTCCTGTGACAGTGTATCAAGTCCTCAAGATTTATCCTGAGTTCAACGGATATCATGTCAGGTAAATCTATTCTTTATTTACATGCTGATGTTGCTAATCTATATGTTGTATAGAGTGTTGTTCTTTTAAGAATAGTTTACTGACATCGTACACATATCATAAGACCGAGTGACATTTTCACTGGCCCATAAAATTATTCCCAGTTGCCATGGATCCAGTAGCCCAGCTGGCTCTGCAGTTGCAGGGATTATCCATGGAGCTGACGGACATTGAGTCCAAAGTTTTGTCTCCCTCGGAGCAAACCAGATTTGAACCTAAAGTAGCTCTCCCGGACAGGTTCACTGGTGGGCGAGACAAATTTTTTACCTTCAGGGAAGCATGTAAATTGTATTTTCGGCTTCGGCCTCGATCATCAGGGAGTGAAGAGCAGAGAGTGGGAATTGTTATCTCGCTCCTACAAGGGGACCCTCAATCCTGGGCATTTTCCCTTCCTCCGGGATCCCCGGCTCTACAGTCAGTAGATCGATTTTTTACTGCCCTGGGTTTGGTATATGATGACCCAGATCGGGTCTCTCTTGCTGAGACAAAATTACGTAAGATACAGCAGGGAGATCGTCCGGCGGAGGAATTTGCTTCTGAGTTCCGTAGATGGGCTACAGATACTCAGTGGAATGACCCAGCTCTTAGGAGCCAGTTTTGTCATGGGCTTTCTGACAAATTAAAGGACGTTTTGGCTCAGTATGATTCTCCTCCATCACTGGAGGCTGCTATGGCCCTGGCTATCCGTACTGATAGACGGCTCCGGGAGAGGTGCAAGGTAACTCCGCCCCCTGTTGTTACTCCACCTACTACTAAAGTCCCTTATGTTGAGGTTCCCCTTGTCTGTTCGGAGGAGCCTATGCAGTTGGGAGGGACATCATTTCGTAGGAGGGGATTGGCGGTACGCCGCAGGACTAGAAGGTGTTTCTTCTGCGGGAAAAAGGGACATTTTGTTGGGGGATGTCCGTCCCGTGCCTTGTTGAACAAGAAGTCGCCGGAAAACTGTTAATCCCAGGTTGTGTGGTGGACGACAATCTGGGAGTATGTATTTCGTCCGCTAGTTCTTCTCAGTTCCTTGTACCAGTGGAGGTGGTGGTTGGTACGAGAGTGGAGAGATTTTCTGTTCTTCTTGATAGTGGGTCCGGGGCTAATCTGGTTGACGCTCAGTTTGCTCAGGCTCAAGGTATGCATCTGAGTGTATTGGTCAAACCGATCCCTATATTCTCCATTGACGCCAGGCCTCTCGGCCAAGGTAGCTTTGTTCATGAGGTTCATAACATTGACCTTCGGGTAGGGGCAATACATAGGGAACTATTATCTTGTTATGTGTTGGAGGGTCTACCTACTCCTATTGTGTTGGGACTTCCTTGGTTGGTTAAACATAACCCTGTGATTAATTGGCAGTCCAGAGAGATAAGCCAATGGGGTGAGTTTTGCAAAAGTAACTGCATGAACACAGTCATCAGTGCGGTCGTGCCTAGTACTTTGCCTCCTTTTTTGGAGGACTTTGGGGATGTGTTCTCTGAGGAGGGGTGTCAGGAGTTGCCTCCTCATCGCGTGTATGACTGCTCTATTAATTTACTTCCTGATGCTAAGTTACCTAAAGCTAGGTTATATAACCTTTCTGGTCCTGAGAGGCAGGCTATGAAAGATTATATTTCGGAAAGTCTGGCCAAAGGGCATATTAGACCTTCATCTTCCCCAGTGGCCGCGGGGTTCTTCTTTGTGAAGAAAAAAGATGGAGGCCTACGCCCTTGCTTGGATTTCCGCGAACTTAATCGGATTACTGTTCGAGATCCGTATCCACTCCCTCTGATTCCTGATCTCTTCAATCAAATTGTTGGCGCCAAATGGTTCTCTAAATTGGATCTCAGGGGGGCGTATAATCTGATTAGGATAAAAGAGGGGGATGAGTGGAAAACGGCGTTTAACACGCCGGAGGGACATTATGAGAACCTTGTCATGCCTTTTGGTCTGACTACTGCACCAGCAGTATTCCAACATTTTGTTAATGACATTTTTCGTCATCTGGTGGGGCTGTTTGTGGTCGTATATTTGGATGACATTTTAATTTACTCGCCAGATCTTGTGTCTCACCAGGAGCATGTGAGACAGGTGTTGCAGATCTTGCGAGACAATAAACTATACGCCAAACTGGAAAAGTGTGTATTCGCCGTACAGGAACTTCAGTTTTTGGGTTTCTTGGTGTCAGCCTCCGGTTTCCGTATGGACCCTGAAAAGGTGAGAGCAGTGCTTGAATGGGATCAGCCAGAGGATCTTAAGGCTCTGCAGCGTTTTCTGGGGTTTGCTAACTACTACCGGAAATTTATTTGTAATTTCTCATCTGTTGTCAAACCTCTCACTGACATGACAAGAAAAGGGACAGATTTTTCTAAATGGTCGGACAAAGCTTGCCAAGCTTTTTCCTCTTTGAAAAAATGTTTTGCTTCGGCACCCGTTCTCATCCAACCAGATGCATCACAGCCGTTCGTTGTGGAGGTGGACGCGTCTGACGTAGGGGTGGGTGCAATATTGTCCCAGGGTCCGTCCCCTGGTAAATGGCATCCGTGCGCTTTCTTTTCTAAGAAATTGTCGTCCGCCGAAAGGAATTATGATATCGGCAATAGGGAACTTTTGGCCATTAAGTTGGCTTTTGAAGAATGGCGTCACTTTTTGGAGGGGGCAGTCCACCCGGTCACCGTCATTACTGATCACAAGAACCTGCTGTATTTGGAATCTGCTAAGCGTCTGAATTCCAGACAAGCTCGATGGTCGTTGTTTTTTACCAGGTTTAATTTTGTTGTCACTTATCGCCCTGGATCTAAGAATGTTAAGGCGGATGCCTTGTCTCGCAGTTTCCCAGGGGCCGGGAAAATGGATGACCCGATTCCTATCCTTCAGGAGGGGGTGGTAGTGTCGGCTGTATGTTCTGAGCTTGAGGAGGAGGTATTAGAGGTTCAGGGGGACGCCCCTGCAGGACCTCCAGGGAGACTGTTTGTCCCAAATCAGTTGAGACAAAAGGTTATTGAGGCACATCATAATTCTGCTTTAGCAGGACATCCAGGGAGTAAGGCTACTTTAGATCTCCTTTCTCGCCGGTTTTGGTGGCCTAACGTTAATAAAGATGTTTTAACTTTTGTCGCGTCCTGTGGGGTTTGTGCTCGCTCTAAGACCCCTCATACCCGTCCGTCTGGGACCCTCTTACCCTTGAAACTTCCGGAGCGTCCATGGACTCATTTGTCTATGGACTTCATCACGGACCTTCCTCAGTCGTCAGGGAAGACTGTCATACTGGTGGTTGTTGACAGGTTCAGTAAGATGGCACATTTCATTGCTCTTCCTGCCCTCCCTAATGCTAAAACTCTGGCGCAGGTGTTCATTGGGGAGATTGTGAGACTTCATGGGTTGCCTTCTGATGTGGTGTCAGATAGGGGGTCTCAGTTTGTGTCCAAGTTTTGGAGGGCATTTTGTTTACGTCGGGGGATGCAATTGTCATTTTCCTCGGCTTTTCATCCGCAGACCAATGGTCAGACAGAGCGTCTGAATCAAAGCCTAGAGACTTATCTTCGGTGTTTTGTCTCAGAGAACCAGGAGGACTGGTCTTCTTTCTTGCCTCTGGCAGAGTTCGCTCTTAACAACAGGCGGAGCGAGTCCACTGGTAAATCCCCGTTTTTTGGGGCATATGGTTTTCATCCCCAGTTTTGTACTTTCAATGGGGGGGGCCCTTCTGGGGTTCCTGAGGAGGAGCGTTTCTCGTCGTCACTTGCTTCAGTGTGGAGAGGTGTATTGAATAATCTGAGTGCTATGGGGAACCGTTATAAACGTATGGCTGATAGGAGGAGAGTTTCTGGTCCAGATCTTAATGTGAACGATCTGGTATGGTTGTCTACCAGGAATATAAAACTTAAAGTTCCCTCCTGGAAGCTGGGCCCCAGATTCATCGGGCCGTACAGGATCAGTTCCATAATTAATCCTGTGGCATTTCGTCTGGACCTCCCTCCTACGTTTAAAATTCATAATGTGTTCCACAAGTCATTACTTAAGAGGTACGTGGCACCAGTCATACCATCACCTCTACCTCCTCCTCCAGTGGTGGTCAATGGTAACTTGGAGTTTCAAGTGTCAAAGATCATTGACTCACGTCTGAATCGCCGGTCCCTTCAGTACTTGGTGCATTGGAAGGGGTATGGTCCAGAGGAGAGGACGTGGGTTCCTGCGTCTGACATTAACGCAGATCGTTTGGTGCGGACCTTCCACAGAACTCACCCGGGCAAACCTCGCCCTGAGGGTCCGGAGGCCCCTCGTAGAAGGGGGGGTACTGTCATGTGTGCATCGCCACGAAGATCGTCGCGGTTGCACATTCTGACTTCTCACAGCTGAGTTGCTGTTTCTTTGTGTTTGGCAGTTAGGGAGTTAATTCTGTCTGTGCTCAGTTCTGGGACTGGGTGCAGTTTCTCCCGGCTGCAATTAATTATTTGTTGATTGGTTTCCTTTAAATCTCTGGTTGTCTGTTTGGGAGTTGCCAGTGAAATTCTTCATGCAGACCACAGATAGGATTGTATCTGTATAGACTTAAGTTAAAGAGCTCCTTAGTTGTTTTAAGCTCACCTTGCTTAGAGTTTAATATCCCAGATCATTTATGTTCCTTCTGTGTTTGAGTGTGTATGCAAGTCTGTGTTTTCTCCAGTCTGTCTTATATTTCTAATCTGTGTATTTAGCAGAGATCAGCCCATATCCCTTTGGTGGTAATCAGAATCCTTCTTAGGACTGATTACAGGGTTCAGGGACTGATAGGAGACAGGGTTAGGCTGGAGACTTGGACCTCTGAACCATTATCAGTACCTCCAAGGTGAGGGATTAGTTAGGACCCCAGCTTAGGGTCAGGTTAGACCCCGGTCCTCTTCTTTCCTGTGACAGTGTATCAAGTCCTCAAGATTTATCCTGAGTTCAACGGATATCGTGTCAGGTAAATCTATTCTTTATTTACATGCTGATGTTGCTAATCTATATGTTGTATAGAGTGTTGTTCTTTTAAGAATAGTTTACTGACATCGTACACATATCATAAGACAGCGTGACAGGTGGGCCTTGTTTTTCACACGTTTTAATTTTGTGGTTTCCTTTCTTCCTGGCACTAAGAATGTTAAGGCGGATGCCCTCTCAAGGAGTTTCCTTGCGGACTCTCCTGAGTTATCTGATCCTGCTGTTATTTTGAAAGAGGGTGTATTTCTTTCCGCCATCTCGCCCAATTTGAGACTGGCTCTGGAGGGGTGTCAGGAGGATAAACCCGAGCGCTGCCCTATTGGGAAATTGTTTGTCCCAGACCGGTGGAAAAAGAGTGTGATGTCTGAGATTCATTGTTCCGCGTTGGCCGGTCATCCCGGAATTTTTGGTACCAGAGACTTGGTTAGTCGGTCCTTTTGGTGGCCTACCTTGTCTCGTGACGTCAGGGAATTTGTGCAGTCCTGCGGGACTTGCTCTCGCTCCAAGCCTTGCTCTCGCTCTAGTGGTTTGTTGATGCCATTGCCTGTGCCCAAGAGACCATGGACCCATATCTCTATGGATTTCATTTCCGACCTCCCTGTTTCTCAGAGAATGACCGTTATCTGGGTGATTTGTGATAGGTTTTCCAAAATGATACATCTTGTGCCATTACCTAAGTTGCCTTCCTCCTCCGAATTGGTGCCTTTGTTCCTTCAGCACGTGGTTCGGTTACTCGGCATTCCTGAGAACATTGTGTCTGACAGAGGAGTCCAGTTTGTGTCCAGAATTTGGAGGATTTTTTGTTCTAAACTTGGTGTTCAATTGTCTTTCTCCTCGGCTTTTCATCCTCAGACAAATGGACAAACTGAGAGAACAAACCAGACATTGGAGACTTATCTGAGATGCTTTGTGTCTGCTGATCAAGATGACTGGGTCTCTTTTTTGCCTTTGGCTGAGTTTCCTCTTAATAATAGGGCTAGCTCTGCCACTTTGATGTCTCCATTTTTCTGCAATTTTGGGTTTCACCCTCGATTTTCTTCGGGACAGACGGAGGCTTCTGTCTGTCCAGGTGTTGACTCTGTTGTGGAGTGTATGCAGCAGATTTGGGACCAGGTAGTGGAGAGGTTGTCCCTCTCTCAGGAGAGGGCCCAGCGGTTTGCAACCGGCATAGGACTGATGGTCCTCGGTTTGAAGTGGGGGACTTGGTCTCGTTGTCCTCAAGAAATATCCCTATGAGAGTTGCATCTCCTAAGTTTAAGCCTAGATTCATTGGACCTTATAAGATCATGGAGATTCTTAATCCTGTTTCCTTTCATTTACTTCTTCCAGGGACATTTAAGATCCATAACGTGTTCCACAAGTCCTTATTGAAGAGGTTTGTCGAGCCAGTGGTTCCTATGGCTGCGCCTCCTGACCCTGTTTTGGTTGAGGGCAATCTGGAGTATGTGGTTGAGAAAATATTGGATTCTCGTTTTTCTAGACGGAAACTCCAGTATTTGGTTAAGTGGAGAGGTTATGGTCAGGAGGACAATTCTTGGGTGTTTGCTTCGGACATCCATGCTAGGAGACTGATCCGTGCGTATCACAAGAGCTCATCCTGACCGACCTGGTTGCACAAGTGAGGGTTCGGTGACCCCTCCTCAAGGGGGGGTACTGTTGTGAATGTGTTAGAAATGAGTTCTGAGCAGAAGCTCCCTCTGGTGGTTGCAGACAGTGCTGAACCATTTAGTGAAGATTGGCAATCAGGAGTTACAGACTGGTCCTATATAAGGGAGGTTCCCTCCCATCAGGGTTGCCGGTGATCAATTGTTCTTGTCTCAACTGTGGTTCCTGGTTCACTTGGAAGCTTGCTGAATCTTGTCTCTTCTCCTGCTCTCAGATAAGACATTTTCTGTTTTTATTTTTGTGCTTGCTTTTTGCATTGTTTCCTGCACTTTTGTGGAGGTCAGCCAGGTCCCCTCCGGGGGCTTGTGCTCCTCTCAGTTTGTCTGAGCCACTGTTGTTTGTTCATTTGCCTTTTCCAGTTTTTCTTCAGTGGCTGCGGCTTAGTTTTGTTACACCAGAGAACTAATTTAGGTGGTAGAGGTCGTGTGATCTCAGGTGTTTTTGCAATTAGTAGAGTTGGTACTTTTTAGGGTTTTTTGGGATTGCAGTAAGTGTCCTTCCTATCCTTTTCTGTCTAGGAAGATGGGGCCCCAACGTTTGCTCATGCTATTTTCTGTCTGTGTCTGTATTTCCTCTTGTCTAACCGCCATTACATGTTTGGGGGCTTCCTATGTTCTTTGGGGATCTGCTCCGGGGCAGATAGCTTTTCCTTTTTTCTATCTTTAGGTGTAGTTAACCTGTCAGGCTGTGACGAGGCGTCTAGGACCAACGTAGGTACGCTCCACGGCTGCCTTTAGTTGTGGTGGTTAGTCAGGGTACTGCAATCCAGTAGATTCCAACCTCTCTGGTGTATTGCCGTTTTTGCTTGCTCTCCTCAGCTACCAAATCATAACAGATGAACTTCTGTCCCAGTTTCTGTGAAGTAACATTCAGTCTTAGACTCTTAGTGGGTCTCACTGGGTCTTCTACCTTTAACATGGGTGCCAGCTTCCAGAATTTATCAGCCGATCTCTTGTATTGTTCCTGAGCTGAAGTTAATGATTATTTAAGGACTTCTAGATTCTCCCTCAAAGCAGTCAACTTCTCCTCCACTGCCAGAACCGAAAAATCCATCGGAGATCTAGGAAAGATGCTCGGATGATAACCTAGATTAGCAAAGAAAGGTGTAACCATAGTGGAGGCATTCTGAGAATTATTGTAGGAGAATTCCGCTAGAGGTAGTAGCTCCAACCAATCATCCTGAAGATGACAGACGTAGCATAGTAGATATTGCTCCAAAGTCTGATTGGTTCACTCGGTCTCACCATTCGTCTGAGGGTGATATGCGGAAGAAAGACGAACATTAATATTAAGTGCAGAACAAAACCCCTTCCAGAATCTTGAGGTGAATTGTACTCCATGGTCAGAGATAACTTCATCTAGGACCCCATACAGCCGAAAAATATTCCGTACCACTAAGTTCATAGTCTCATTAGCCGAGGGGAGGCCGGCACATTGAACAAAATGAGCTGCCTTAGTCAGACGATCAACCACCACCAGGATCGTATACATTCCACCAGATGTAGGAAGATCCACAATGAAGTCCATAGAGATTCAACCATGGACGAGATGGAACCAGTAATGGTTGAAGTAGACCCGTAGCACGAGGAGTCTTATAACGAGCACATACTTCGCAAGAGAGAACATAGTCCTTAGTATCCTTCTGGCAAGTTAGCCACCAGGAAAAATTGGCTCAGGAATTCTTGTGTCTTCTGTACCCCCCTAAGACCAGCCAACTTGGAGTCATGTACCAACTTGAGGATCTGCAGACGTACAGCCTCAGGAATGTCGATACGTAAGTCACAGAACCACAAGACTCCCTTAAGAAAAAGACTGAGATCCACAGGCGGGTTAGCAAGAAATATATCACCATCCTTGATCTCCGCCCACAGGTCCGAATCATGGATTATTCCGATGAAGTTGGCATCCAATAAAATGGTCTTGGCTGGGGACCCAGGTACGGAATCCGCAGAATGGATTTGGGACAAAGCTTCTGCCTTCCCATTATGAGAACCTGGTCGGTACAAAATAACAAAATTAAATTGTTTTAAAACTAAGTTCCACTGAGCTTGACATGGAGACAGACATTTAGCAGATCTGAGGAATTCTTAATTGCAATAATCAGTCAACACTACAATCTGTTGCGCGACCCCTTGCAGATGGTTCCTCCATTCCTTAACCCCTTTCTGACCCCAGATATACTATTCCGTCCAATGACCTGGGACTTAATTCCCATGGACGGAATAGTGCATCATGTGCGATCGGAGGCACTCACGGGGAGAGTGCGGTTAATCGTGGCCGGGTGTCAGCTGATTCTCACAGCTAACACCCGGCACTAAGTGCCAGGAGCCGTCACAGACGGCTCCCGGCACTTTAACCCCTGGAACACTGCGATCAAACATGATTGCGGCGTTCCCAATTGCTGCCATGGAGACCCGATGTCATCATGATGACATCCGGGTCTCCAGAGCTTTGAAACTTCCTGTCATGCGCAGTGCATGTCAGCATGTCTCACAGGTTAGTGTACAGAAGCTGCAGCGCTGACAGCTTCTGTAGCATGCAGATGCTGCTTAATCTGCATGCTACAGAAGCGATCAGCCTGCACAAAATCATTGTCCCATAGTGGGACAAGGTGTAAAAGTAAGAATTAAATAAAAAAAATTAAAATAACTTTAAAAATATTTAAAAAAATAATAAAAAATCAATATTTATTCTATCACTAAATAAATATTTGAATAAAAAAAATTCTAAAAAATAAAAGTACATGTATTTGGTATTGCCGCATCCGTAACGACCCAAACTATAAAACTGTCCCACTAGTTAACCCCTTTAGTGAACATCATAAAAAAACAAGGCAAAAAACAATGCTTTATCATCATACGAATAAAAAGTGGAATAACACGCAATCAAAAGGACAGATATAAATAAACATGGTACCGCTGAAAACAGCATCTTGTCCCTCAAAAAACAAGCCACCATACAGTGTCATCAGCGAAAAAATAAAAAAGTTATAGCTGTCAGAATAAAGTGATGCAAAAACAGTTATTTGTTTCTACAAAATAGTTTTTATTATATAAAAACGACAAAACTTTAAAAAATGACATAAATGAGGTATCGCTATAATCGTACTGAGCCAATGAATAAAACTGCCTTATCAATTTTACCACACATGAAATGGTGTAAACTCCCCACCAAAAGAAATTCATGAATTTCTGGTTTTTGCTCATTCTGTCTCACAAACACCAGAATAGAAAGTGATCAAAAAATGTCATGTGCCTGAAAATAGTACCAATAAAAATGTCAACTCGTCCCACAAAAAACAAGACCTCACATGACTCTGTGGGCCAAAATATGGAAAAATTATAGCTCTCAAAATGTGATGCAAAAACTATTTTTTGCAATAAAAAGCGTCTTTTAGTGTGTGACAGCTGTCAAACATAAAAAACCGCTATAAAAACCCACTATATATAGTAAATCAAACCCCCTTTTATCACCCTATTAGTTAGGGAAAAATAATAAAATGAAAAAATGTATATATTTCCATTTTCCCATTAGGGTTAGGGCTAAAGTTAGGGGTAGGGTTGGGGCTAAAGTTATTGTTAGGGTTTGGTACTAAAATTAGGGTCAGGGTTAGAGTTGGGACTAAAGTTAGGGTTAGGGTTGGGGCTAAAGCTAGGGTTAGGGTTGGGGCTAGAGTTGGGGTTAGGGTTTGGATTACGGTTATGGTTGGCATTAGGGTTAGAGTTGGGAATAGGGTTAGGATTAGGGTTAGTGGTTTGTTAGGGTTAGGTTTGTGGTCAGGGTTATGGTTAGAGTTGGGATTTGGGTTAGGGGTGTGTTGGGGTTAGGGTTGGAGTTAGAATTGGAGGGTTTACACTGTTTGGGTACATCAGGGGCTCTCCAAACGCGACATGGCGTCTGATCTCAATTCCAGCCAATTCTGCATTAAAAAACTCCTTCCATTCCGAGCTCTGCCATGCGCCTAAACAGTGGTTTACCTGCATATATGGGGTATCAGCATACTCAGGACAAATTTTACAACAACTTTTGGGGTCCAATTTTTCCTGTTACCCTTGGTAAAATAAAACAAATTGGATGTGAAGTACATTTTATGTGAAAGAAAGTTAAATGTTCATTTTTTTTAAACATTTCAAAAATTCCTGTGAAGCACCTGAAGGGTTAATAAACTTCTTTAATGTGGTTTTGAGCACCTTGAGGGGTGCAGTTTTTAGAATGATGTCACTTTTAGGTAGTTTCTATCATATAGACCCCTCAAAGTGACTTCAAATGTGATGTGGTACATAAAAAAAATGGTGTTGTAAAAATGAGAAATCGCTGTTCAAATTTAAACCTTTATAACTTCCTTAAAAAAAAATGTTGGCTCCAAAATTGTGCTGATGTAAAGTGGACATGTGGGAAATGTTATTTATTAACTATTTTGTGTGACATAACTCTGATTTAAGGGTATAAAAATAAAATTTTGAAAATTGTGAACGTTTCTAAATTGTCGCCAAATTTTCATTTTTTTCTCAAATAAACGCAAGTTATATCAAAGAAATTTTACCACTAACTGGAAGTACAATATGTCACGAAAAAACAAGCTCAGAATCGCCATGATCCGTTGAAACGAAACCTCACAAAGGGACAGAGGTCAGAATTTTTAAAATTGGCCTTGTCATTAGCATGCAAACCACCATTGGGGGTTAAGGGGTTAAAGGCTGCAATAATCGCTAGAAGTTCCTTGTCTCCCATATCGTAGTTCTTCTCTGCAGGGGTAAGTCTACGGGAAAAGAAAGCACAAGGATGTAACAGAGCCTTCTCTCCAGTTCTTTGACAGAGAATGGCTCCCAACGCCCAATCAGAAGCGACCACCTACACAATGAAAGGATGTGCTGGGTCCGGATGAATCAAAAGCGGAGCTGAAGTGAAACATGACTTAAGCCGATCAAAAGCTTCCTAAGTCTGTGAAGACCACTTAAAGGATATCTCCTTCTTAGTCAGAGAAGTGATGGAACGAACAATCTCTGAAAAATCTAGAATGAAACGTCTATAAAAATTTGCAAAGCCGATAAAGCGCTGAACATCTTTAACGTTCTTAGGCACCGGCCAATCAAGGATTGCTTGAATCTTACTGGATTCTATGTTTAGCCCCTGAGGAGAGATGACATAACCTAAGAATTGTATCTCACAACCATGAAACTCACACTTCTTCTGCTTGATATAAGATGGTTCTAATGCAAACACTTCAAAACCAATTCTTGGTCTTGATGCTCCTTTAAAGAGTCAGAAAAACTTAAAATGCTGTCCAGACAGATCACAACAAACTGGTCCTTTAAATCTCTAAAAATATCATTGACAAGATATTGAAAAGTTGCAGGGGCATTTCACAGCCCAAAAGGCATCATCAAGTATTGAAAATATCCATACTGACATCTGAATGCCGTCTTCCATTCATCACCGGGACAAATACATTTTAGAATATACGCCCTGCAAAGATCTGGTTTATAGAATACTTTGGTATGACAAATTCTTTCCAATAATTCTGGAATCAAAGATAAGGGATACAGATTCTGGATGGTCACCTTATTGAGTTCCTGATAAACGAGGTCCCATCCTTCTTTTTTACAAAAAAGATAGGCGCCAATGTCGGTGAGGAAGAAGGACATGTAAAGCCCTTGGCCAAATTTTCATCAATATACTCCTTCAAAGCTTGGAGCTCAGGAGCCGCCAATGGATATACGTTACTAAAAGGAATAGCTGCCCTGGAAGCAATTCAATAGGACAATCATAATGCCTATGTGGAGGAAACTGATCTGCTTTCTTCTTGTCACAGATGTCAGAGAATTCCTTTTACACAGAATGTAAAGCAAATACCAGTACAGGAGGTTCCGAATCAAGGATTTTTACAGGATGAAAATGATGAAATGGTAAGAAAGGATGTTGAGAAGGCCGAACTTTTAAATTCCTATTTTGCATCTGCTTTCTCTCAGAAAGGAAATGTAACATCAACTGATCTTCATGGGGTCATCGAAGGAATAAAAGAATCCACACTATCCATAAACAGAGAGATGGTCATGGAACACTTAGCTGACATTAATGAATTCAAGTCTCCAGGTCCAGATGAATTACACCCCAGAGTACAGAGGGAGATAGCAGAAGAAATTTTTGAACCACTCTCCATAATCTTTGAAAATTCATGGAGAACAGAAGTCCCAGAAGACTGGAGAAGAGCAAATGTTGTTCCTATTTTCAAAAAGGGGAAGAAGGTGGACCCAGGGAAACTATATTACCAGGAAAGATCTTAGAACAAATTAAACAACATGTATGTAAGTACCTGGATAAGAATGAAGTGATTAACCAGAGTCAGTATGGGTTTGTAACTAATAACTCATGTCAGACAAGCTTAATTTCCTTCTATGATAGAATCACTGTCTGGGTGGATAGGAAAATGCTGTAGATATAGTATACCTTGACTTCAGCAAAGCATTTGACAAGGTATCTCACATAATCCTTATTGAAAAAAAATTACTAAGTATGAAATGGACAAGGCAACTGTTAGGTGGATTCATAACTTGCTTAGTGATCGGTCCCAAAGAGTGGTCGTAAATGGCTGCCCATCCAGTTGGAAGAATGTCTCAAGTGGGGTACCACAAGGCTCTGTCCTGGGCCCTGTATTGTTCAATATCTTTATCAATGATTTAGATGAAGGAATTGAGGGTAGACTGATTAAATTTGCTGATGACACAAAGCTAGGAGGGATAGCTAATACTAAAGAAGAGAGAGAGAGGATTCTAAAAGATATAAATAAACTGGAGCAGTGTGCAGCAACTAACAGAATGGTTTTTAACAGGGAAAAATGCAAAGTACTACATCCGGGCAATAAAAATTACAAAAGAATGGAGGAATAGGACTAAGGCCGGGGTCACACTTGCGAGAAACTCACATGAATCTCGCACCTCAGTACCTTGCACTGCCGCCGGTACTCGGACTGGAGCGTTCAGATGCATAGAAATACATGCAGCTGCACACTCCAGTCTCGAGTGCCGGCGGCAGTGCCGGGTATTGAGGTGCAAGATTTGTGTGAGTTTCTCGCAAGTGTGACCCCGGCCTAAGCAACAGCACATGTGAAAAAGACTTGGGTATACTAATAGATCACAGACTGAACATGAGTCAACAGTGTGATGCAGCAGCAAAAAAGGCAAATGCAATTCTGTGATGTATTAACAGACGCATAGTCTAGATCACGTGAAGTCATTATCCCCCTCTGATCCTCTTTGATCAGACCTCATCTGGAATACTGTGTCCAGTTTTGGGCACCAAATTTTAAAAAAGGCATCAACAAACTGGAGCAAGTTCAGAGAAGAGCGACCAGAATGGTGACCGGTCTGCAAACCATGTCCAATGAGGAATGGTTACAGGATTTGGGAATGTTTAGCTTGCAAAAAAGAATATTGAGAGGAGACTTAATAGCTGTCTGCAAATATCTCAAGGGCTACCACAATGTAGAGGAATCCTCATTATTCTCATTTACACAGGGAAAAACTAGAAGCAATGGGATGTAGACACAGATTAGATATTAGAAAAAACTTTTTGACACTAAGGGTGATCAGTGAGTGGAACAGGCTGCCACAAGAGGTGTTTAATTCTCCATCAATGAAAGTATTCAGACAGAGGCTAGAAAGACATCTGTCTGGGATGATTTCGTGAATCCTGCTTTGAGCAGAGGGTTGGACCAGATGACCCAGGAGGTCCCTTCCAACTCTACCATTCTATGATTCTATGAAGGGATTTCGGAACAGTTTTCATTAATGCTGAATCACTTCTTATTGGAAATGTAATTTCTTTGGTCTCCCAATTGATAGTTGGATTCTGTGAACGCAGCCAGGGAATGCCTAGAATCACAGGAAAATGAGGAGAAGAGATTAATAAAAAAAAAAGCTGTTCCTGATGGTCTGGCTCCAACAAAATGGCAAGAGGTGTGGTCTCCTGATCAACAGGCCAAGAGATTAACGGTGTCCCATCCACCATCTCCATGGCAATTGGAGAAGCTCTATGCTGAATCTCTATACCATGTTCCTAGGCCTATGCAATATCTATAAAATTACCCCCTGCGCCAGAGTTGATCATGGCTGCACTAGAGATCTACTGTGCAGAACACAAGATCTTAATAGGGAGTGAACAGTGAGAGTTTTTTCCTTCTGCTCAGTGGAAGGAGTAGTCATAGAGAGAATGGAATACAGCATTCAACAGTAGGCTAAAGTCATATACATCTGATTCATCATCATAGTTATCATATTCCCCTAATGCTGCTAACAACTTGTTAGGCCACTTGGGACAGTTGATTAGGAAGTGGTCTCATAGGCCGCAATAGAAGCATAGACTTTCCCGGAGGCGATGCTCCCGGCGTTCATTATTTTCATGCCTCTGGTCTGAGTCAAACAGCATAGGAACTACCTCTGTCTCCCGAGTTGTTTTACCTGCAGGAAGGGAAAAGTTAGACATACGATTAAACACCGCCAATTTCTCCTGTCTACGCTCAGTAAGGCGAAGTGTTCACAATGCTGACAGACCTTTCCTAAAAATAGGCAATTGTGCACAACAATCCCAATTAGTTTCCACAGCTAACCTTCTAAAATCAGTGACATATTCAATAACTGAATGTTTACCCTGGCGTAAAGACAGTAAGGCGGTCTCAGCAGAGGCACGGTGGTTAGGGTCATCAAACATTAATGCCATAGCAGCCAAAAAATCATCCAATACATTTAGACGTGGATCACGTGACTCAATCATCGGATTTGCCCAGGCGAGTGCTCGTGATGACACATAGCACCTTAGATCGATCGGTATAAAAGCGGTCAGTGTGCACATGAAAATACAACATATACTGATTTACAAAACCACAAAACTTGTCACTATCACCAATGTATCAGAATGGTGGCAGCTTAGGTGGACTGGCTGCCTGCGGTTGCCCAGGGGGTAAGGCCACTCGTGTCGCCATATGAGCACTTAAGTCCTGAAAGGCCTGTCTATAATGGGACTCCATGCTTTTAAATTTGTCTTCCTGAGTGGCCATTCGAGTACTTAGATCCTGCAGAGTCTGTCCAAACACCTGCTCATTACTTCCAAGCCTCCTAACTTGCTCTGCAGACCGTCCACATCTTCTTGCAGAGATCTAATCATGGCAAAAAACTGTTCAAATTTAGGCTCAGTAGCCATTGTCTCAGCAGATTCCTTATGTGGCTTGTGTATCCTGTAGCAATTATAGTGGAACACTCAGGAACCTCTTGGCTTGAGACAAATGAGTAAACTGAACAAGAGTATGGTAACAAGTCTGTATTACACAAATAAACGTAAAATGAGCAACAGTTCAAGAACGAACAGCAAGCATGGAGATACTAGAAGTAGTTCATATGCAGCACTACTGCAAGTAAAGTCTCTTGGGAGAGGCACACACTAGGGAATGCTGATAATAAGACACAGTTCACAACAGAGCAGGCAGTCTCTGCATAAGAGTCTTGAAAACAGTGGGAGCTGAGCCTGTTAGGAACTCCAGAACAGTAAAATATACTGCCACTGCTCACAAACAAGATTAGCTGAAGCAGGCCTAGCTTACGTGTCCTAAGCGGGCATATATACAGTCATGGCCAAAAGTTTTGAGAATGACACAAATATTATATTTTCACATGATCTGCTGACCTCTGGTTTTTATGTGTGTTTGACAGATGTTTTTATCACAGACAGAAATATAATAATTGCAAACATATGAGTAACAAAAGCTTCTATTGACAGTTAGAATGAGTTAATGCAGCAAGTCAATATTTGCAGTGATGACCCTTCTTCTTCAGGACCTCTGCAATTCTCCCTGGCATGCTCTCAATCAACTTCTGGACCAAATCCTGACTGATAGCAGTCCATTCTTGCACAATCAATGCTTTCATTTTGTCAGAATTTTTAGGTTTTTGTTTGTCCACCCGTCTCTTGATGATTGACCACAAGTTCTCAATGGGATTAAGATCTGGGGAGTTTCCAGGCCATGGACCCAAAATCTCTATGTTTTGTTCCCTGAGCCATTTAGTTATCACCTTTGCTTTATGGCAAGGTGCTCCATCATGCTGGAAAAGGCATTGTTGATCGCCAAACTGCTCTTGGAGGGTTGGGAGAAGTTGTTCTTGGAGGACATTCTGGTACCATTCTTTATTCATGGCTGTGTTTTTAGGCAAGACTGTGAGAGAGCCGATTCCCCTTTGGCTGAGAAGCAACCCCACACGTGAATGGTTTCAGGATGCTTAACAGTTGGCATGAGACAAGACTGGTGGTAGCGCTCACCTTGTCTTCTCCGAATGAGGTGTTTTCCTGATGTCCCAAACAATCGAAAAGGGGATTCATCAGAGAAAATAACTTTACCCCAGTCCTCAGCAGTCCACTGCCTGTACCTTTTGCAGAATATCAGTCTGTCCATGATGTTTTTTCTGGAGAGAAGTGGCTTCTTTGCTGCCCTCCTTGAGACCAGGCCTTGCTCCAAGAGTCTCCGCTTCACAGTGCGTGCAGATGCACTCACACCTGCCTGCTGCCATTCCTGAGCAAGCTCTGCACTGCTGGTAGTCCGATCCGCAGCTGAAACACTTTTAAGAGACGGTCCTGGCGCTTGCTGGTCTTTCTTGGGCGCCCTGAAGCCTTTTTGGCAACAATGGAACCTCTCTCCTTGAAGTTCTTGATGATGCGATAGATTGTTGACTGAGGTGCAATCTTTCTAGCTGCGATACTCTTCCCTGTTAGGCCATTTTTGTGCATTGCAATGATGACTGCACGTGTTTCTTTAGAGATAACCATGGTTAACAGAAGAGAAACAATGATGCCAAGCACCAGCCTCCTTTTAAGTGTCCAGTGGTGTCATTCTTACTTAATCATGACAGATTGATCTCCAGCCATGTCCTCATCAACACACACACCTGTGTTAATGGCGCAATCACTGAAAAGAGGTTAGCTGGTCCTTTTAATGCAGGGCTGCAATGATGTTGAAATGTGTTTTGGGGGATAAAGTTCATTTTCTAGCCAAATATTGACTTTGCAAGTAATTGCTGTTAAGCTGATCACTCTTTATAACATTCTGGAGTATATGCAAATTGCCATTAGAAAAAGTGAAGCAGTAGACTTTGTAAAAATTAATATTTGTGTCATTCTCAAAACTTTTGGCCATGACGGTAGACATCCACCCCACCTATCCTGTAGCATATATAGATATATAGATATGTCCCTCATATGCAGCATACATTATTTATTTATATATTTTTAAAGTACCCAGTATGCTGTGCATCAGAAAAAGGGGTTAAATACATAACATATATATATATATATATATATATATATATATATATATAAAGAGTTTTAAGCAAACAGACTGTCATACAGGTACGGAGGGGCACAGGACCCTGACGGGTTTAACAATCCACAGGGTATTGTGGAAGGAGATATTAAGTTGGCAGTCTGCAGCTTCTCCAGTGATATTGAGGGGGCAGTGTGGTTATTGCAACCTGCAGGAGTTTTTTAATAGAAGAGTTTTCAGGTTCCATTTGAAGGTTCCAAATCTGAGAGATAATTGGACCTATTGAGGTACTGAGTTCCAAAGGGTGGACGATGACCGGGAAAAGTTTTTACATAGATATTTATAGACATATTCTTCCACATATATCATATATAGACATGCATCCCGCATATAATATACTGTGAGACAGTGAGAGTATGTGTGTTGAATGGGGTGTACATTTCACCTAGATACTTTGCTGACTGGTATAAGGGAAATGTATGGCTTTGTAAACCTAGTGGTAGAGAAAGGTCACTACACCTTACATTCAGTACACACTTGCAGCTCAGGCCTGAAACCACTCAGCTGTTAATTAGGAGACCAGAAGTAGGTGTCTGCGAACACAGACAGAGAGCTCGCTTAGTCTGGACAAGGAGTCCAGGCACAAGAAGGAGTCTCCAGGAGTATGAGCTGTCTCAGTCTGGGTGCTCGATGACCCCGGACACAGGAGTAGTCTCTGTGAGAATCCATGCGGATAGCTGCTGAATAGGAGGGGAGCTCTCTCAAGTCTGGACGTTGGATATGCCTTTAGACACAAAGAGGAGCCTCTGCGAACTTCCATGCTGGTAACTACTGAACATATGTGTTGTTTTGGGGACAGGCTGTTAGAGTCTGGACTCGGATAGAGAGGGAAATCTATCTAAGTGTAGTAAGTGGCTGGACAAGCCCAGGGCTTATGTTTATGATTTGGTTTTGCTTATGTTCTGTTTGCTGTGGACTTTAATAAAACTGGTTGCGGCCAGTTTTTTACCAGAACTGCTGTCTGTGAATGAACTGTTTCCATGCCACTCCGTCTACCCGGACGGCGATCCCAGAGCTATATCCCCTGAAAAGCTTACAATTGGTGCTGGAATGTGCGTGCAGCACAGTGGCGAGAGACAGCAATAAAAGGTGAAGTCTGTTGAAGCAGCAGCAGAGAAAGAAAAAAAAAAAAAGTGTGTCAATAAAGGAGAAACGTCTGTTGGAGCAGTCTTAAAGAGACAGTGGCCCTAATAGACTTTGCAAAGAAAAAAAAAAAAAAAAAGTGTTTGCACAGCAAGGCTGAATTTTCTGTGGAAAAGACTGTGGAGTGTGTATGTCTTGAGTGAAGACTGCCATTGTTCAGACAGAGAAGTCTGACAGCATGGATGACAGCATGGAGGGCTGTTTGAACAAATGGCGCAAGTTAATGTGCAACATAAGACTGCCGTGGTTGAGACAGATAAGTCCGGCAGTATGGAGGAGCTCGTTGAGTACCTGGTCCAGGCCCAGCGGAGCATGCAGCAGAGCATGGAGCGGCAGCGCCTGCAGCACCAGCAGCGCATGCAGCAGGCCCAGCAGCAATTCCTGCAGCAGCAGCAGGAGAATAACCGGTTGTTTTTTGAGCAGGTTGCAGCACTACAAAAGACTTGCAGCGCATCGTCCCAAAGTAATGTTGCAAAGTCACCTGCATTGTCCGCTGTAAAGAAGGCGGTAAGACGGTCCCTGAAAAAGATGACACCTCGTGACGATGTGGAGGTATATCTCACTAGGTTTGAGGGACTGGCAGAGAAGGAGAATCTGCCCCTATCTGAATGGGCCATGATGGTCGCACCCTATCTGATTGAAGAACCCCAAAGGGCCTATGCTGACCTGAGCGAGCAGGACAGCCAAGACTATGCCAAGCTGAAAGCGGAGATTCTTACCCGGCTGGGTGTTACGGTGACAGCCCGTGCCAGGGGAGTTCATGACTGGAGATGCAGTTGGGAGTCTGCAGTCAGCAAACCTGATTATGGAGTTGAAAAGATGATAGTGGACCGCTACACCCAAGCACGTCCTCCTGAGGTACAGCCAGAGGTCGGACAAGGAGACCACCAGGATGCCAATCGTCTGGTCAGCCTGATGGAGAGGGCCTTCGCCACCAAAGACTGCCTCCATGACCAGCCGTCTGAGAGGTCGTCACTTCAGAGTTCCTGGACGCCGAACTCTCCCGGTAAGAGCGTTCCAGCTGTTGGGGTCGTGTGGGTGGGAGAGTGTGATGGACAGTGTTGGAGATGTCGTGAAATTGCAGCCAACTGTCCAATAGAAGGGGAGCCTATGTGTTGTGATGTTGGCGGATCCCTCTCTCCCTGCGCAGAGCCTGTGTGTGTGTCCACCTCAGCCGAAGAGACTGGACCACAGGGGTCCCCGGTGGTTGTAAATGACTGCCCAGCACAGGCCCTCTTGGACTCAGAGAGTCCAGTGACTTCCGTATGGGACAGCCTGATTGATAGGGACTTTATCCCTGATAAACACCTGAGTGTGGTGTGCGTCCATGGAGACACCAAAGTCTACCCAGAGACTGTCGTGGACTTGATCCCCAAACGCGGGGAGGTTTCATGTGAAGTGGGGGTAGTGAAGAACCTGGTGCCCCCCGTCATATTGGGTAATGACTTTCCCCGGTCTAAGGATCTCTGGGGGAAAAATGTTTCTGATGGACAGTGTGATGAAGCTCCTATTGAGGGTGCGCAGTCCCGAGGGGCGGAACACAATGCTAGTGGGCCGTTAAACTTATGTGATAATGATGATGATGATGATGATAATGATAATGATGATGATGATCATGATAATGATGATGACCATGATAATGATGCTGATGCTGATAATGATAATGATGATGATCATGATAGTGATGATGATACTGATCATAATCATGATAATGATATTGATAATAATGATGACTGTGATAGTGATGAAATTCCTTTGCAGGTGGTGTTGGGAGACGAGGATGGTGGTTCTCGGGAACCGAGTGTCCCTGACTTACCTGTGTCCTGTGACAATTTTGAGAGTGAGCAGTGGCGAGACCCCTCTCTTAAAACGGCCCAGGAAAATATAAATGTTCTAAATGAGGTTTCCCAAGAGCCTGGCTCTGAGGAGAGGTTTCCTCATGTTGCCATAAACACTCACCTGTTGTATAGGGACACTGAAGTCCAGGGAGAGGTCGTGAGCCAGCTCCTAGTACCTGAGCTATATGGAAGTATAGTGCTGGGGTTGTCACATAGTCACATACTTGAGGGACCACCTGAGGGAAACCAGGGACCAGATGGTGAAGTTAATGTTGTGGATGACATGTTAACTAAGGTTCCAGATCAAGATGTGAATGAGAATGAATTGTATAACCCTGACAGTGAGCAGGATGTGAATGAAAATGAAGTGTATAACCCTGAAAGTGAGCAGGATGTGAATGAGAATGAATTGTATAACCCTGACAGTGAGCAGGATGTGAATGAAAATGAAGTGTATAACCCTGAAAGTGAGCCAGATGTGGCTGAGAAAAAGGGGTCAGACAGGGATAGTGGTAGTGATAGTGAATCATCTGATGACAATCAAGCAACCAGTGCAAATGAGGAAGGCATGGTAGCAGAGGAGGTTGAGAGTCCTGAGAGGAAGGCTGATGCTGACCTTGCAGTCGGACAGAAGATGGCATCTGAAGATGTTTTACAGTTGGCCGGTTCCCTGGCGAAGACTAAGGTGAAAGGAGGAGAGCTGAGCTTTAAAGGCAGGACTCTGAAACTGAACACAGCCCAAGTAGATGCTGTTGGAAATGTGAAGTTACCAAGGTATTGTGTGGATCTGTATTGTGCCAAGGACTCTGAGGGAGATGCTGCAGAGGTGGAAAAAGCCATAGAAGTGGTAGTCACCAAGCCAGATGCCTCATCAGAAGATGAGGTCTCAAGTGAAGCTGTGAGGAACAAGACTGAAGATATGGGGACTGACTCTGTCCAGGAATCTGTTTCTGCCGAAGACAGCGGCGTGGACGGGTTACGGTCCGGATCAGTAGCTGGCATTGGTGAGCTCAAGCGCACTTTCAGGGAGGCTACATCGGAGCCACGTCCCAACAAATGGGAAAAGCGATGTGTCACTCCGTTGCCGCTACAGACACACGGGAGCCCAGATGGGATGCAGAACGTGGTAGAAGAGGATGAATTATGTGTACCGAAAAAGAAAAACGATCAGCTTCCTCTACAGTGCCAATTGTGGGAACAGTGTGGCTCAAAATGGTCAGAGACCATGGCATGGGTGCTTAAGTTCTGTGAAATAGAATTTATGAACCAACTGATATTTAAGAAAGTAGATGTGCTAAAAAAGGTTCAGGGGGAATTAGAGAAAGGTGACAAAACCCCTATACCTCCTGTGACAGTTGGTGACACAGGGTCAGTGCCCCAAAAACAGGAGGTACGAGAGTTTCTGTGGAAGAATCAGCAGAGGTGTTCTGACGTGCCTGGTCGTACTTCTCTGGCCAGGCACTATATCGAAACTGAGCCCGGCCCTAAGGTCAAGATGAAACCGTGCAGGATACCCGAGGCCCGCAGAGAGCATAGGCCTGGGAGGGTACAGGGTAGTACGGATGCTTCAGATGAAGAGAAAGCTGATGTTGGCTATGACTCAGGTGAAGATACAAATGACAGTGGTGAAGATGAAGCTGATGAGGGCCATGACTGGTCCAGAGTTCACTGTCTCTGTTGGATTGTTAATCAGCCCTCCGGTCTGGATGACCAGCCCTCCGGTCTGGAGAAGAGGGGGGGGATATGTGAGACAGTGAGAGTATGTGTATTGAATGGGGTGTATATTTCACCTAGCTACTTTACTGACTGGTATAAGGGAGGTGTGTGGCTTTGTAGACCTAGTGGTAGAGAAAGGTCACTACACCTTACATTCAGTGCACACTTGCAGCTCAGGCCTGAAATCACTCAGGTGTTAATTAGGAGACCAGAAGTAGGTGTGTTGGAACACAGTCAGAGAGGACGCTTAGTCTGGACACACAGGAAGGTGTCCCGGCACAAGAAGCGGTCTCCAGGAGTGGGAGCACGCTTAATCTGGACAAGGGGTCCAGGTACAGAAGGTGTCTCCAGGAGTGTGAGCTATCTCAGTCTGGGTGCAGGAAGGACCCCGGACACAGGAGTAGTCGCAGTGAGAATCCGTGCAAATAGCGGCTGAATAGGAGTGGATCTCTCTCAAGTCTGGACATGGAAGGTGCCTTCAGACACAAGGAGGAGTATCTGTGAAACTCCATACTGGTAACATATATCAGATGTGTTGTTTTGGGTCAGGCTGGTAGAGCCGGGACCCGGATAGACAGGGCAATCTATCTATGTGTAATTAGTGGCTAGACAAGCCTAGGTTTTCTGTTTATGCTTTATTTTTATCTGTGTGCTGTGGACTTTAATAAAGCTGGTTGCAGCCAGTTTTACACCAGAACTGCTGTCTGAATGAACTGTTTTCGTGCCATTCTGTCTACCCAGACAGCGATCCTAGAGCTATATCCCCTGGAAATGTTACACCCCTATACCTTCTGTGATAGTTGGTGACACATGGTCAGTGCTCCAGGGACAGGAGGTACGTGAGTTTCTGAGGAAGAGTCAGCAGAAGTGTTCTGATGTGCCGGGTCGTACTTCTCTGGCCAGGCACTATATCGAAACTGAGCCCGGCCCTAAGGTCAAGATGAAACCGTGCAGGATACCCGAGGCCCGCAGAGAGCATAGGCCTGGGAGGGTACAGGGTAGTGCGGATGCTACAGATGAAGAGAAAGCTGATGTTGGCTATGGCTCAGGTGAAGATACAGATGACAGTAGTGAAGATGAAGCTGATGAGGGCCATGACTGGTCCAGAGTTCACTGTCTCTTTTGGATTGTTGACCAGCCCTCCGGTCTGGATGACCAGCCCTCCGGTCTGGAGAAGAGGGGAGGGATATGTGAGACAGTGAGAGTATGTGTGTTGAATGGGGTGTACATTTCACCTAGATACTTTGCTGACTGGTATAAGGGAAATGTATGGCTTTGTAAACCTAGTGGTAGAGAAAGGTCACTACACCTTACATTCAGTACACACTTGCAGCTCAGGCCTGAAACCACTCAGCTGTTAATTAGGAGACCAGAAGTAGGTGTCTGCGAACACAGAGAGAGAGCTCGCTTAGTCTGGACAAGGAGTCCAGGCACAAGAAGGAGTCTCCAGGAGTATGAGCTGTCTCAGTCTGGGTGCTCGATGAACCCCGGACACAGGAGTAGTCTCTGTGAGAATCCATGCGGATAGCTGCTGAATAGGAGGGGAGCTCTCTCAAGTCTGGACGTTGGATATGCCTTTAGACACAAAGAGGAGCCTCTGCGAACCTCCATGCTAGTAACTACTGAACATATGTGTTGTTTTGGGGACAGGCTGTTAGAGTCTGGACCCGGATAGAGAGGGAAATCTATCTAAGTGTAGTAAGTGGCTGGACAAGCCCAGGGCTTATGTTTATGATTTGGTTTTGCTTATGTTCTGTTTGCTGTGGACTTTAATAAAACTGGTTGCGGCCAGTTTTTTACCAGAACTGCTGTCTGTGAATGAACTGTTTCCGTGCCACTCCGTCTACCCGGACGGCGATCCCAGAGCTATATCCCCTGAAAAGCTTACAATACATAGACAAGTCCCCCACTTATAGCATATATAAACAATATACTGTAGCATATATAGACTTTCCCACATATAGCATATGTAGACATGTCCCATTCCACATATAGCATGCCGCTCACATATAGTATATAGACATTCTGCCCCTTGTAGCATATTACCATATTAGGTTATACAGATGTTTATTTCCAAAAGTTTGCAAAAAAAGAGTGGTCCAAAAGTCCAGCTGAGAGGTATAAAAAACTTGTTGATGGTTATAGGAAGTGATTGATTGCAGTTATTTATTCCAAAGAGTGTGCAACCAAATAATAAGCTGAGATTGCCAACAATTTTGTCTGGCCCAATTTTTTTCTTTTTGTGTAAAATGATGTCCAATTTGTCTATTTTTGTGTTGTTCCAATACACACAAAGGAAATAAACATGTGTATAATAAAATATGTGTAATTGCAATAATATTCTGGGAGGAATACTTTATTTACTGGAACAATTTCAAGGGTACCAACAGTTTCTTCCATGACAATATAGATTTCTTATTTTTGCACACTCAAAATAATGCCAACAGAGCTGTTTAACGGTCTGCCTTTTGCAAAGTGAATTGATATTTTCAGTGATACAATTTTATTTTTACATAAGACTTTTGATTTCCTTTTTTTTCTTGTCAGCATGATGAAAAAGCTACATTTTTTTTTAATTTTTCTTTTTTTACAATGCTCACAGTATGGGACAAATAAAATTTTTGACTACATTTCCACAATGAGCTTTTGGTGTGTTGGAATATGCTTGGTGCAACAACTCCATTTCTATCTATGAGTGTTTAGTTGCTAGATTGTATGCTGTTTATAAAGTTAAAAAAAACTTCCAGATGCTTAAATAGGAAGATCATGTGACTGAATTTCCTGTTTTCCTGTGTCTGTGTATGATAGAAGCAGCCTGCTGTAGATCCTGCACAGATAGAGACACACAAATGATTTATTCCTGATCTATTAAGCTTATCATATATTGTTCCTGTGTAAGGTTCTTTGTACATGTTCTTGAAACTCAGTTTTTCCGTCAGCCATTTTGCTTTCTGTCTTGCTGCAGCTATCTTGCCCTCAGTCAATATGGAGTTTCCAGATTTCATGTTCCCGCCCTGATTCTCTCCCTCTTGCTTCTTAAGCAGCCACAGCTGAGCAATCAGTGCTTCAGAATCTAGCCTGCAGTGAACCTGTGACCTGACTCCTGGAAGCCTTGGACTTTGTACTCCAGCTATTCCTACTGAGGAACTCTGGAACACTTGTGGACTCTGGAACCCTGCTCTTTGAAAGATCCACGTTTGCATGGACTTACGGTAACAGAGAAGAAGATCCTGAACCTGTTGTGGAGAGTGATTGCTGAGCTTAAGTTACTCTGGCCTGCTGTGTCTCCTGCTTCTGTATCTGCAAACTGTGTGACTATTTTTGCCACTTGTATGAAGTAATACAAGACCTTCTATATCAAACCTGTGTCTCATGTATTTTCATCGCACCCAAGCACAAGACGCTATATGAACTGTACTACATACATTGCAAGATTCTGAAGCCAAAACGTTAGTGTCTGCTGGGTCTGGGAAGGCTGTGTCTGCTGTAACTGTGGATATCAGACGTCCGCTTGTACTTTCTGTGATGACAGTGGTTGTGACTTCTCACAACCATTCCAGGTGAGCAATTCCCTTAAGTTTTTTTTTTCTGCAGTGTTACCACAGGTAAACACTATTGTTTTTTTTTCTTTCCTCTTTTGTGTCTGCTGTAACTGTGGATATCAGATGTCCGGTTGAACTTTCTGTGATGATAGTGGTTGTGACTTCTCACAACCATTCCAGGTGAGCAGTTCCCTTAATTTTTTTTTCTCTCTGCAGTGTTACCACAGGTAAACACTATTGTTTTTTTTTTCTCCTCTCCTTCCAGTACTCCTGTCTTAAAAGATCTGGAAAATGGAGGCCCGCATAAAAGATCTTTGCGGAGTGACTGATAATATCCTTGCAGATTTACAGACTATAAAAACCCGTTTTACAAACCTACAGGACCTCACTAATCACAATTTGCAAGTGTTTGGACAGACTGCCCAGGATTTGCGAGCCAGGATTGAGGTTCTAGAGGAGCGAGTCCAGGCTCCTGCCGTAGCCCCAAGTTCTGGGATTCCCAAGTTGCCCCCTTTTCGTTTTGGCGGTGAACGTGAAAAATTCAGGGGATTTATTAACCAATGCAATTTGTTTTTTTCTGCACATGCTTCACAATTTCCCACTGAACGATCTAAAGTGCTTACTATAATTATGTTACTGACCAACAAGGCTTTGATGTGGGCAAACCCTCTGATTGAGACTGAGGATGAATGTTTGGATCATCTTGATGCTTTCATTTCAGCCATGGGGCAGGTGTTTGATGACCCCAATAGAGGTGCAACAGCTGAAGCAGCCATGTTAACCTTGCGCCAAGGTAAGCACTGGTAGCCGAATATGCCTTGGATTTCAGGAGATGGGCTCTTGATACCACCTGGGACAGTTCCGCCAAAAAATCTATTTTTCGAAAGGGGTTGTCTCCACTAATTAAGGATGAACTTGCTCGTGCCGACCCTCCCACTGCGTTAGGTGATTTTATTAACTACTGCATCCGTATTGATGCTCGCCTGACTGAACGCAGGCAAGAGAGATGGTTCGAAAGCAATCGCACTAACCTTTTCCTACCTTCCTCCCCAGCTAAGGAACCTTTGAGTAGGATCACACGGGAACCTGAACCTGAACCCATGCAGGTAGACTCTTTACAAAGACGGGTTAGTGATGCACGCAAAGAACATCGTTTTAAGGAAAATCTATGTTTCTATTGTGGTAAGTCAGGGCACTTCATTATAAACTGCCCCAGCCGTTCTCGTAAGACTACTGCAGCACTCATTCACTGTGAGTGTTGCGAGAGGAGATCTGTCAGGTCCGAGCCTCAGGCTCCAGAGAGATCTGCAGCAACAGATATTGATTTCTCGGACTTAAACTCCGTTACTTCTGAGGACGATGACTGTGTAAACGCTTCAATTTTTCAAGTTTCCTCAGCGGTGTCCCAGCTGAGTTGTAGGAAAAACAATTCTCATTGCTTCCTTTCCATCAAACTCTGGGTTGACTCAGTCTGGGTGTCTAGCTCTGCTATGATCGACTCAGGGGCAAGTGGGAATTTTATGGATGTCTCCTTTGCTCTGAAACAGGGGATACGTTCAGTGAAGAAGGCTACTCCAGTACAGATGGAAACTGTGGATGGCTCCCTGCTGACCTCTGGACCAGTGGATCAGGAAACGGAGCCTTTGAGGGTCCTTATGGGTAAAGATCATCAAGAGAAACTGTCCTTTATGCTTATCTCTTCTCCCCACTTTCCCATTATTCTAGGGCTACCATGGCTGCAGGCTCAGAACCCTACCATTAACTGGGAGACCAAGGAATTACACTTTCAAGAGAAACAGATGAGTCCAGAAGTTTCAGCTTGCTCTGTTCCTAAAGGAACCATGTCAGTCCCTGAACTACCAGCTGTATACCAGGACTATGTGGATTTATGTGACAAGAAGAACGCTGACCAGCTTCCCCCTCACTGTCCATATGATTGTCCAATTGAATTATTGCCTGGAGCAGAGATACCTTTTGGTAAGATCTACCCCCTGGCGGGGCCTGAGCTAAAGGCTTTAAAGGATTACATAGACGAAAATCTAGCCAAGGGCTTCATACGCCCCTCTTCATCTCCTGCAGGGGCACCCATCTTCTTTGTGAAGAAGAAAGATGGATCTCTGAGACCCTGCGTAGACTATAGGGAACTCAATAAGGTTACTATTAGAAACCGTTATCCATTGCCTTTAATCCCTGAGTTATTGGAGAGAGTGCGGCATGCCAAAATTTTCTCTAAATTGGATCTCCGTGGGGCCTATAACTTGGTCCGTATTAGACCTGGGGATGAATGGAAGACTGCATTCAGGTCACGCTATGGACACTTTGAATATCTAGTTATGCCTTTTGGTCTGAGTACCGCCCCAGCCACTTTCCAACACTTGGTGAATGACATCTTCAGGGATCTCCTAGATACATTCGTGGTGATTTATTTGGATGATATTCTAATTTTTTCTAACTCCACAGAGGAACATCATGGACATGTGAGAATGGTCTTGGAACGTCTAAGACAAAACCATCTTTACATCAAACTTGAAAAGTGTGAATTCCATAGGACCGAAATTCAATTTCTGGGGTATGTACTGTCTACACAAGGAATTAGTATGGATGGAAGCAAGACCCAAGCCATCAAGGATTGGCCAAGTCCTAGAAATGTGAAGGAGGTGCAGCGCTTCATCGGGTTTGCCAATTTCTATAGACGTTTCATTAGGAATTTCTCTGAGGTAGTGTCACCTATCACCCAACTTACCCGGAAAGAGTCTAGGTTCTCCTGGACTCCCAAGCCCAGGAAGCATTTTCCCGTCTAAAAGATAAATTTACCACCGCACCTATCTTGGTACATCCCAACCCCGAACTTGCCTTCATAATAGAGGTGGATGCTTCAGACTGTGCCGTTGGAGCTATACTCTCTCAGAGAACAGGTGAGAAGAATGTCTTGCATCCCTGTGCCTTCTTTTCCCAGCAGTTGTCTTCGGCTGAGAGGAACTACGATGTGGGCAATAGAGAGTTGTTGGCCATTATTGCCGCCTTCAAAGAATGGAGACACCTTCTTCAGGGAGCTGCACAGCAAATAGTCATCCTGACAGACCATCGTAACCTTGAATTTATCAGGTCGGCTAAGTGCCTGACTCCTCGCCAGGCTCACTGGAATCTTTTCTTAAACCAATTTAATTTTGTCATTTCTTATAGACCAGGATCGCGCAATGGAAAGGCTGATGCACTCTCTAGGATTCATTCAGCAGAGACCCGTCCACTTACTCCTCCTAAGACTATTCTTCCTGACTCTAGATTCCTGGGAGTGATTCATAATCAAGACCTACTTAAGGACATCAAGGAAGCATACCAAGCGGATTCCTTGTTGGCACAACCCCCAAGGGACGTAAGTCTTGTCTTTAAGAATGGTGTGTGGATTCTGGGACAACGTCTGTATATTCCTGAAACAGTCAGATTGAGAGTATTGCAACTCATTCACGATTCCAAGATAGCTGGGCATAGAGGAATTCTAAAGACACAGGAATTTCTTTCTCGTTTCTTTTGGTGGCCCACTTGCAGGAAGGATGTTTTAAATTATGTCACTTCATGTGAAGTCTGTGCAAGATGCAAAACACCTCGCTCCTCACCAACTGGTCTGTTACAACCTCTTCCCACCCAGTCCCGCCCGTGGGGATCCATTTCTATGGACTTCATTGTGGAGTTACCAACCTCTCAAGGGAAAAACACCATTCTAGTGGTGGTTGATCGTTTAACAAAGGCAGCTCATTTTATCCCTTGTGTCGGCTTACCCACTGCAAAACAGACATCAGATTTGATGATTAAAGATGTGTTTCGCTTACATGGAGTACCGGATGAGGTTATTTCGGATCGAGGGGTGCAATTCACTTCAAGGTTTTGGCAAAATTTCTGTGCAGCATTGGACATTAAAGTAAACCTTTCTTCTGCTTTTCATCCCCAGACTAATGGACAGACCGAACAAACCAATCAAACTCTGGAGCAGTATCTCCGCTGCTTTATCTGCCACCTACAGGATGATTGGGTGGATCTACTTCCATTGGCTGAGTTCTCTTATAACAACTCTCAGAGCGCCTCCACTAAGCAGTCTCCTTTTTACTCCAATCTAGGTTATCATCCTAACATTCTTCCACAATTTCCCATAGAAACGCCTTTACCAGCAGTGGCTGAAAGAATCACGTCTTTACAGAAGAATATGGATCTTCTAAAGGAGAATCTGGAATTGGCTCAGGAAAGGTACAAGAAAGCAGCAGATAAATTTCATAAACCTGCACCAGCTTTTAAGGTAGGAGACCTGGTCTGGCTGTCAACCAGAAATCTTAAGTTAAGGATTCCATCGTCTAAGTTGGGACATAAGTACATTGGACCCTATAAAATCAGTAAAATTATAAGTATCGTTGCTTGTCGTCTCCAACTGCCTAGAACTATGAGAATCCACCCTGTCTTTCATGTATCCCTACTAAAGGCTGCAACACCCAATACGTTTCCTGGACGTTCTTCTCCTTGCCCTGACCCAGTGCTAGTCGATGGTCAGGAAGAATTTGTGGTGGAAAGAATTCTAGATTCCAGGTTATACAGAAATCAGTTACAATATTTGATTAAATGGCAGGGCTACCCAGTGGAGGACAACTCATGGGAACCGGTCAATAACGTTAATGCTCCTCGTTTGCTCCGCCAGTTTCATCAGAGGTACCCAGACAAGCCTGGTCTGAGGCCATCCGGAGGTTGTCCCTAAGGGGGGAGTAATGTAAGGTTCTTTGTACATGTTCTTGAAACTCAGTTTTTCCGTCAGCCATTTTGCTTTCTGTCTTGCTGCAGCTATCTTGCCCTCAGTCAATATGGAGTTTCCAGCTTTCATGTTCCCGCCCTGATTCTCTCCCTCTTGCTTCTTAAGCAGCCACAGCTGAGCAATCAGTGCTTCAGAATCTAGCCTGCAGTGAACCTGTGACCTGACTCCTGGAAGCCTCGGACTTTGTACTCCAGCTATTCCTACTGAGGAACTCTGGAACACTTGTGGACTCTGGAACCCTGCTCTTTGAAAGATCCACGTTTGCATGGACTTACGGTAACAGAGAAGAAGATCCTGAACCTGTTGTGGAGAGTGATTGCTGAGCTTAAGTTACTCTGGCCTGCTGTGTTCTCCTGCTTCTGTATCTGCAAACTGTGTGACTATTTTTGCCACTTGTATGAAGTAATACAAGACCTTCTATATCAAACCTGTGTCTCATGTATTTTCATCGCACCCAAGCACAAGACGCTATATGAACTGTACTACATACATTACATCCTGTTTGTTCCAGAGTAAAGAAGCTCTGTTGTCGGGGCGTGGCCTAGGCAGCACACAGGATGGATGCATTTTACCACAGCTCCTGCTCCTAGACAAGGAAAAACAAGTGAAATTGCACCAAGAAATTAATTTAACCAGTTGAAATTGCATCCTTACTGATAGAAAGGCAAGTGGATTGAACAAGACCAATCTGGCTTGAACTGCAGCTTACAAGGGGGCACTTTAATCCCTGGAGATCTGCTGGAGAGTACAAGCAAAGGAACATCCTCACACCAAAAAGAAAGAAGGACTCATCCTCAGGAGACAAGCTAAGGAGGTGAGGGGGGGAAGCTCTGAGGGGTCTTACCTGAGATTCAGTGCCACGTGCACCCTCTGTCCCCCTATCCCCCAACTAATTGCTCTTGACTGTTTGCCTGATCACCCTCTCTGATCCTCCTGTGACTTGCTGTGTATTCTGGTGCATCAGCTCACACACAGCTCTGTCTGCCTGGGAGCTTCTCTTGGCAGCCAGCCAGCTGCAGATTGCAGGAGGCCATCCACCTCACTGCTTCCCGGGGGCTGCTCTGCTTGGAGGGAGCAGAAATATAACTGTGACTGAGACAAGGGAGTGGGGAGAGCAACAGAGAGCTCAGGGAGACAGGAAAGCAGCACCATCTTGTTGCTCAGCACCATAGCTGGCAGAGCTCATAGTGTTTTAAAGTGTGTGAAACAGATCAGCAGCTCAATGTACATCAGAGACTTCTGCCACAGACTCCTGACAGGCTCCACAAGAGAGGAAAATAGTTAAATAAACTTGGAAACTGGATGCCTGAGTGGACCCCTGTTATGTTTAGGTAGCTGAGGAGGACAGGAACAACAGCAGGGCAGCCGAACACCTGAGATGTTGGTAACTGATGGGTTGCAGATTCCTAAACTAACGACACAACTAGAGGTAGCCGTGGAGCGTTCCTACGTTGATCCTAGACGCCTCGTCACAGCCTGAGAGATAACTACACCTAAAGACAGAAAGATGAAAGCTATCTGCCCCAGAGCAGATCCAAAGAAAATAGGAAGCCCCCAAACATACAATGGCGGCTAGACAAGATGAAAATACAAACATAGGCAGAAAATAGACTGAGCAAATGCTGAGGCCACAAGCTGACTAAATAGGATAGGACAGGAGAGATTACTTTCTGCAACCCAGAAAACCCTACAAAAATCCAACAATTCTGATTACAAAAATGCTGAGATCACACAATCTCGCCACCCACTAAATCAGATCTCAGTGTGAACAAAAACCAAGTCGCAGCCGCTGAAAAATCAAGAAAAAGCAAATGAGCAAATAACAGTGGCTGCAGATAAACTGTGAAGAGCTCAGGCCCCAGGAGGGGACCTGGCTGACCTCCACAAAAGTGCAGAAAACAATGCAAAAAGCAAACACAAAAAGAAAAGTAAAAAATATCTTATCTGAAAGCAGGAGATGCAGGCAAGACTCCAGCTAACTTCCAAATGAACCAGGAACCACAATTGAGACAAGAACAATTGATGACCAGCAACCATCATGGGAGGGAACCTCCCTTATATCAGACCAGTCCGTGAACCCAGATTGCCACTCCTCGCTGAAAGGTTCAGTACTGTCTGTAACCACCAGAGGGAGCCTCTGTTCAGAAACCATCTCTAGCACATTCATAACAGACCCCTCCCCCTCACAACAGCACAAGGCAGGCACTTTCTGATACATCAAACACAAAGGGAGAGGCAGAAAAGAGCCTCTATTCACTATACCCCTGCATCTTAAGAAGCACTCCTAGCTGCTGTTACATACTTTAAACTCTCACAAGCCTAACTATATATTTGTGTGAAAGAAGAAAGAAGGGAAATAAAAAGGAATGTGAAACAACTTGTGAAGTCACACAGATGAACAGTACTCAAAGTTTCATCTAAACATAGTGCCATCTACTGCACCTCAGGTGAAATTGCATGACCTATTAGCATACTTGACCACTCTGATTTTTCATAGCAAGTCTTCTGCCACCATCTACAACTCTTAAGTGGAATAAGATTCCCTCCCCTTTTTTTTTTTGTACAATTCTAGTATAGAACACTGGTTCGCTCACATGATTTAATCACCTAGCACTTCTCCCGGTGTAGTTATATTAAATCAGACCACAAAATGGGAAGATCTATTAAAACTCACACTGATGAGTCAAGCAAACCCCATAAGACACCTAAAAAAATCCAAGATGAAGACAAGACTCAAAAATGTCCACTCACTGAAACTTCTAAGGGCAGTAAATCTCAGAGAGCCTCGTACAAATTGAAGTTTGGTTCACTTCCGACCAATCATTGGTCAGGTAGCGATGAAGATACGGATTCTATACAAAATGATCCAGATATAAAGGAAAGCCCTACCCACGGCTGTGTACATGAAAAACCTATTTAAAGACTTCACCCAAGCGGTAAAGGAAGAGATAGCGGATCTCAGAAATGATGTTAAGATTGTTCACGACAGAGTACAAAACTTAAGGTACTGCCACACTAAGCGATCACACTAGCGATCACGACAACGACGCAAGCTAACGAGATTGTTGGTGTGATCGCTTTAAGGTCGCTAGTAGCTTCCAAACAGGACGATCTCATTAACGACGCATCAGCGATCAGCGATCTGTATAACGACTTCGGCGGTCGTTGGGACGTGCCACACAGCATGTATTGTTAAAGATCATGACCTCGATAGGCGTGATTGAGCGCAACCATTTCCACGCCCCTCAGCACAGATTGGTGGTCACTATTTATGTCATGACTGTTTGTCACAGCTCTCTCGCTTTGTGATTGGATGACCGCGTCATAAAAGATGACGTATCAGCGCTCCTTTCCATTGCTCTCGAGCAGAAGCGGTTCTTTCAAATCTCCAGCATCGTTCCAGTGCGTCCTGCTAGCCTTCTTTGCAGCTTCTGCGATCCAGTTTGTGCCACTATTGTGTTTTGCCGCGATCCAGTCTGCGTCGTTATATATATATATTTTTTTTCTGCGATCCAGTCTGTGCCTCTATTGCATTTGCTGCGATCCAGTCTGTGCCTCTTGCATTAGCTGCGATCCAGGCTGTGCCGGTATATTTTTTGCGATCCAGTTTGTGGCGCTATTGCGTTTCCCTTTTATTTATTTATCTTTTTCAGGATCACAAACAAGACTTGTAAGGTAGGTATTTTTTTTGTCACATTTAATTTTTAATTTTTTTTTAATTTTACAGATCCATTTTTCGATCCCAGCTGTTGTTAACCATTGTCGTCCATCAATTTTTTTTTTTTTTTTGCCATTGTTTTTTGTTTGCCATTGTTTTGTTCTGGCACGCCCACCACCACCATTTTATGATCACTGCTGTTTTTACTGTAGTTGTCCATCTATGACTTTTATTTTGATCTGCCATTGTTTTCTCCTGCTGCGCCCACCACCACCATTTTATGAACCCTGCTGTTTTTACCGTAGTTGTCCATCTATGATTTTTAGTTTGGTCTGCCATTGTATTCTCCTGCTGCGCCCACAACCACCATTTTATGATCCCTGCTGTGTTCTATGTTGTAGGCTATGTAAGCATTTTATTTAACCATTCTGCCGTTCTCACATAATCCTTTTTTTATTACAGATGGCCGATAAGCATGAATTTCTGCGGGAATTCATCGAGATGTACCGCTCGATGCCTTGACTGTGGAAAATAAAGTCGGCGGATTACTGCAACAGGCTAAAAAAGAAGGACGCATACCAAAAACTGGTGGAGCTGTGCAAGAACCTTAACCTCGATGAACCAGCGGATGAGTCATTGGTCAAAAAACTTATTCAGGCCCTCCGCACTGTTTACAAAAAAGAGTTAAATAAAGTCCAAAATTCTACCAAATCTGGAGCCGGGGCCGAAGATGTGTATGTCCCCAAATTGTGGTACTTTGAGCTGTTTTCTTTCACAAGGGACCAAGAAGTACCCAGACAAGCGACTTCCATGTTGGATCTAGACCCAGTGATCCAGCCGGACTCCCCTGTCGTACATGTAAGTACCTTTGTATTAAAACTAGTGTTGAGCGATACTGCTCGATATCTAAAAATATCGGATCGGAATGGTATCGCCGATATCACTAAATATCGTCGATATCCGATTCCGATACCGGAAGTCCAGTGTAAGTCTATGGGAACCAAATATCGACATTAAAAAAAAACATTCTTGCCTTGTTGGTTAATTGTACATGAAGGAAAACAACAAAGACTAATGTAGAATGTATTGGGGGAGGTTGAGGAGACAATAAAGGCATACATGTTTAACCCAATGCATTGGAATAGCATTAATATATTTTTTTTTGGAAATACGTTTGGATTGACTAACAAATTGACAATGTTGTTAACCTTTTTTCTATTTTGGCAAATATGTATGTTTCACAACTTCCATGCTCTTCACCTTTTTAACTTTTGCCAGTGCCACACTTTCTCCTTCATAATCTTCAGCAGCATCATCTTTCTCATCAAATTATTCTTCATCTTCACCTTCTTAATCTTCTTCTTAAACTTCTTGCTATTCATGTTTTTGTTTACATTACTCATATTGTTATTATTAAACTAATTAATCTTCTTCATATTCAAATTCTTCATCTTCTTCCTCTTCATCTTCTTCATCATATTCTTATTTGTGACAGAGATTCCTGTACTTGTAATCTGTAAAAGTATGAATTGTTCATCCTTCCGTTCTTGCTGTCACAAAAGATTTAAATTACAACAGTATTTGTCCGTGTTCAGTTTAGCCTGCAGCAGCAGGCATTTTCCAGGGGCACCACGAGGAGGAACGGACTCACCCCCATACACTGCTTAGTCTTCTTCTGCTTAGAATTTAGAGCATATATTTTGCTCTTCATTTTGGTCTTATACTTCATGTTCTTCTGCTTTTTGATCTTCTGCTTATTGTTCTGCTGTCTCTTGTTCTGTATCTTGTAGTTTGTCTTAACCTTCTTTGTCCTGTTGGTGATCTTCTTCTGGGTAATCTTTTATTTTTTCTTTGTGATGGTGTTCAGGCTGGTTGGCTTCATGCTCGTCATCCTTGTTGTCGTCATCTTCTTCTGGGTGGTCTTTAAGGTCGTCTGATTTCCAAGAACCAGCTGACGTTACTGGAACCCTGACGGGTATCAGATAGAGCAAGAGACAATGGAAGTAACGAGGACCAGCTGACTGTGCTGGAACCCGGAGGGGCAGCAGAAGGAAAAGAGGCAATGTCACAACCGAGTACTAGCTGACGTTACTGTGACACGGTTACTAAGCAGGAGGTACCTGTGCTCCAAAGCACTACCAAGGACCAGCAGACGTTAAGGACCAGCAGACGTTGGTGGAACTCGGATACGGAGATGGAGGCACCTAGGCCAAAGGCACTGGGGAGAACCAGTTGACGGTACTGGACCCCGGACGGGTATCAGAAGGAAAAGAGGCAATGTCACAACCGAGTACCAGCTGACGTTACTGTGACACGGTTACTAAGCAGGAGGTACCTGTGCTCCAAAGCACTACCAAGGACCAGCAGACGTTGGTGGAACTCGGATACGGAGATGGAGGCACCTAGGCCAAAGGCACTGGGGAGAACCAGTTGACGGTACTGGACCCCGGACGGGTATCAGAAGGAAAAGAGGCAATGTCACAACCGAGTACCAGCTGACGTTACTGTGACACGGTTACTAAGCAGGAGGTACCTGTGCTCCAAAGCACTACCAAGGACCAGCAGACGTTGGTGGAACTCGGATACGGAGATGGAGGCACCTAGGCCAAAGGCACTGGGGAGAACCAGTTGACGGTACTGGACCCCGGACGGGTAGAAGAACGCACCCATGAAAATGTAAGTTGACAGGACGCAAGCCGTCCGCAGTTACCGAATCACACAGTCCTACAGTGGGTGCTTGTCCTATTGTCACAATGGAAACCGCCTTTATTTACATATCCCACAGCACACATAGGAATCACCTAAACTGCAGGCACCATAGAGTCGGCTAACCCGAATGCAACACGACAGCACAACTTATTGGAGGATAATTGACGTTCACACTGCCAGGAAACAGCTGTCGTGCTGTAACCAGGCTGGCCAGGAGTCAGTACCCCTGCCAATTACTTACGAGCAACAAATGGCGGTGTTGTAGCCCAGGGAGTAGAGTTCAGGTGGTAGAAAGATGAACATAACAGGAGACATGGAAAACGTTGCCAAACAGTTATTTAATCTGAAAACGGACAGGCAAATTCAGGTGAGATCCATGCCTTGTCCATTTTCAGAAAAGTAAGCCGGTCTACATTCTCTGAGGATAGTCGCATGTGACGGTCTGTTACTACACCACCTGCAGCACTAAAGACACGCTCAGATAATACACTGGCAGCAGGGCAAGCCAGCACCTCCAATGCATACTGGCTAAGCTCTGGCCATGTATCCAACTTAGAGACCCAAAATTTGAAAGGGGAAGAGGCATCTGGGAGTACACTTAGAGGGAAAGCCAAGTAGTCTGTCACCATCTTATGGAAACGTTTCTTCCTGGTGACTGGAGCCGTCTCGGATGGTGTAGACCTTGCTGGCGCTGTCACAAAACTTTGCCACATTTGTAACATACAGCTCTTGCCCTGTGCAGAGGCGCTGCTTCTGCTCCCTCTTGTTGTAGAGGTGTCTACACTGCCTCGACGCACAGAGCTGCTTTGTAAAGCAGTAGCAGCAGCAGCAGCTCTCTCGGCTGGAATGTATAACAGTATGGATTGCACCAGTGTGTCTTGGTACTCCTGCATTTTACGGTCCCGGTTCACCGGTGTGATGAGGGTTTGTAAGTTGTCCCGGTAGCGAGGGTCTAGGAGGGTATACACCCAATAATCTGACGTGGTGAGAATGTGGGCGATGCGGCGGTCGTTTCTCAGGCACTGAAGCATGAAATCAACCATGTGCTGCAGACTCCCAACTGGCCAACAAAGGCTGTCCTCTGGAAGAGGTGTCATCTCTGCCTCCTCTGCATCACCCCACCCTCGCTCTACATACTGACTAGAGCGTTGTGTACCTCCCTCTGTAGGGATTTCTTCCTCCTCCATTGACTCCTCCTCCTCCTCATCCTCCTCACAAAGTGAGCCCTGCCCAGCCCTTTGTGAGGAACCACGTTGCGATGACTGTCCTGAAGGTAATTGAATTTGTGACTCCTCATCCTCCACCTCTTCCAAAACCTCTTCCTTTAGTGCTTTCAGTGATTTCTGAAGCAGGCAGATAAGGGGGACAGTCATGCTGACTAGTGCATCATCTGCACTCGCCATCCGCGTTGAGACATCAAACGCACGCAAAACGTCGCAGATGTCCTTCATATAGGCCCACTCAGTAGTGGTGAAGTGTGAACGGCGCAAATTGCGAGTTGATTGTGCCTGTTGCAGCTGATACTCCATTACTGCTGGCTGCTGCTCACACAACCGCTCCAACATATGTAACGTGGAATTCCACCTGGTGGGTACGTCACATATGATGCGATGTTCAGGAAGGTGAAATCTGACTTGCAGAGCTGCAATGCGCGATCTGGCCATGCTGGAACGTCGCAAGTGAGCGCACTCTAGGCGGACCTTGTGCAGCAGTGCATCAAGATCCGGATAGTCCCTCAAAAAACTCTGCACGACCAAGTTGAGCACATGTGCCAGACATGGTATGTGAGTGAGGTTGCCAAGGCCCAGAGCTGCCACCAGATTTCGGCCATTGTCACACACTACCAAGCCTGGCTGGAGATTAGCTGACAAAAACCACACATCGCTCTCCTGCTTGATGGCATCCCAGAGCTCCTGCGCTGTGTGGCTTCGATTCCCCATGGAAATTAATTTCAGGATGGCCTGTTGACGTTTGGCCACGGCTGTGCTCATATCGGTCGCAACAGGTAAGCGTTCACGGGTCCATGTGGAGGTATACCGTGACGGCTCGTGCAGCGATGATTCTGAGGAACTGGAGTAGGAGGAGGAATCAATGTGTACAGACTGGATTCCTGCAATCCTTGGAGTTGGCAGAACACATACAGCGCCACTGGCAAGATCTGTACCCGGCTCCACAACATTGACCCAATGGGCAGTGAGGGAAAGGTATCGTCCCTGGCCATGGTACTGGTCCACGCATCGGTGGTCAGGTGGACCCTGCTACTGACGGCGTTTAGTAGCGCATGTTTAATGTTTCCCTCGACATGTTTTTGCAGAGCAGGGACAGCTTGCCTGCTGAAATAAAATCGGCTTGGCACATTATATTGTGGGACTGCCAATGCCATAAAGTTCCTGAAACTGTCAGTCTCCACCAGCCTGAATGACAGCATTTCAAGGGACAGGAGTTTTGCAATGCCAGCATTCAGAGCCTGTGCTCGTGGATGGTTTGCCGAGTATGGCCGTCTTTTATCCCATGCCTGTGGTACCGATGGCTGTTTTGTGGTCTGGGAGTGTGACGATGACTGTGAACTTGCTGCTGTGGGTGGAATAACAGTTTGTCTATGGACAACAGTGACCGAGGTTCTTCCATGGAGATCCTGTGAGGAAGCCGAACCAGGTGTGTGTGAGCTGAAGGTAGAGGCTCCAACACGACCTGAAGATGTAGGTGCTGCTGTAGGTTGGCCTACATCTCCAGTGTGTCTTTGTAACTCAGCTACGTGCTTTGTCCGTACATGTTTCCACATATTTGTGGTATTCAGGTTCCTGATATTTTTACCTCTTTTAACTTTTTGCTTACACAGCTTGCATTGAACATAGCAAATATCATCTACAAGTCTGTCAAAAAAGGACCACGCAGTGCAAGTCATGGGAGCGCCAATTTTGACATTTCTAAGAGAACTGCTCCCAACAGGTGCCAAACTGGAGGCTACAGGCAAGCGAGTCTGCAGCCTACCTCTCCCTCCTCTTTGTACCGTTGGGACAATCTCTTCCTCAGAGCTGCTCCCACCACCTTCCTGTTGCTCACGCCATGTTGGGTCTCGGACTTCATCATCTCCACTACCCTCTTCCAACACCTGCTGCTGTTGGATGGTCTGGGCAGCACCATGCTCCACAAAACCTGGCACCTGAGTCTCATCATCATCATAAGATGCGTTCTGCGGTGTGCTGTCCATCGGCACTGGCTCACCCGCCTCTTCAGATTGAGAGAGACACAGCTGTTGCGCATCACTGCATACTCCCTCTTCTTCAAATTGCAGAATGCTGCTTGCCTGTGCCCGTGTTTGCGAGCCAACAGATTCTGAGAACAGAAGCAGAGACTCAGCTGGCTCCTGTACAGAACTCTCTGACTGCCTGGGCAATTTGACAGGCGGTGAACAAACAGATGGTTGCTCAACAGTGTTGTGTTCCTGAGAGGAGGTGGAAGGAATTGAAGTCGATGCATTGGCTGCCATCCAACCAACAAAGGCTTCAATTTGTTCTTCCCGCAGCAGGGGGGCACGCCGAGCTCCTACCAAAGTGCGCATAAAGGAACGCTCATGGGTAAAACTGGTGGATGCTGTGTCACTGAGGGCGGCAGCAGCCACAGAATCCCCACGTCCTCTCCCTGCTGAAACTCCACGGCCACGACCACGTGCCTTACTCACTGACTTCTTCATATTGGTAGATTGATAAAGAAAGTCAGAAAAGTTATAAGGCCTAAGTGTGGTTATTACGCAGAGACTGAAGTGAACACTGAAACACAACTGTTCACAATCTGTGAAAGGCTACTCCTTTGTCTACTTCTATAGTGTTTGCAACCAATGTATTGGATACGGATGGAAGCGCGTCACACTAATAGATTATATTTTAAATGGAATGGAGCAGAACCAATTGGAGATAAATGAAAAGGATGAGGCACTGAGACACGCTCAGCAGAGTACAAGCAGCAGTGCTTGAACAAGTAACTGGAGCGTGATGTGCACTCAAAAAATAAAAAACACAGACTGAAGTGAACACTGAAACACAACTGTTCACAATCTGTGAAAGGCTACTCCTTTGTCTCTTCTATAGTGTTTGCAACCAATGTATTGGATACGGATGGAAGCGCGTCACACTAATAGATTATATTTTAAATGGAATGGAGCAGAACCAATTGGAGATAAATGAAAAGGATGAGGCACTGAGACACGCTCAGCAGAGTACAAGCAGCAGTGCTTGAACAAGTAACTGGAGCGTGATGTGCACTCAAAAAATAAAAAACACAGACTGAAGTGAACACTGAAACAACTGTTCACAATCTGTGAAAGGCTACTCCTTTGTCTACTTCTATAGTGTTTGCAACCAATGTATTGGATACGGATGGAAGCGCGTCACACTAATAGATTATATTTTAAATGGAATGGAGCAGAACCAATTGGAGATAAATGAAAAGGATGAGGCACTGAGACACGCTCAGCAGAGTACAAGCAGCAGTGCTTGAACAAGTAACTGGAGCGTGATGTGCACTCAAAAAATAAAAAACACAGACTGAAGTGAACACTGAAACACAACTGTTCACAATCTGTGAAAGGCTACTCCTTTGTCTACTTCTATAGTGTTTGCAACCAATGTATTGGATACGGATGGAAGCGCGTCACACTAATAGTTAAATTGCATGGAGCTGCAAGAATTACACTGAAGAAAAAAAAAAAGAGTCTGTGAGTGACACGTGCAGATGCCTACAGACAGCGTTGCATGCAGAGCAAACTGCAGCGTCACTTACACTCACACACACACCTTGCAGAGCTGTTAAAACAACACTGCAGGCAAAAGGAAGCTTTACACAGCGGTTGGTGCTAGCCTGCCTACAGCACAGTACACTAAATCGCAATCTCTAACTGTCCCTCAGAGTCAGCACAGCAGCGTTCTGTCCCTTACTGAATTCACAGCACAGTGACGCTAAAATGGCGGCGGCGGCGCCTTTTATAGTGCATTCTGACATCATTTCAGCATCCAATCACAGCCATGCCATTAGTTAACATGACCGCAGCAGTACAGGATGTGCCCACACTTCTTAGGATTCCTCATTGGCTGACTAAAATCACATTGCCTCTCAAAGAATTATGGGAACTTCCGATTCCGGTATACGATATATGGAAAATATCGGAACTAAGTATCGAAAGGCCGAAACAGCTAATATCGGCCGATACCCGATACTTGCGGTATCGTATCGCTCAACACTAATTAAAACACATTTTAATGTGAAATGTAGATAAAATGGCTGAATTAATCCCTTCATGTACTGATAATTTATCTAGCTCAACGGTTGAGGCCTAACCATTTACAAGTGTCGTTTTCACATTTTTGCTGTATATGGGTGTTATAGTGTGAAGATAAATTTCTTTTTCTTTGTGATTTAATATTTGGTTTTTGTTCATGCAGGACACAGAAGAGGCTGTCTCCACACCTCAGACTGAAGAAGACAGCATGGCGTTGGTCCAAGACGACGAAGTAGTTGAGCCACCATCATCATCTGTGCGGAGCCGGCTTACATTTTCAGGAAGGGAAAGGAAGGCTCCCACCTCGGCTACTCCAGAATTGGTTGAAATTGCCAAAAAAGTGCTTGCGGCGGAAAAAGACCAAACAAAAATAACTGGCTTTGCTTACTTCGCTAATGAGAAGCTCCCAACACTGGATCCTATACAGCGGATTCATGCAGAGAGACTCATGTTTGAGGTCCTGACTCAAGCGTCATTAGAAAACCTTGATAACAGTTATGTCGTCACGGCCAGACCGCAGTACCCGCAATACTCATGGCCCAACAATCCTGTGCCGAACCCAATTGGGATAAATCCGCCGAACCAAAACGTTGTTGCTCCACCTTATTTTTATACACCGCCGAGGCAACGTGGTAATGGCAACGATCCATCTTACCAGCAGTTGTAGTTTTTAAAAATTTTTACAAAAGTTTTTTGTTGTCTATATTTTTTTTACATTGTTACCTTTTTTAATAAAAATCTTATTTATCTAATGAATTGTGGTCTTTTATTCTTATGTGATGTCAACAATTTTTTTTCCATCTACTTGTATCTACTTGTCACACACGGGGTCATGGGAGTACCAGCAGTCATAGGAGTTCCAGCATAGGTAAAAAAATGAAATGAAAAAAATTTCAAAAATTAACAAAATTTCTTTTAAAGGCCCCCCGGTCACACTAGTGTTAAAACCTTATACTAAAAAATAATACACCACAGCTGCGTATATAAACTTTAAATATATCATATACATTGTTTTCATATATATGTATATGTAAACCAAAATTAAAAAAAACAATACAATAATACAAAAAAAAAAAAAATTCTGACTGCACCCCCGTTAGGAGGCCAGCCCAAAAAAAAAAACAAAAAAAACCAATACAATAATACAAAATAATAATAAAAAAAAAAATCTCTGAGGGCCCCGGAGTCCAGCCACAACCCTCTCCAGTATCACCCCGTGCTCATGCAGTGCAGCCATGGCGCTGTTCATTGCTGCCACTGCGGTGTGCATTGTCGCCATCAGCCGGCGGTGTGACAGCAACAGGTCCTGGGCAGTTGGGATTTCTGTGGAGGTAAAGGTAACAGTTAATAGTGAATTCTATTGCAACATCAACATGTACATGTTATGTTTCTTAACACTTACGGTTTTCGTCAGACGACCCGCTGACTGCCCACCCAGAACCTGTTGCTCCACCGGCAAGGGAAACACAGAAAAAAAATTATATCACAACAGCCATTACACATAAGACCTAACAAAGTTCTCAAACTTTTCTGAAGCTTATATAATGTGCGTAAATTACCTGAAGGCGAGCCTGCATCCATGTCACGGGGTGACACTGGAGAGAAGCCATTTCCAGGTGAAGGGCTGGATGACCCCAACTGTGGAGGGGGGGTTGCTACAGGGGAAGGGGTAGCCAGGTACGGAGATGATGGAGGTGGAGGGGTAGCTGGGGACGGTGGAGCAGCTGCAGCTGGTGAAGGTGGTGCTGTAAATAAAATATACAATTCAGTCAAATAATCCTTCTACTAACCCCGTCACTGCCAGTACTTCCATCAATGCCTGTAAGCCCCTCACTACTGGTACTCCCATCACTGCCTGCACCTCCCAATTTTTTATTTTTTCTTAGCACAATTTTTTATCTCTCATATATGACGAAAAATATATATTATATATTTAAACTTTATATACGCAGCTGTGGTGTATTATTTGTTATTATTTTTAGTTATAAGTTTTGAACGCTAGTGTGACCATGGGCCTTTAAAATAATGGTAAATTTTTGAAATTTTTTTCTTTTTATTTTTTTAACAATGAACTCCTATGACTGATGGTACTCCCATGACCCCGTGTGTGACAAGTAGATACAATGTAAAAAAAAAAATATAGACAACAAAAAACATTAGAAAATATTTTAAAAACTACAGCTGCTGGTAACATGTCTCGTTGCCATCCCCATTACTCCCTCCCCACATCTCACCCATCATTAGCCCTTCTCCCATATTGGTAAAATAATTGAAAAAAAACACGAAGGCATTTTTAAAATAAACATTTTTTATTATAAAAAGATAGTTAAAAAAAGACAAAAGTAAAACATTCTCAAAAGCAAACTAGATCTGATGCTGCCAACTCACTGCACCAGGCCCATTAAAGTAATGGCACTACTTGTCTCGGCCGGCCTTCACATCGTCCTTGCTCCTGCCTTGATTGACAGGTTGAAGGCCTGCAATAGCGGGATAATTGTCACGATATTCTCCGAGCACCACGTCACCATTGCTGTCCGAGTCCATAAAGCCTGGCGGACTGTAAGTACCAGCATCGCATTTTCGTAGAAAATTGTGCAGCACACAACAGGCCAACACCACCGAGTCTATCGATTCCAGCTTCATGTTGATTGGAGTGTGGAAAACCCTGAAGCGGTTGGCCATTATGCCGAGGCATTCTCCACAACGCGCCGTGCCCTAGACAGTCTGTAGTTAAGAAGGGGGAAGGCTTCATCGCCCACAAACACAAAGTTTAGGTTGTGTCAGGGACACCGCACTGCACTTGCTCACTGAGCCAGTGCGTGTGTCCTTAGTGAACAAACTATGCCCAAAGATACCTGTAGCAGAGCCGCAGCAGAGATGACGTGTGTTTCTCAGTAACAGGACCTTCCACATGTGACTGCTAGTGGGCGGAGCCGGCCACACATCTCTCAGAGTCAGCAGTAGCAGATAGAGAATGCTTCAGAGCAAAGGACCTGCAGGCACGTGACTGCTAGTGGGCGTGGCCTAAGCTCCAGAGAGCTATGAGGTGAAGGAAAACTCCTAGAAGGGTAACTACGGGACACAGTTACCAAGGGGCATATACCGAACGGATAATCAGAACGTAGCCAAGGAGTCATACACATAGAGGGCGACGAAGTACAAGAGGAGCAGGCAGAGCGGAGTCAGAACGTAGCCAAGGGTCATACACTAGAGGGCAGCAGAGTACAAAAGGGACAGGCAAAACTCAAAACAGGGACACAGCCAAATCAGAACCAAACAGAACATAGCACAGGCACAAAGCACTGGCACAAGCACAACAGGGTCACACACACTCGGCCAAGGGTCAGAGTATAAGCGACAGAGGATGGCCCCACAATGAGGCTATAAAAAGCCTCCCAGAATCCCAGAGTGAGGCCACCCCGGTTAACCCTAAAACCACCTAATCCCAGAAACTCAGCAGACCATGACAGGTTGGCGGTGGTGTCCATGTTGGTTGGCAAGTTAAGTTTATTATTCAACAACCGTTCACCAAAAGTTGTGTGCTCCAAAACGCCACCGTCAGAAACCCTTCCATTAATGCCAACATTAATAAATTCATAATTGGCATTAACAAGGGCCATGAGGATCATGCTGAAGTAGCCCTTGTAATTATGAAAATAGGATCCGCTGTTGGCTGGTTGCGTGATCCGCACATGTTTGCCATCCAAGGCACCACCAC
>JARQOD010000004.1:134484023-134541317 GCA_033576555.1 Oophaga sylvatica | reverse complement strand
AGTTTGGGAACTGCCAATTCCGTTCAAAATCAGAGGCAATAATTTGCCATTCCGCCACTGATTTTAGAAATGGCATGTAGCTCCGTAAACTGCGGACGATGGCGTTTCATGTCTCTGGAATTAGTACACCAAGGAGCGATCGAGAAACTGCAGCAGAAAATTGCAAATCCTTCATTGAACGTCCGGTTGCCAGAAATCGCATCGTTACTGCCAAACGTTCCTCTGCTGAAACAGCTGCACGCATCCGTGTTTCCTGCCGTTCAATGAGTGGCCTCACAGCTTCCAGTAGGAGCTTGAATGAATCCTCCGACATCCGTAGATAATTTCGGAAATCCTGCGGATTCTTCTCCTGCAACTCCCTCACTAGATGCATGTGGGTGAATTTGGACCTCTGCTCCAGCCATTCTCTGGTCCACATGCGACGCTTTCGTTTGGAGCGCCTCTCGTCCACCCGTGCCTCTTCTTGTCGATCTGCCTCCATTGATAGTGCAACTGCCACAATCACACGCTCCGCAGTGGTCAGGTTCATTACCTGTACAGTAAAGAAGAGAAAAGTTAATTAATATTACTAATGTGTTTAAAAAAAATAAAATAAAGAATAAAATAAAAAATATAAAAAAATGTAAAAAAATTGTTTATTGTTAACTTTTCAGTTAACATTTAAAAAACAGTTTACAAAAGCCTAAAATGGTGGGGGGTGTAAAATAAATAAAGCAAACAAAAATAAAAGGTAAAAAAAACGCATCACACAACATCACAAACAATATGTACCTTGAATCCAAATATCCAGATCAAAATCCAAATGGCAAAAAGATGAAGCGCTCTAGCGACTCAGACAGAATCGCAAAACCCACAATCCTCGCAGCAATGCACAAAGGGACACTGTAGCAACTCAAACAGGATCGCAAAACTCCGACACACGATACTATCCTCGCAACAACGCACAAAGCACCGTTGGAGTCACCCACAAAGCGCTCTGGAAAAAATGGATGGGGGTGCAGTTATTATTGCTGAGGTGATGTTGTGGTCACCAATCGGAGCTGAAGGGGGTTACTAAAGAAAACCCAGTCCCGCCTGCGCCGCTGACTAATGCGTCGTCAACGAGGTCGCACATCGTTCCCAAAAGGTGCCAAACACAGCGATTCAGGCTCACCAGCGGGATGCCAACGATCAAAATACGGCCCAAACCGTTCGTGCACTACCAGCGACATCGCAGCGGGGGCCACATCGCCGCTACATGCCACACACAGCGACGTCGCTAACGAGATCGCTAAATAGTGACGTAGTAGCGATCTCGTTAGCGATCTCGCTAGCGATCTCGCTTAGTGTGGCATACCCTTTAGAGACCAGCTCTGATCAGATTATAACGCACGCCACAAGAGTCACAGAAATCTTAATAGAGAACCAAACAGAGCAATTTCTGCAGAGAATTCACCTAGATGACCTGGAAAACAGGTCAAGGAGGAACAATTTGAGAATTAGAAGCCTTCCAGAGAATATCCTAGACAAAGACATACTCACTACGTTATCTACAATTTTCAACAACACCATTGGAAAAAATGTCGACAATGACCTTGGAATAGAAAGAGCTCATAGAGTCTACAGACCACAGCCATCAGGACCGGACAGACCAAGAGACATCTTATGTTGTTTTCAAAGCTTCAGAACAAAAGAGGAGATATACCAAAAAGCAAGAGATGCGAAAAAAATAGAATTTGAAGACAGCGAGATTCAAATATTTCAAGACCTCACAAAGCTAACCCTGAATTTGAGAAAACAGCTTCAGCCCTTAACAAGAGCGGTGAGAGACAAAGGCATTGTGTAAGGTTCTATGTATATATTCCTGAAACTCAGTTTGTTCGTCAGCCATTTTACTTTCTGTCTTGCTGCAGCTATCTTGCCCTCAGTCAAAATGGAGTTTCCAGCTTGCATGTTCCCGCCCTGATTCTCTCCTTTGCTTCTTAAGCAGCCACAGCTGAGCAATCAGTGCTTCAGAATCTAGCCTGCAGTGAACCTGTGACTTGACTCCTGTAAGCCTTGGACCTTGTACTCCAGCTATTCCTACTGAGGAACTCTGAAGCACTTGTGGACTCTGAACCCTGCTCTTTGAAAGACCCACGTTTGCATGGACTTACGGTAACAGAGAAGAAGATCCTGAATCTGTATTGGAGAGTGATTGCTGAGTTGGATTACTCTGGCCTGCTGTGTCTCCTGTTTCTGTGTCTGCAAACTGTGTGACTATTTCTGCCAACTTGTATGAAGTAATACAGGACTTTTCTATATCAAACCTGTGACTCCTGTGTTTTCATCGCACCCAAGCACAAGACGCTATATGAACTGTACTACATACATTACAAGATTCTGAAGCCAAAACGTTAGTGTCTGCTGGGTCTGGAAGGCTGTGTCTGCTGTACTGTGGATATCAGACGTCCGGTTGTACTTTCTGTGATGACAGTGGTTGTGACTTCTCACAACCATTCCAGGTGAGCAATTCCCTTAAGTTTTTTCTTTTTGCAGTGTTACCACAGGTAAACACTATTGTTTTTTTTTTTCCCTTTCTTTTCTCTTTTTTGTCTGCTGTAACTCTGGATATCAGATGTCTGGTTGAAACTTTCTGTGATGATAGTGGTTGTGACTTCTCACAACCATTCCAGGTGAGCAGTTCCCTTAATTTTTTTTTCTCTCTGCAGTGTTGCCACAGGTGAACACTATTGTTTTTTTTTCTCTCCTCTTCTTCCAGTGATCCTGTCTTAAAAGATCTGGAAAATGGAGGCCCGCATAAAGGAACTTTGCGGAGTGACTGATAATATCCTTGCAGATTTGCAGAATATTAAAGACCCGTTTTACAAATCTACAGGACCTCAATAATCACAATTTGCAAGTGGTTGGACAGACTACCCAGGATTTGCGAGCCAGGATTGAGGTTCTAGAGGGGCGAGTCCAGGCTCCTGCCGTAGCCCCGAGTGCTGGGATTCCCAAGTTGCCCCCTTTTCGTTTTGGCGGTGAACGTGAGAAATTCAGGGGATTTATTAATCAATTCAATCTTTTTTTTTTCTGCACATGCTTCACAATTTCCCACTGAACGATGTAAGGTGCTTACTATAATTATGTTGCTTACCAACAAGGCTTTGATGTGGGCAAACCCTCTGATTGAGACTGAGGATGAATGTTTGAATCACCTTGATGATTTTATTTCAGCCATGGGGCAGGTGTTTGATGACCCCAATCGAGGTGCAACAGCTGAAGCAGCCATGTTAGCTTTGCGCCAAGGCAAGCACTCGGTAGCTGAATATGCCTTGGATTTCAGGAGATGGGCCCTTGATACCACCTGGGACAGTTCCGCCAAAAAATCTATTTTTCGAAAGGGGTTATCTCCACTGATTAAGGATGAACTTGCTCGTGCCGACCCTCCCACTGCGTTAGGTGACTTTATTAACTACTGCATCCGTATTGATACTCGTCTGACTGAACGCAGGCAAGAGAGATGGTTCGAAAGCAATCGTACTAACCTTTTCCTACCTTCCTCTCCAGCTAAGGAACCTTTGAGTAGGATTACACGGGAACCTGAACCTGAACCCATGCAGGTAGACTCTTTACAACGACGGGTTAGTGATGCACGCAAGGAACATCGTTTTAAGGAGAATCTATGTTTCTATTGTGGTAAGTCAGGGCACTTCATTATAAACTGCCCCAGCCGTTCTCGTAAGACTACTGCAGCACTCATTCATTGTGAGTGTTGCGAGAGGGGATCTGTCAGGTCCGAGCCTCAGGCTCCAGAGAGATCTGCAGCAACAGATCTTGATTTCTCGGACTTAAACTCCGTTACCTCTGAGGACGTTGACTGTGTAAACGCTGCCATTTTTCAAGTTTCCTCAGCGGTGTCCCAGCTGAGTTGTAAGAAAAACAATTCTCATTGCTTTCTTTCCATCAAACTCTGGGTTGACTCAGCTTGGGTGTCTAGCTCTGCTATGATCGACTCAGGGGCAAGTGGAAATTTTATGGATGTCTCCTTTGCTCTGAAACAGGGAATACGTTCAGTGAAGAAGGCTACTCCAGTACAGATGGAAACTGTGGATGGCTCCCTGCTGACCTCTGGACCAGTGGATCAGGAAACAGAGCCTTTGAGGGTTCTTATGGGTAAAGATCATCAAGAGAAACTGTCCTTTATGCTTATCTCTTCTCCCCACTTTCCCATTATTCTAGGGCTACCATGGCTGCAGGCTCAGAATCCTACCATTAACTGGGAGACCAAGGAATTACACTTTCCAGAGAAACAGATGAGTCCAAAAGTTTCAGCTTGCTCTGTTCCTAAAGGAATCATGTCAGTCCCTGAACTACCAGCTGTATACCAGGACTATGTGGATTTATGTGACAAGAAGAACGCTGACCAGCTTCCTCCTCACCGTCCATATGATTGTCCAATTGAATTATTGCCTGGAGCAGAGATACCTTTTGGTAAGATCTACCCCCTGGCGGGGCCCGAGCTAAAGGCTTTAAAGGATTACATAGATGAAAATCTAGCCAAGGGCTTCATACGCCCCTCTTCATCTCCTGCAGGTGCACCCATCTTCTTTGTAAAGAAGAAAGATGGATCTCTGAGACCATGCGTAGACTATAGGGAACTCAATAAGGTTACTATTAGAAACCGTTATCCATTGCCTTTAATCCCTGAGTTATTGGAGAGAGTGCGACATGCCAAAATTTTTTCTAAACTAGATCTTCGTGGGGCCTATAACTTAGTCCGTATTAGACCTGGGGATGAATGGAAGACTGCATTCAGGTCACGCTATGGACACTTTGAATATCTAGTTATGCCTTTTGGTCTGAGTACCGCCCCAGCCACTTTCCAACACTTGGTGAATGACATCTTCAGGGATCTCCTAGATACATTCGTGGTAATTTATTTGGATGATATTCTAATTTTTTCTAACTCCACAGAGGAACATCATGGACATGTGAGAATGGTCTTGGAACGTCTAAGACAAAATCATCTTTACATCAAACTTGAAAAGTGTGAATTCCATAGGACCGAAATTCAATTTCTGGGGTATGTACTGTCTACACAAGGAATTAGTATGGATGGAAGCAAAACCCAAGCCATCAAGGATTGGCCAAGTCCTAGAAATGTGAAGGAGGTACAGCGCTTCATCGGGTTTGCCAACTTCTATAGACGTTTCATTAGAAATTTCTCTGAGGTAGTGTCACCTATCACTCAACTTACCCGGAAAGAGTCTAGGTTTTCCTGGACTCCCCAAGCCCAGGAAGCATTTTCCCGTCTAAAAGATAAATTTACCACTGCACCTATCCTAGTACATCCCAACCCCGAGCTTGCCTTCATAATAGAGGTGGATGCTTCAGACTGTGCCGTTGGAGCTATACTCTCTCAGAGAACAGGTGAGAAGAATGTCTTGCATCCCTGTGCCTTCTTTTCCCAGCAGTTGTCTTCGGCTGAGAGGAACTACGATGTGGGCAATAGAGAGTTGTTGGCCATTATTGCCGCCTTCAAAGAATGGAGACACCTTCTTCAGGGGCTGCACAGCAAATAGTCGTCCTGACAGACCATCGTAACCTTGAGTTTATCAGGTCGGCTAAGTGCCTGACTCCTCGCCAGGCTCGCTGGAATCTTTTCTTAAACCAATTTAATTTTATCATCTCTTATAGACCAGGATCGCGCAATGGAAAGGCTGATGCACTCTCTAGGATTTACTCAGCAGAGACACGTCCAATTACTCCTCCTAAGACTATTCTTCCTGACTCTAGATTCCTAGGAGTAATTCATAATCAAGACCTACTTAAGGACATCAAGGAAGCATACCATGCGGATTCCTTTTTGGCACAACCCCCAAGGGACGTAAGTCTTGTCTTTAAGAATGGTGTGTGGATTCAGGGACAACGTCTGTATATTCCTGAAACAGTCAGATTAAGAGTATTGCAACTCATTCACGATTCCAAGATAGCTGGGCATAGAGGAATTCTAAAGACACAGAATTTCTTTCTCGTTTCTTTTGGTGGCCCACTTGCAGGAAGGATGTTTTGAATTATGTCACTTCATGTGAAGTCTGTGCAAGATGCAAAACACCTCGCTCCTCACCAACTGGTCTGTTACAGCCTCTTCCCACCCCGTCCCGCCAGTGGGGATCCATTTCTATGGACTTCATTGTGGAGTTACCAACCTCTCAGGGGAAGAACACCATTCTAGTGGTGGTTGACCGTCTAACAAAGGCAGCTCATTTTATCCCTTGTGTCGGCTTACCCACTGCAAAACAGACATCAGATTTGATGATTAAAGATGTGTTTCGCTTAAATGGAGTACCGGATGAGGTTATTTCGGATCGAGGGGTGCAATTCACTTCTAGGTTTTGGCAAAATTTCTGTGCAGCATTGGACATTAAAGTAAACCTTTCTTCTGCTTTTCATCCCCAGACTAATGGACAGACCGAACGAACCAATCAAACCCTGGAGCAGTATCTCCGCTGCTTTATCTGCCACCTACAGGATGATTGGGTGGATCTACTTCCATTAGCTGAGTTCTCGTATAACAACTCTCAGAGTGCCTCCACTAAACAGTCTCCTTTTTACTCTAATCTAGGTTATCATCCTAACATTCTACCACGATTTCCCATAGAAACGCCTTTACCAGCAGTGGCTGAAAGAATCACGTCTTTACAGAAGAATATGGATCTTCTAAAGGAAAATCTGGAATCGGCTCAAGAAAGGTACAAGAAAGCAGCAGATAAATTTCGTAAACCTGCACCAGCTTTCAAGGTAGGAGACTTGGTCTGGCTGTCAACCAGAAATCTTAAGTTAAGGATTCCATTGTCTAAGTTGGGACATAAGTACATTGGACCCTATAAAATCAGTAAAATTATAAGTGCCGTTGCTTGTCGTCTTCAACTGCCCAGAACTATGAGAATCCACCCTGTCTTTCATGTATCCCTACTAAAGGCTGCGACACCCAATACGTTTCCTGGACGTTCCTCTCCTTGCCCTGACCCAGTGCTAGTCGATGGTCAGGAAGAATTTGTGGTGGAAAGGATTTTAGATTCCAGGTTGTATAGAAATCAGTTACAATATCTGATTAAATGGCAGGGCTACCCAGTGGAGGACAACTCATGGGAACCGGTCAATAACGTTAATGCTCCTCGCTTGCTCCGTCAGTTTCATCAGAGGTACCCACACAAGCCTGGTCTGAGGTCATCCGGAGGTTGTCCTTAAGGGGGGAGTAATGTAAGGTTCTATGTATATATTCCTGAAACTCAGTTTGTTCGTCAGCCATTTTACTTTCTGTCTTGCTGCAGCTATCTTGCCCTCAGTCAAAATGGAGTTTCCAGCTTGCATGTTCCCGCCCTGATTCTCTCCTTTGCTTCTTAAGCAGCCACAGCTGAGCAATCAGTGCTTCAGAATCTAGCCTGCATGAACCTGTGACTTGACTCCTGTAAGCCTTGGACCTTGTACTCCAGCTATTCCTACTGAGGAACTCTGAAGCACTTGTGGACTCTGAACCCTGCTCTTTGAAAGACCCACGTTTGCATGGACTTACGGTAACAGAGAAGAAGATCCTGAATCTGTATTGGAGAGTGATTGCTGAGCTTGGATTACTCTGGCCTGCTGTGTCTCCTGTTTCTGTGTCTGCAAACTGTGTGACTATTTCTGCCAACTTGTATGAAGTAATACAGGACTTTTCTATATCAAACCTGTGACTCCTGTGTTTTCATCGCACCCAAGCACAAGACGCTATATGAACTGTACTACATACATTACACATTGCCTATAGATGGCTTTTCCCATTTGGATTGGCAATTACTCTTAACAACAAAACTTTGATTGTCAGAACCCCAGATGACTTGCCATTTGTTCTAAAAAAACTAGACCTGATGGATCTTCAGGTCCCAGATTGGGCCACAGCGGAAGTTTTTCTTAATCTACCACTTCTTCCAAGATTGGAAAAATGGTCCACAGCGACCCCTTCCAAGTTAAAGAAGAAGAGATTGAATGAGGATCTCAAGAAAACCCTCAACAAAGATATGGAAGAGGAAGAAGAGGTTGACTGATGCTGTCAGTTTAAACCGGTATATAACTCTACACCTCTGCTGAGACATTTACCAGCTGACATGTTCGCCAATTTTTTCTATTTCTCATCTCTGTTTTTCTTTTTTACAAATCTGACACTAATTACTTTTGATGTTATTTACTGTTTGATATATTTCTAGTATATACATGGCATTTCTTCCCTCTCCCCCCTTCCTCCTCACTCTCCCTGCATGGAGGGGAGGGGGTACGGGAGAAGTCTGGGCATGATGTATGCATTTAGCATTATAGTCTTAATCGACTAGTTTTAGTTACATCCTTAGATTGTAAAATGCTGCATTGTGTTTACGGTATTACCTGTTCAAATAAGACTCACCGGGAGTCTGTTCACCTGCAATTATACTTATTCTCATACACTTTCAAATCACTTAAGGTTCTTGTCATATCTAGGTACACGCCCCCACAGGCCTAGACACCACTTTTTTGCATCTATACCTGGTTGGGCTCGCATCGCTGCCTATATCCTAACCAGCTGCAAAACTTTCTCAGGTTACTTTCTCAGGTTACTTTCGAGATTCATGAGCATGTTGCTCAGATTCTGTAACAAACCTTAATTGTTTACTTTAACCCCATATAACCCTGCCTCATCCCCAAGTCCTGCTAAAAAAAATTAAACTACTTCATAGTACGCCCCCATTAAACTTTAATGGTTGATTTAAATATTGCTACCTTCAATGTAAGAGATATGAATATCCCACAAAAAAGGTCGCAAATCTTGAACTATCTAGGAAAAAATAAAATGGATGTCGTTTTTCTTCAGGAAACTCATTTTAAACAAACCTATACACCTATCACCAAGAATAAAATTTTTACCAAATGGTTCAATGCCAATTCTCCGATTAAAAAAAATAAGGGAGTGTCCATAATTATAAATAAGAGAATTCCCTTCACACTCAAAAATGCTATATATGACACAGACGGAAGATATATACTATTAAAGTGCACAATTTACAATGAATTGTTTACCTTGGTCAACATATATGCCCCCAATAGCAATCATTGTCCATTCTTTAAGAAGATTATTGATATTTTAGATAATTTTGCTGATGGTCAAATAATTTTAGGAGGTGATTTTAATGTACCTCTACATCCTTCTCTAGACACCTCAAACGGTCATTCTACAGTTCCCGCAAAAACAATCAGATACATCCAAAAACTATTAACTAACAGACTGTTGATAGATGCTTGGAGAACAATGCATCCCTCCACAAAAGATTATTCCTTTTTCTCCCCAGTTCATAACAAATACTCAAGAATTGATTACCTGTTCCTCCCCATCACCTATTGAATACCATACGAAAAATTTCTTATGACACAATTCTTTTTTCAGATCATGTCCCATTATTTCTCAAAACAGTCATTGATCCACATAAAAGAGGGTCATTAAACTGGAAGCTTAATAATAATTTACTTAAGAGCAACATCACACAAGAATATAAGGCATAAGAAATTTCTTCAAAGAAAATCGCCCTCATGACAAATGCGACTCCAACACTTGGGAGGTTCATAAAGCCGTTCTTAGGGAATCCTTATTGAGTTGGGTTCCAGAACAAAAAAAAAAAGAAAAGGAAATACTACTGAAGCTCTCTCAGATAAAAAAAACTAGAGGCTTCACACAAGCTAACACAGCTTCCCTCTCTAGAGAAAGACCTCTTTAACTTAAGAGTTGAACTAAAGGCCCTCTTAAATCAAAAATTTGAAAATTTTTTATCATATTCTCGGTTCAGAGCATATTCATCTGCAAATAAATGTGGCAAATATCTAGCAAATACAATTAAGAAACAAATTAACTTGACGCACATACTTAAAATAAAGAATAATGAAGATCAGTTACTTTATAAAACAGAAGATATTGTCAAGACCTTCTCAGATTTTTACTCAAATCTATACAATCTAAAATCCAATTACAGCTCTGCCGTAGATAAGACTGTTAAAATACAAAATTTCTTAAAAGACCTATCCCTTCCCCAAATCACGAACATTCAATCGAATTTTTGAGATAGTCCCATAACTAAAGAAGAAGTGACAGACGCGATAAACCAATCTCCAGGCGGAAAAAGTCCAGGTCCAGACGGTTTTTCGATTGAATATTACAAATATTTTAAACCCGAATTATCCCAACATTTGACAGATTATTTTAATCATATGAGTAAATCCAACAATTTCAAAAAAGAGTCTCTAGTAGCCCACATTAGCCTCATTCCAAAAGAGGGAAAAGACCCCACCTCTTGCGGCAGTTACAGGCCAATTTCACTCATTAATAACGATGTGAAATTATACGCCAAAATATTAGCAAATAGAATACAAAAACTTCTCCCAGATCTGAAAAACCCAGAACAGTTGGCTTTGTCAAAGGAAGAGAAGCCAAGGATAATGTCATGAGGGCAATCAACGCGATTCATCTAGCAAAACAACACAATATACAAATGTCGATTCTCTCCACAGACGCAGAGAAAGATTTCGATCGCGTTGATTGGTATTTCATGGAACAAGCACTTACAAAATTTGGCTTCCCTCTAAATTTTATACATAAAATAACTGCCTTATACACAGCACCCTCCGCAAAAATTAAAATTAATAACACACTATCCGCCAGCTTTGAGATCAAAAACGGCACAAGACAAGGTTGCCCCCTATCGCCCCTTTTGTTTATTCTCTCATTAGAGACATTCTTGCAGAAAATACGACAATCCCCTAAGATCAAAGGATTGAAAATCGGCACAGTTGAACACAAATGTGCAGCATACGCAGACGACATACTTTTTTTTTTGGTAGATCCTGACAAGTCTATTCAGATTTTACTCACTGAGTTGCGCTTCTTCAACTCAATCTCCAATTTTAAAATAAACTTAACCAAGTCTAATATCATGCATATTTCTTTATCTCCTGAAAACAGAAACAACTTAAAATCACTATCCCCATTTAAAGAATGCCCATCCATTGCATATTTGGGAACCAAACTTAGCTGCTCTCCTTCACGCCTTTTTGATTTAAACTTCAAACCATTGTTTCATTCGGTTGAGTCTACCTTATCAAATTGGAGAGATGTCCCGGTTTCATGGTTTGGTAGAGTCAACCTTATAAAAATGATAATTCTCCCCAAAGTCCTATACCTTCTCCAAACCCTCCCAATAGACATTCCTCAACAATTTTTTCAAAAGCTCAAAAATGCAATTTCAAAATTTATACGGGCAGGTAAAAACCATAGGATAAATCATAAAACCTTGATAAAATCAAGATGTGGAGGAGGTTTGGGTCTCCCTGATTTTGAAAGATATAGATTATCAACCCACTTATCAAGAGTGATTGAGCTGCAATCCCCTTGTCCCACAAAACTTTGGGTTCCACTTGAGTTGGACGATCTCCATGATGGCTTCTCACACTACCTATGGCCCACCCCATTTAATAGATTTAAATACAATAATATCATGAACCCGTACACGATGACTACCCTCAGGTTATGGCACAAAACAAATAAAAAAATGAATCTTATTCCAAATATATGCAAAGCAACTCCTATCTTGCATTTGATCCCTAATAATTATAGATGTCTTAAGAAGAAAATCAGGCTTTCTATTCCCTTTAGAAACATGCCGATTTACTCCTTGGTGTACAAAAACAGATGTATGAGCAAGAACAAGATCAGCTCACTCACTAAAAACCTTCACTTGAAAGATGAGGAAATTCAAACTCTACAGGAAGTAACCAAACTTTATCTCCCAGACATTTCTACCTCAGCACCTGATCCGCCAATTCTTAAACTGTTTATGAACACAAAAGGAAAGGGAAAAATGATAGCCAAAATAAATAAAAATCTAACCCAAACACAGGAGATCCCAGATTTCATAAAAAAATGGGAATTAGAACTAAATACAAAATTTCTCCCAGAAGAGATTCATACAATTTTCAAAAACATCCACTTCCTAACGTCTTCAGTGAGATTCCAAGAACTTAACTATAAAATCATATCAAGATGGTATAAAACACCTGACATATTGAATAATATAGACAGCTCAATCTCCCCTCTTTGTTGGAGATGCACCAAAGAGAAGGGTTCTCCGTCTCACATTTGGCTGGAATGCACAAAAATTAAAAGTTTTTGGGAGAAAGTTAGAGAGCATATAAAGAAAACCTTAAACGTAAACATCCCATTAACGTCACGTTTCATTCTATTTAATCTGGATCCTTCAAATTTACACTTTAAAAAAGGCTCACTGATACCTCACCTGCTCAACGCAGCTAAAATAACTATCGCAAGACACTGGAAAGATGTAGAGACCCCTACCTGCAAAGAATGGATAAAAGAATCCAACCAAATCGGTATATACGAGAAAATTAGACTTTCAGGATCTAAAAACCTAAAGACTCTAAACGCATTGATAGCCTGGTTGAACGCCTCAGAGGATCACCAAATAAGCACAACCGTTAACGGTAATCCTTAATTTCTGTCTCCCTATAAGTTTCTTTTGTTATTCCTTTTTTTTACATATAGCCTGTTCTGTAATGTTCATGCCTTGATTTGAGTTTGATCTCCCAAATCGCTTAGTTAATCTCTATATTTTAAGCAGGACTTTCTGACTCCCTACCCTCCCCTTTCCTTCCTGTGTCCCTCTCCACCACTGCCCCTTGTTTTTTAAACTCTTCTTACAACCCTTTTGGTTTGCAAAACCACAGCCTTGTAGTGTTATCATTGTGATTTATTACGAATGTTTTTTCTTTTTTTCTTCTTTTACTATTTCTGGAAACATTTACCCTTTTTTCCTTTCCTGTTGTATTATTGAAATTTTCTAAATAAAGAATATATACAAAAAAAAAGAAGCTCTGTTGTCACATGTTTGGAGAGTATCCTGAATAATCCGCTGCCAACAGGTTATTGACCCAGAGTGACACAGAAACCCAGAGTAACACAGTAAGAGAAGCCCAAAGCAAAAGCAGCACAGAGCAACAGAGAAGACATCCATTAGCAGCAATCCTGTCAAGTTCTCAGTGCCAAGCCTCAGTAACCAGAATTACCAGTCTTGGAAATTCAAGGTGAAGATGCTGCTCATAAGAGAAGGTACGTGGAAATATACTCAGGAACAAGTGCCTCATCCATTAGCAGATTATTGGCTAGAGAAAGATCAGATAGCACAAGGCATGATCTCCCTCAGTGTAGATGATAATCAGATTGTGCATATATGCAAGTACGCAACTGCAAAGGAGATGTTGGATAAGTTACAGAAAGTGCATGAAAGATCAAATCTCAACAATAAGCTTTATCTCATGAGAAAGCTGTATCAGTCTAAGCAAAGTGATGGACATAATATGCAGCACTATATAAGTAACACCCTAGAGATTGTGGAGCGTCTCAGGGGTATTGGAGAAGAAATTAAAGATTTTCTGTTGTGAGTGGGCTTGGGATGAGTTCTGAGCAGAGGCTCCCTCTGGTGGTTACAAGCGGTGCTGGTCTGTCCAGTGAAGATTGTGAAGATTGTGAGGATTGGGAATCAGGTGTTACTGACTGGTCTTATATAAGGGAGTCACCTTCCGATCAGGGTTGCCGGTGATCAATTGTTCTGGTCTCTATCCTTGATTCCTGTTTCCCTTGTAGCCTGCTGTGTCGTGTCTGCATCTCCTGCTAACAGATAAGACATTTTCTTCTTTTTGTTTTTGTGCTTGATTTTTGCATTTTGTCCTGCACTTCTGTGGGGGCCTACAGGGTCCCCTCCGGGGGCTTTTGCCCTCTCAGTTTAGTTCAGCCACTGATGTTTGTACTTTTGCTTTTTCCAGTTTTTTCAGTGGCTGCTGTTTTGATTTTGTTACACCAGAGAACTAATTTAGGTGGTAGAGGTCGTGTGATCTCAGGTGTTTTTGAAATTAGTAGAGTTGGTGCTTTTCAGGGTTTTCTGGGATTGCAGTAAGTACCCTTCCTATCCTTTTCTATTTAGTTAGTTTGGGCCCCAACGTTTGCTCATACTATTTTCTGTCTGTGTCAGTATTTCTTCTTGTCTAACCGCCATTACATGTTTGGGGGCTTTCTATTATCTTTGGGGTTCTGCTCCGGGGCAGATAGCTTTCCTATATCTATCTTTAGGTGTAGTTAGTTTCTCAGGCTGTGACGAGGCGTCTAGGACCAACGTAGGAACGCTCCACGGCTGCCTCTAGTTGTTGTGGTTAGTCAGGGTACTGCAATCTCATAGATTCCAACTGCTCTGGTGTATTGCCTTTTTTGCCTGCACTCCTCAGCTACCGAAACATAACAGTATCACCGGCCAAAAATTTAAAATTGTATGGTACTCACAAAAGGGAAAAAATTTGTGAAAGAAAAAAACGGTTGTCAGAGTTGTCAGAGATATTTTTCTGTTTGTTGCATTTTTATTTTTTTTTTTCCCTCTGTATCTCTGGGTGCTGGGGAGGATTTTTTTTTCTCTCAATGGAGTTTGCACAGTTGTCTGGCCGTGTGGATCAGCTTGCCACTGAGGTTCAGAGTATTGCTATCTATCTTGCTAGGTTGCCTGTTGTGGAACCTAGGATTCCCATGCCAGATTTGTTTTTAGGGGATCGAGCTAAGTTTCAGAATTTCAAAAATAATTGTAAATTGTTTTTTGCCTTAAAATCTAAGTCCTCAGGGAACGCAGCGCAGCAGGTTCAAATTGTCATCTCTCTCCTGAGCGGCGATCCTCAGGATTGGGATTTTTCCCTGACACCTGGGGATCCTGTTTTGAGTGATGTTGATGCATTTTTTCAGGCTTTGGGGTTATTGTATGATGAGCCTAATGTCACTGATCAAGCTGAAAAAGCCTTGTTGGCATTAAATCAGGGGCTTGATGACGCTGAGTTATACTGTCAGAGATTCCGTAGGTGGGCAGTCCTGACCAAGTGGAATGACGACGCTTTGGCGGCCCTTTTTCGGAAGGGTCTGTCAGATAATGTAAAGGATTTATGGTGGGATTCCCTGTCCCCTCTGGTCTCAATGATTCTATGTCATTAGCGATTCAAATTGACAGACGTTTGCGTGAGCGGAGAAGTATGCGTGGAATAGTGTTGCCTTGTGAACCTGCTTCTGAATCCATGCAGTGTGATAGAGTGGTGTCTGGGGCACAGCGTCATGAGTTTCGAAAGCGCAATGGGTTATGTTTCTACTGTGGTGATGCCTCTCATGCTATTTCAGTCTGCCCTAAGCGGGGAAGACGTTTTGCACGCTCAGTTGTCTTGGGTAGTGTTCAGACTAAGTTTTTATTAACTGTCACTCTGATATGCTCTCTGTCCTCATTTTCTGCTCAGGCTTTCGTTGATTCTGGAGCAGCTATTAACCTGATGGATTATGATTTTGCTAAACGTTGTGGGTTTCCCTTGATACCCCTACAGAAGTCTATTCCCCTACTGGGGATCGATTCTACCCCTTTGGCTGAGAATAAACCCCAGTTTTCTACTCAGGTGATAATGAGGGTTGAACCTGATCACCAGGAGTGCTGCAAATTTTTGGTTCTGTATAATCTGCATGACATTATCGTGCTGGGTTTCCCTTGGTTGCAGTCTCATAATCCTGTTTTGGATTGGAAATCTGTGTCTGTAACCAGTTGGGGCTGCCAATGTGTTAATACCAACACTCCTGTTTTTTCTGCCTCCCCCAGGCTCAGGATGTTCCTGACTTTTTGTTTGATTTTTCTGATGTGTTTAGCGAAAGTAAATCTGCATCCTTGCCTCCCCATAGGAGCTATGACTGCGCTATTGAATTAGTGCCGGGTAGTAAATTCCCTAAAGGTCGCCTTTTTAACTTGTCTGTACCTGAACATGACGCTATGCGGTCTTATATCAAGGAATCATTGGAGAAGGGTCATATCAGACCATCCTCTTCACCCTTAGGTGCCGGTTTTTTCTTTGTGGCCAAAAAGGATGGTTCATTAAGGCCGTGTATTGATTATCGTCTCTTGAACAATATTACTGTGAAATATCAATACCCGTTACCCTTGATTTCTGACCTGTTTTCCAGGGTGAAAAACGTTACTTGGTTTACCAAGCTTGACCTCAGGGGGGCGTATAACCTTATTCGCATTAAGCACGGGGATGAATGGAAGACGGCATTCAATACCCCTGAAGGGCATTTTGAGTATCTAGTGATGCCCTTTGGGCTCACTAATGCTCCTTCCGTCTTCCAGTCCTTCATGAATGACATTTTCAGGGATTTTGTGGACAAATTTCTGATTGTTTATTTGGATGATATCTTGATTTTTTCTAATGACTGGGACTCTCATGTGAAACATGTTTGAACTGTATTCCAGATTTTGAGAGAGAATGCTCTGTATGTGAAGGGATCAAAGTGTATTTTTGGCGTACAGAGGATCTCATTTCTGGGATTCATTTTGTCCCCATCTGTTATTGAAATGGACCCGGTCAAGGTTCAGACCATCTGTGATTGGGTCCAACCTACTTCATTAAAGGCTCTTCAAAGATTATTGGGTTTTGCCAATTTTTATCGTAAATTTATTGGTAATTTCTCGGTTATTGTTAAACCATTAACTGATTTGACCAAAAAGGGTTCTGATGTGGTTAATTAGCCTCCTGAGGCAGTCTCTGCATTTCAGGAACTTAAGCAGAGATTCACTTCTGCTCCTGTTCTACGGCAGCCTGATGTTTCTCTGCCATTTCAGGTGGAGGTTGATGCCTCTGAAATTGGGGCAGGTGCCGTTTTGTCCTAAAAAGATCCAGAGACCTCTAAAAGTAACCCTTGTGCCTTTTTCTCTTGAAAATTTTCTCCTACTGAACGTAATTATGACGTGGGTAATCGGGAGTTATTGGCCATGAAGTGGGCTTTTGAAGAGTGGAGACATTGGCTGGAGGGAGCCAAACATCAGGTGGTGGTCCTTACTGATCATAAGAATCTGGTTTATCTGGAATCTGCCAAGCGACTCAATCCTAGGCAGGCCAGGTGGGCCTTGTTTTTCACACATTTTAATTTTGTGGTTTCCTTTCTTCCTGGCACTAAGAATGTTAAGGCGGATGCCCTCTCGAGGAGCTTCCTTGCGGACTCTCCTGAGTTAGCTGATCCTTCTGTTATTTTGAAAGAGGGTGTAGTTCTTTCCGCCATCTCACCTAATTTGAGACTTGCCCTGGAGGGGTGTCAGGAGGATAGGCCCGAGCGCTGCCCTGTTGGAAAATTGTTTGTCCCGGACCAGTGGAAAAAGAGTGTGATGTCTGAGATTCATTGTTCCGCGTTGGCTGGGCATCCCGGAATTTTTGGTACCAGAGACTTGGTTAGTCGGTCCTTTTGGTGGCCTACCTTGTCTCGTGATGTCAGGGAATTTGTGCAGTCCTGCGGACTTGCTCTCGCTCCAAGCCTTGCTCTCGCTCTAGTGGTTTGTTGATGCCATTGCCTGTGCCCAAGAGACCATGGACCCATATCTCTATGGATTTCATTTCCGACCTTCCTGTTTCTCAGAGAATGACCGCCATCTGGGTGATTTGTGATAGGTTTTCCAAGATGATACATCTTGTGCCATTACCTAAGTTGCCTTCCTCCTCTGAATTGGTGCCGTTGTTCCTTCAGCACGTGGTTCGTTTACACGGCATTCCTGAGAACATAGTGTCTGACAGAGGTGTCCAGTTTGTTTCCAGATTTTGGAGGACTTTTTGTTCTAAACTGGGTGTTCAATTGTCTTTCTCCTCGGCATTTCATCCTCAGACCAATGGTCAAACTGAGAGAACAAACCAGACATTGGAGACTTATCTAAGATGCTTTGTGTCTGCTGATCAGGATGACTGGGTCTCTTTTTTGCCTTTGGCTGAGTTTGCTCTTAATAATAGGGCTAGCTCTGCCACTTTGATGTCTCCGTTTTTCTGTAATTCTGGGTTTCACCCTCGATTTTCTTCAGGACAGACGGAGGCTTCTGTCTGTCCAGGTGTTGACTCTGTTGTGGAGCGTATGCAACAGATTTGGGACCAGGTAGTGGAGAGGTTGTCCCTCTCTCAGGAGAGGGCCCAGCGGTTTGCTAACCGGCATAGGACTGATGGTCCTCGGTTTAAAGTAGGGGACTTGGTCTGGTTGTCCTCAAAAAATATTCCTATGAGAGTAGCATCTCCTAAATTTAAGCCTAGGTTCATTGGACCTTATAAGATCATGGAGATTCTTAATCCTGTTTCTTTTCGTTTGCTTCTTCCAGGGACATTTAAGATCCATAACGTGTTCCACAAGTCCTTGTTGAAGAGGTTTGTTGAGCCAGTGGTTCCTGCTGCTGTGCCTCCTGACCCTGTTTTGGTTGATGGCAATCTGGAACATGTGGTTGAGAAAATATTAGATTCTCGTTTTTCTAGACGGAAACTCCAGTATTTGGTTAAGTGGAGAGGTTATGGTCAGGAGGACAATTCTTGGGTGTTTGCTTCGGACATCCATGCTGGGAGACTCATCCGTGCGTACCATAGAGCTCATCCTGGCCGACCTGGTTGCTCAAGTGAGGGTTCGGTGACCCCTCCTCAAGGGGGGGTACTGTTGTGAGTGGGCTTGGGATGAGTTCTGAGCAGAGGCTCCCTCTGGTGGTTACAAGCGGTGCTGGTCTGTCCAGTGAAGATTGTGAAGATTGTGAGGATTGGGAATCAGGTGTTACTGACTGGTCTTATATAAGGGAGTCACCTTCCCATCAGGGTTGCCGGTGATCAATTGTTCTGGTCTCTATCCTTGATTCCTGTTTCCCTTGTATCCTGCTGTGTCGTGTCTGCATCTCCTGCTAACAGATAAGACATTTTCTTCTTTTTGTTTTTGTGCTTGATTTTTGCATTTTGTCCTGCACTTCTGTGGGGGCCTACAGGGTCCCCTCCGGGGGCTTTTACCCTCTCAGTTTAGTTCAGCCACTGATGTTTGTACTTTTGCTTTTTCCAGCTTTTTCAGTGGCTGCTGTTTTGATTTTGTTACACCAGAGAACTAATTTAGGTGGTAGAGGTCGTGTGATCTCAGGTGTTTTTGAAATTAGTAGAGTTGGTGCTTTTCAGGGTTTTCTGGGATTGCAGTAAGTACCCTTCCTATCCTTTTCTATTTAGTTAGTTTGGGCCCCAACGTTTGCTCATACTATTTTCTGTCTGTGTCAGTATTTCTTCTTGTCTAACCGCCATTACATGTTTGGGGGCTTTCTATTATCTTTGGGGTTCTGCTCCGGGGCAGATAGCTTTCCTATATCTATCTTTAGGTGTAGTTAGTTTCTCAGGCTGTGACGAGGCGTCTAGGACCAACGTAGGAACGCTCCACGGCTGCCTCTAGTTGTTGTGGTTAGTCAGGGTACTGCAATCTCATAGATTCCAACTGCTCTGGTGTATTGCCTTTTTTGCCTGCACTCCTCAGCTACCGAAACATAACAATTTTCATGTTGCTGCACTTCTATTAAGTGGTCTTCCAGAGAGTTATGACACACTCGTGACTGCACTAGATGCACGGCCATATGATAAGCTGACACTATAGTATGTTAAAGGCAAACTTGTAGATGAATTCAAGAGAAAAACACAGCATGTTAGCAGCAGTAATTAATCCAGAGCCGAAACAGCATTAAAGACACAGGATTTCCCTAAATATAAGAGCAATCTAAGAGAAACTCGTGAATGTTTTGTCTGTAAAAAACCAGACCACCTTAAAGCAGACTGCAGAATTTGGAAAGCGAGAATGAGTCAGCTTAAAAAGCAGAACAGTCATCAAAGGGTTAAAACAGCTGTAAAGGAAGACTCTGAATGTGTTGAAGCTGCATTTAATGCCAGTACAAGCCTATCTGCAAAACATGTATGGTGTATAGATTCTGGTTCAAGCAGTCATATGACAAATAACAAGGATCTCTTAACTGACCTTAATGAAAGCAAGTCAGAAAAGGTCATCCTAGCTAATGGTCACTATTAGTGTTGAGCGATACTGCTCGATATCTAAAAATATCGTATCGAAATGGTATCGCCGATATCACTAAATATCGTCGATATCCGATTCTGATACCGGAAGTCCCATGTAAGTCTATGGGAACAAAATATCGCAACTAAAAAAACCCTTTCTTTCGTTGTAAACACAAAATATACACACATAGAATACATATATATATATACATGTCATTGTGACAAATATATATACATATATTTATAGTTTATACACTTCTACATAGTAAAATAGACTCTGATTCAATTGCCGGGTAAAGCCGTGACATACCCCATAGAAGTCGACGGGCTCGGTGCCGAGTACCCCCAAAACCTCTGGCTCTGTGCGACTCAACTTGGGCGTCACGAACAGGATTCTGTAGCTCGCTATAAGCGAGTCCTGTGTGCCTGAATTGAACTGGTTTTGTGCTTGAGAATTGCTAAAATCATCAGAGAATGTATTTGCCATTTTTCAGCCATATCTGCGTCACGACGAGGCACTGGTGAAGAAGAAGGGCGTGCTCTTCGTGGGTGTACACTCACTCAGTGGTGCGAAAACGATGGCCGACCACTGTAAATGGTACTGCAATGTAACATCGTGCCCCACAGCTCTTCAGTTCCGCCTCCTCATCCTCCTCAGTGTGCGGAAACTAACACGAAGGTCCCGCCTCCCTACAAAAGAGGGGCCCTCTCCAGATGCTAATGACACATGTGACTTGGCAGAGATGGCTAATGGACACGAGCAGAAGTGTGAAGGGATGGAGTAGTCAGAGCTCTCCCCCCACGGAAGCGACCCAATCGCCACGGAACCACCGTTGGGCACCCGGCCTGGAAACCCTCCTACGCTGCAAGAAGCGGAGGATACCCTAAGAGGCCTGGCCCGGCACCGGGAGGAGGTCGCCAGGATGGAAGCCAGCTGGCGTGCCCTAAAACTAAACTTGGAGCGGCGCCAATCCCTCTTACCTGAAGTGTCTGTACCGGAAGGTGAGGCACCCGTTCTAGTAGAGGAGCCCTTGCAATGTGATCCGGTTGACGTTGTCGCAGTGGAGGCACCCGTTCCTGGAAAAAACTCTGCACCGGCAGCACCCCAGATCCCGCTGTCTGCCCCCGTCGCTGAGACAGAAGAAGCGACACCCGTCCTCATGGAGGAGGCCGCGCAGGCACCAGAGGTCTACCTGCCTGTACCGGAGCCCCGACTGTCATCTGTTCCAGAGCCGGCTGCTTCCTCCGCAGGTGAGCGCCGCCAGGACTGGGGGGCGCCAGGAGAGCTGGCGCAAACCGGACACTGTAAGCTGCAGTTTGATGGTGGAGACATGGAGCTGCTGGTGGAGGAGAATTTCAACCGGCGTCAGGAGGAAGAGTGGAGACGTTGGGAGCGGGAAGCAGAGCGACAAAGGGAGCAGCGAGAAACCCAAAAGCTTCGCCAACGTCAGCTGGAGAAGGACCGGGCAGATAAGGACCGGATGAGAAAAGATAAAGGAACCCTGTGGGAGCCGCGGCGTAAGGGTGCAGTACGGAGCTTTAAATTGAAAGGTGGTTGGGGCTTCATCCAGGAGCCTGGACTTTATTTAGAAGTTTTTGTGAACCGGCGGGACGTGGAGGCTCACCTCCCAGAAGGACACCCGGGGAGGGACCTGTTGCCAGGAGACTTGGTGACTTACACCCGACACTGGGGTTACAATGGATGGTACGCCCTAAATGTTACCAGGTGCGACCCCTACTCCCCAGAGTGTCAGGAACCTGTGAGACCCTCGGAGCCTTCAGCCTCCCACATCCAGGCCTCTGCAAAAGTGCCCACCCCACGCCGTAAATCTCCCCAGCCTCCCTCAGTGGTCTCCTCAGCAGCCCCAGCTATGGACATGATAAGTATAGCTGGCCCGTACCCGGCGCCTGTTAGGCCCCCTGGGGTTCGTTCAGTCCGGGACATAGGGTTCCAGACCCGGAGGGAGATGAAAGAGGTGGCCACACAGACCCAGATAGCGGGTCACGACTTGACTGTACAGGCCACACGACGTCATCAGGTCCTGGTGGTCCTTGGTGCCTCGGATGTTTGGCAAGCATCAGAAGAGTACCAGGTGGTACCTGGAACACCCGTGCCAAAGAATTATAAATAACCCGGACAGGGTCCCTGTATGTAAATAGTTAAATTGTTGATGTACCCGGACGGGTGAATGTTCATAAAAAAGTTTTTTAATTTAATAAAAAAAAAAAACACAGTTTTCATTACTTTTATTACAGTCTCATCCTGCGACACCATCGATCTCCTGTAAAAAAATGAAAAAAAAAAGTATACCACCTGACCGACGCAGTCCATAGTAACGAGTGTCCCACGACGATCCAGATCTGCTACATCAGAATGACAGGCAGAGCCTGTCATCCCGGCGCAGCACAGCTGATTACCTGCTTCCCCGGCGGTGACGTCATCGGACTGGTTTACGGCCGGGATTACCCTGCAGTCACTGCAGTTATCGCGAAAAACTGCATGTGACCGCCAGGGAGAAGATAATGGCGGCCATCAAGCAGTCCAGGACGTGACCGCCGGAGATCTTCTGCCAGGTAAGTGCCGCTGACTCCTGACAGACCCGACCGACGGACACTCATAGTGACAGTGACAAATCCGATTCCGGTATTCGATATGACGAAAATATCGGTATTCGGAATCGAAAGGCCGATACAGCTAATATCGGCCGATACCCGATATTTGCAGTATCGTATCGCTCAACACTAGTCACTATATGACTTCAGAAGGAGTAGGAGATTGCTACCTCCATTGTCCAGTTTCCTCAGCACAAAGCAGAAAGATCCCATTAAAGAATGTTCTCTATATTCCAACCCTTGAAAGCAATCTTATGTCAGTAAAGAAGCTCATGCAAAAGGGGAATGTAGTTACTTTTAGAGATAACAGTTGATCATCTCAAAGAATGGTCACACTCTTGCAGAAGGAAAAAGATGAACTTTATCAGCTGAAATGCAAAGAAAGAGTGTACAGTGCTAGACAAGATCTGCATAAGAACTGTATCCATGTATGGCACAGATGTCTTGGGCACAGAGACCCAGAAGCAGTAATGAAGCTAGCTCAACTTGCAAATGGTATTGAAATCAACCAGTGTAGTCAAATGATGAAGTGCACTAGCTATTAGTGTTGAGCGATACTGCTCGATATCTAAAAATATCGGATCGGAATGGTATCGCCGATATCACTAAATATCGGCGATATCCGATTCCGGTACCGGAAGTCCCATGTAAGTCTATGGGAACAAAATATTGCAACTAAAAAAACACTTTCTTTCCTTGTAAACACAAAATATACACACTTAGAATACAAAATATATATATATATAATATATATATATACATGTCATTGTGACATATATATATATACATATATTTATAGTTTATTCACTTCTACATAGTAAAATAGCCTCTGATTCAATTGCCGGGTAAAGCCGGCATTTGTGAAAAGACAGAAGCACCCGAGGGTCCAGTCGCCACAGAGATGTTGCATCGCACCCAGCGGTGTGACAACTTACTCTCAGGTAAGGAGGAAAGACCCCATTGACTCCAACCACTGCATTCAACAGTACACTATGCCAGCTGAGTGTAGGCGGACCCAATGGGATGGTCTAGCTCAGGCTGGTTAGAACAGGGTGTAGCTAGTTGGATGGGAGGGGTTGAGGCAGCCTTATGCTGCATGTCTTTGTAGTAAGAATTGTTTCCTTTCCTGCTTTCTTACTACGTCGCATACTCCACTCTGCTACATCACTCTGCACCATTGCTCTATCTCACATCTATCTGCCCTGGAAGGATACCGTCTTACCTGTAGAAGACTTATCACCTAGCTGCACTACACCATCCCTGCCAGAGGACCTGCACAGCAGCGCTGGTCACCCTGACCAGGTACTACAGGTGGCGTCACGACAAACTACACAAACATTCTATCATCCCCTGGAAATATCCCACATTCCAGTGAGCGACCAGGGCACGGACATAGCTGTGCTACCGTCACATCCCCCATAGAAGTCGACGGGCTTGGTGCCGAGTACCCCCAAAACCTGTGGCTCTGTGCGACTCAACTTTGGCGTCACGAACAGGATTCAGAAGCTCGCTATAAGCGAGTCCTGTGTGCCTTAATTGAACTGTTTTTTTGCTTGAGAATTGCAAAAATCATCATAGACTGTATTTGCCATTTTTCCGTCATATCTGCGCCACGAGGCACAGGTGAAGAATAAGGGCGTGCTCTCGTGGGCGTACACTCACTCCGTGGCGCGAAAACGATGTCCGCACACTCTAAATGTTACTGCAATGTAAGATCGTGCCCCACAGCTCTGGAGTTCCGCCTCCTCATCCTCCTCAGTGGGCGGAAACGAACGCGAAGGTCCCGCCTCCCTACAAAAGATGTCGCCTCTCCTGATGCTAATGACACATGTGACTTGGCAGAGATGGCGAATGGACGTGAGCAGAAGTGGGAAGGGATGGAGGAGTCAGAGCTCTCCCCCCACGGAAGCGACCCGATCGCCACGGAGCCACCGTTTGGCACCCGGCCTGGAAACCCTCCTACGCTGGAAGAAGTGGAGGATACCCTGAGAGACCTGGCCCGGCACCGGGAGGAGGTCGCCAGGATGGAAGCGAGCTGGCGGGCCCTAAAACTACAATTGGAGCGGCGCCAATCCCTCTTACCCCCTGAAGTGTCTGTACCGGAAGGTGAGGCACCCGTTCCAGTACAGGAGGCCGTGCGGGCATCCCAGCCCTTGCAATCTGAACCGGTTGCCAGTATCACAGTGGAGGCACCCGTTCCTGCAGAAAACGCCGCACCAGCACCCCAGATCCCGCTGTCTGCCCCCGTCGCTGAGGCAGAAGAAGCGACACCCGTCCTCATGGAGGAGGCCGCGCAGGCACCAGAGCTCTACCTGCCTGTACCGGAGCCCGACCGTCATCTGTTCCAGAGCCGGCTGCTTCCGCCACAGGTGAGCGCCGCCAGGACTGGCGGGCGCCAGGAGAGCTGCCGCAAACCGTACATCGTAAGCTGGCATTTGATGGTGGAGACATGGAGATGCTGGTGGAGGAGAATTACAACCGGCGTCAGGAGGAAGAGTGGAGACATCGGGAGCGGGAAGCAGAGCGACAAAGGGAGCAGCGAGAATCCCAAAAGCTTCGGCAACGTCACCTGGAGAAGGACCTGGCAGAGAAGGCACGTATGAGAAAGGATAAAAGTACGGTGAGGGAGCCGTGGCGTAAGGGTGCAGTACGGAACTTTAAGTTAAAAGGTGGTTGGGGCTTCATCCAGGAGCCTGGACTTTATTTAGAAGTTTTTGTAACCCGGCGGGACGTGGAGGCTCACCTCCCAGAAGGACACCCGGGGAGGGACCTGTTGCCAGGAGACTTGGTGACTTACACCCGACACTGGGGTTACAATGGATGGTACGCCCTAAATGTTACCAGGTGCGACCCCTACTCCCCAGAGTGTCAGGAAACTGACAGACCCTACGAGCCTTCAGCCTCCCCCAACCAGGCCTCTGCACAAGTGCCCACCCCACGCCGTAAATCTCCCCAGCCTCCCTCAGTGGTCTCCTCAGCAGCCCCAGCTATGGACATGATAATGATAGCTGGCCCGTACCCGGCGCCTGTTTGGCCCCTGGGGTTCGTTCAGTCCGGGACATAGGGGTCCAGACCCGGAGGGAGATGAAAGAGGTGGCCACACAGACCCAGATAGCGGGTCACGACGTCACTGTACAGGCCACACGACGTCATCAGGTCTGGGTGGACCCTCCTGTCACGGATGTTTGGCAAGCTCCAGAACAGTACCAGGTGGTACCTGGAAGAGGCCAGCCAAAGAAGTCTAAATAACCCGGACAGGGTCTCTGTATGTAAATAGTTAAATTATTGATGTACCCGGACGGGTGAATGTTCATAAAAAGAAGTTTATTGTTGCCTTAATATACCCAGGTTGGGTAATGGTTTGATGTACCCGGACGGGTGAATGTTCAGAAGAACAAGTTTATTGTTGCCTTAATATACCCAGGTTGGGTAATGGTGTTTCTGACGCGCACCACATTGGTGGTACCAGGGCTATGGGGTACTCGGAACCGAGTCCATGGAAGTCTATGGGGAATGTCACTGGCAGCAGAGCTCGGTCCGTGGCCCTGGCGGTCATGCAATGGGGGAATATTTACAGGGGATTGTAGTTATAGTTCGTGACGCCACCTGTGGTTTCTGATCTGATTGACCAGCGCTGCAGGGTAGATCTCTGAGGGGATGTTATGGCAGCTAGGTGTTAAGTCCCCCACAGGTGGGACTGGTCCCTCAAAGTCTATGGTGGTGATGCAGGGTGCAGATAAGAATTCAGTCACACACAATGCAGTCTCTTTCCATACCTTTACTTGTAGATGTTGCAGGTATGTCCCGGGAAGCTGGTCAGGTTGGAGAATGCACATTCAGGGAATTGTTGAGCAGGTTAAAGGCCTCCTTTCTCCTTAAAGTGTATGTGAGTCTTAACCTGCGTGAAGTCAGGTTTAACTCTGAATATAACAGCTTCGCCCGGCCAACATTGTGGTGGAAGTCTTCTGTTGGATAGAACTAGTCTTTTGTGCAGGGCCCTGCTAGACTGTTGTCCTTCCTGACCCCGGTTACGTATCGGCACTTAGGGCTACCTTCTGTGACTTGAAGTCCAGCAAGGATTCCGGATTTTCTATCACTAGCTGTGAAGTACTAGCAATGCTTCGGACCCGGTGTCCGGTTAAACTGAGAGAGGGTGATCCGTCACCTTAGTCACTCTTCCTTCTCCACTCGCCTGTCGCCCTGCTCTCGCCCTTAACATAAGCACGGGTAGCAGCGAGTGTAGTTGTCAGCTTTCCTTCAGTGCTCACTGACCTGCTCTCAGTTGACTCGATGCTATAACTGCTGTGATCCCCTTCCTTCTTTCCTTCACAGAACTCTGTCCAGAGCAGCTCACAGGACGCTTCGTCAGACTGTATACACGCTGTAGCTCTGAGAGTCACTTTCCACTTTCTTAGGAACACAGGCAGCTTGTTCTGAGATAGCAGTTTCAGATTCAGATATAGTTCTGACTAGGCTAGAGTAAATCCGTCTACTCGTACCAGCCTCCACGTCTGTATAATGAACTATCTGAGCTCCTTCAGGAATCAGTCTTCACTCCTCTCCCTCCAATACTGAACTCTCCTCTCCTTCCGTCTGTCTCTGACTGAAACAGAAACTAAACTGAACTTCTCTGTCCAAAGACAGGAACTTGAAAGACTTCTGTCTAGCTCAGACTGAGCTCTGACTAGAATGACTCACTATTGCTACGTCACACTACTAAATAGTCTGAAATGCCTCTAGTGGCAGTGTTGGGAAGTGTGTGATGTGAATGAATATCAGGCTTCACAATACCTTTCTGTGCATTTTCCAGGAGACATGTGTGCCTTGCGCAGCTGGGCCACACATTTCACTGTAATGAAAATGTTGAACTTTGAAGCCATGACCCATGAACTGTACTGGCTCACAAACTTTTCTGTAAATAGTTGGCACTTCGGTGCTCCATCTTGGTTTTACAAAAAACTTTACTGTGCACTATTTTCAACTACCTCAGAAACTAAAAACCCGTTTGGTGTGGCCGAAAGTGAGGTCTGCTCAAGGAAAGTCTTGCAGCCCACCCAAGACCACAGTTGGAGGTTTGGAGCGGGTCCTCCACAAGCACAAGTAAAGGACACTGTGAAGTTACCCCGGTGGGGGTAGTCCTAAGAAGTCTCCATGAACTTCGGCACTAATGCTATTTGCACTTTTGTTGAATATGTATTTATTAACACACATGTATAACACATATCAAGGGTATGAACAGCAACAAAACATGTCACATAATATAAGCCATTAGAACTTTTGTAAGTGTTTCCTGCTTTCTTACTACGTCGCATAGTCCACTCTGCTACATCACTTTGCACCATTGCTCTATCTCACATCTATCTGCCCTGGAAGGATAGCGTGTTACCTGTAGAAGACTTTTCACCTACCTGCACTACACCATCCCTTCCAGAGGACCTGCACAGCAGCGCTGGACACCCTGACCAGGTACTACAGGTGGCGTCACGACAAACTACACGAACATTCTATCATCCCCTGGAAATATCCCACATTCCAGTGATCGCCCAGGTCACGGACCGAGCTGTGCTACTCGTGACATCCCCCATAGAAGTCGACGTGATCGGTGCCGAGTACCCCCAAAACCCCTGTCTCTGTGCGACTCAACTTCCCTCACTGTGCTGGCACTTTACATTTACAAATGCCTCTGGGTTTTTTTTTTGGGGGGGTGGGGAACATTCAGACTTTTGCTATGGGGCCCCATGATTTATATGTACGCCCCTGCTGCTGAGGCATGGTTTTTAAGGCTGTTAAGGAGCCAACATACATGGACCTTGCCAGCAGCGTCGGACTGGAGTACCTTGGGCCCACCAGAGAAAATATATTCTTGCGGCCCAACATCATACTTCCCAACCTTTGAATAAGGGAAAGAGGGACAAAGGCTGTGGCACGCTGTGCATGCTGCAGAAAATTTTAGGCCATGCCACGTTGCACCACAGACTGTCCAGGAGTTGGTGGATGCTTTAGTCCAGGTGTGGGAGGAGATCCCTCACGAGACCATCCGTCGTGCTCATCAGGAGCATGGCCAGAAGTTGTAGGGAGGTCATACAGCATACCTCCCAAATTTGGAAGACAGGAAAGAGGATTAAAGGCTGCGGCCACGCCCCGACAACACCCATTTCACAGCTAATCACACCCATATCCTCACCCCAAGCGTAACCATTTAGCACTGCTGATCACACTGACTGGTAATGAGGGCACAGTGGCTGGTACTGAGGAAAAGAAAGAAAGAGCAGCGAGAGAGAAAGAACAAACAGAGAAAGAAAGAGAGGAAAGAAAGAAAAGAGAGAAAGAAAGAACAGAGAGAAAAAAGAACAGAGAGCGAGAAGGAAAGAACAGAGAGCGAGAAAGAAAGACTAGAGAGAGAGCCATAGGCGTAGCTAGGGTTTTGGTTTAGTGGGGGCAAAACTTCTGAGTGGGCCCATCATCAGAGAACCTCAGCAAATGACCACGCTGTTGGCCAAAATAATCTATATATAAAAAGACCAATATTGATATTACCGCCATATGGTCTGTGTTAAATAATACCAGTCCTACAGAACATATAGATTACAGCACAGGTACAGATAATGACTTACCGCTGATGTTCTTTGTAATGGAATTTTTCACTTTTCATGTCTTTTCCATCTGGCCCACACCGACATGACGACTTCTCCAGCCAGGACTCGACTGCACCCCCATTAAAAAAAAAAATCAAAAAAAAACTCACCTCCCGGCTCCTGTGCTGCTCACTGTTCTCCCTCTCAGCGTCTGACAGCGGGCGCTGGCAGGTGATGTTATTGCGCCCACTGTCATACGCTGAGAGGGGGATTATGGGAGAGAAGGAGCGCTCGCTCCTTCTCTCTCCATGCGGTCAGCTTTATCGGCTGGATGCCGATACAGCTGACCCTCCGATGACGGGTGGGGGGCCCACTGCTGGCACCGGGCCCCCCCAACGCCTGTTCAGGCCCCATAGCTTCCGGGCGGCAGAGCAAGGAGAGCGATTCTCCCTGCTCTGCCGCAGAATGTAACTGTATCGTAGCTCCGGGTGGGCCCCCTCAGAGCGCGGGCCCCGGGGCCACCGCCCCCTCTGCCCCGCGACCTATCCTTTCAAATCAGGGCCCACCACGCAGGAGCTGGGGCCCACCGTAGGTTTCTCCGGTGTTCCGGTGCCTCAGTCCGACCCTGCTTGCCAGCCTGATAATACCAGGCCACAGCAGTCTGCATATCTTGGCTGGTTAACAAAAATAGGGGATCCCCTCGAAAAAAATTTGGCGTGGGGTCCCCCCTATTTTTGTTAACCAGCCAGATGAAGCAGACTGCTGAGGCCTGGTTTTTCAGGGTGGTAAGGATCCAATATCCATGGACCTTGCCAGCCTGATAATACCAGGCCACAGCAGTCTGCTTAGCTTGGCTGGTTAACAAAAATAGGGGATCCCCTCGAAAAAAAAACGGCGTAGGGGTCCCCCTATTTTTGTTAACCAGCCAAGTAAAATGCAGACTGCTGCGGCCTGGTATTAAAAGACTGTCAAGGCCCATGGATTTTGGCCCTCAACAGCCTGATAATACCAGGCTACAGCAGCCCCACATTTGGCGCATCAAAAGATGTGCCAATTGTGGCACTTTACCCGGCTCTTCCCACTGCCCTGTAGCGGTGGCAAGTGGGGTAATAAGGGGTTAATGTCACCGTTGATTGCACGGTGAGAATAAGTCCAGTTAATAATGGAGAGGTGTCAATAAGACACCGATCCATTATTAATCCCAAAGTTTTTAAATGTATAAAAAAAGACACAGCAAGAAAAAAGTATTTTAATGAAATAAAAGAGACAACACAGTTTTCATTTCTTTTATTATACTCTCATTCCTGCGACGCCATCGATCTCCTGTAAAAAAAGAAAAAAAACAAACCAACAGTATACCACCTGTCCGACGCAGTCCATAGTAACGAGTGTCCCACGACGATCCAGCTCTGCTACATCGCAATGACAGGCAGAGCCTGTCATCTCGACGCAGCACAGCTGATTACCTGCTTCCCTGGCGGTGACGTCATCGGACTGACTGCTTTACGGCGGGGATTACCCAGCAGTCACTGCAGTTATCGCGAGAAACTGCATGTGACCGCCGGGGAAAGATGATGGCGGCCATCAAGCAGTCCAGCCCGTGACCGCCGGAGATCTTCTGCCAGGTAAGTGCCGCTGACTCCTGACAGACCCGACCGACGGACACTGACAGTGACAGTGACAAATCCGATTCCGGTATCCGATAAGACGAAAATATCGGAACTAAGTATCGAAAGTCCGATAGAGCAAATATCGGCCGATACCCGATACTTGCGGTATCGTATCGCTCAACACTACTAGCTATCTTAAAGGGAAAATGTCCAGAAAATCCTTTCCTAAAATAAGCACCACTAGATCTGCACAGCCTCTGGATCTGATACATACAGATGTATGTGGTCCAATCAGTGTTCAAACTCCTAGCAAGAAGAGATATTTTCTCACATTTATTGATGACTACTCCAGATATATGCAAATTGCCTCTTCAAAAAAAGAGGACTTGTACTCTATAGCGCCACCTATTGGAAGTAGCGATCCTACAAGTCACAATCAACCCTTTAACGAGTCTTGTAATATGACTTAGGATAAAAGCCAAATCATTATGGAGATACTGATTTGGCTTTTATCCTAAGTCATATTACAAGACTCGTTAAAGGGTTGATTGTGACTTGTAGGATCGCTACTTCCAATAGGTGGCGCTATAGAGTACAAGTCCTCTTTTTTTGAAGAGGCAATTTGCATATAAAATTTCCCAGAGGAGCATTGCATGGCGAATAAGCCTCCTTACCTCGACACGCCAGAGCTGGTATGTCACTCTCCACAAGGAGAAACCTTACCCCTTAGACCCTACTCCAGATATAGTCGCCTACCTGCTTCACAGTAAGGATGGAGTTCCACAGAAACTTGAAGAATATCTTGCTGTAGTGTTTAACAAATTTGGAAGAATGCCAAAAGCCCTGCGTGCAGATAATGGAATCGAATAAACAAGTGGTAAGGTGCAAACCATTTTGAAAAAGAGTGGAATCGTGTTCCAGACTACCATTCCATACAACCCAGAACAAAATGGCTTTGCAGAGAGAAAGAACCGTACTTTCTGTGAAAGTGGAAGAAGTATGTTGCGAATCTACCTACAACATATTGGAGAAAAGACATCATGACAGCTTACTATCTTCAAAACAGAGTGCCAGGTAAAGCCACAAATAAAACTCCATATGAGCGATGGAACTGTGAGAAGCCTAAACTGAAGCACCTCAGGATATTTGGAAGCAAAACGTTTGTGTATGTTCCAAAGAAACCCTTCCAATTGGGGATCACACGCAAATCAAGGAGTCCTGGTGGGCTATAGCGAAACTCAAAAGGGATACAGAATCCTGCACCCACAGACCAACATAGTAACAATAAGCAGAGTGTGGCCATAATATCAACTAATACCTTACATATAGTGATATGTTTTTGTGCACTTTATCTATTTTTCAGGGTGCAGTGGGCCCGTATGGCTTTGTTGGTGTGTCCTCTGTTCACATAGTATGCATCTTGGAGGCACTGGGCAGCCCGCCTGATCTAAAAGTATGGGCAATTGTAATAGGCTGTAAGCCGGATGCTCTGCATTACTTGTGTGAATTATGCCACAGACAAACTGGAACCTTTTCTGTGTGCACTAGTATACTGAACAATCACCCCCTCCATGGCTTGATAGACTGAGAGTGATTGTTATATTGGTATTGCTGCACCTGTGTTGTTATAGATAATTGGTTAGGTCCACTGCACCCTGATAGTGCAGTTGTCTTGAGCCATAGGCAGGTAAGCATCTCTGCCTCTTTTCTCAGTGATCGAGATAAAAGAGCAGCCCAAGATTCATTTTATATTTAATCGCCTAAAAGGCGCAGTAGAAATATACAAGCATATATTTACAGAACTATATACAAGTATGCTGTAAGGTTCTTTGTCTCTTTTGACATGTTCCTTGAAACTCAGTTTTCCGTCGGCCATTTTGCTTTCTGTCTTTCTGAAGCTCTTGCCCTTTAGTTAATATGGAGTTTCCAGTTTTCATGTTCCCGCCCTGATTCTCTCCCTCTTGCTTCTTAAGCAGCCTCAGCTGAACAATCAGTGCTCCTGAATCAAGCCTCAGTCAGCCTGTGACCTGACTCCTGGAAACCTAGGATTTTGGACTCCAGCTATTTCCTACTGAGGAACTTTGGAACACTTTTGGACTTTGGAAACCTGCTGTCTGGTGAATCCATGTTTGCAGAGGAATTACGGTACAGAGAAGAGATCCTGAACCTGCTTGGAGAGTTATTGTAGAGCTTGAAGTTACTCTGGCCTGCTGTGTTCTCCTGCCTCTGTTCCTGCAAACTGTGTGACCTTTTCTGCATGCTTGTATGAAGTAATACAAGTCATTTCATATCAACCTATGTCTCATGTGTTTTCCTCGCACCCAAGCACAAGACGCTATAGGAACTGTACGCTATACATGACAAGATTCAGGAGCCAATGTTTAGTGTCTGCTGGGTCTGGGAAAGCCGTGTCTGCTGTGACTGTGGATATCAGATGTCCGTTTAATACCTTCTGTGATGACAGTGGTTGTGACTTCTCACAACCATTCCAGGTGAGCGCATTCCCTTAACCCCTTCACCCCCAAGGGTGGTTTGCACGTTAATGACCGGGCCAATTTTTACAATTCTGACCACTGTCTCTTTATGAGGTTATAACTCTGGAACGCTTCAACGGATCTTCGCGATTCTGAGAATGTTTTCTCGTGACATATTGTACTTCACGTTAGTGGTAAAATTTCTTCGATATACCTTGCGTTTATTTTTGAAAAAAACGCAAATATGGCGAAAATTTTGAAAATGTTGCAATTTTCAAACTTTGAATTTTTTTTCCCTTAAAACAGAGAGATATGTCACACAAAATAGTTAATAAATAACATTTCCCACATGTCTACTTTACATCAGCACAATTTTGGAACCAAATTTTTTTTTTGTTAGGAAATTATAAGGGTTAAAAGTTGACCAGTGATTTTTACAACAAAATTTACAAAGCCATTTTTTTTAGAGACCACCTCACATTTGAAGTCACTTTGAGGGGTCTATATGGCAGAAAATACCCAAAAGTGACACCATTCTAAAAACTGCACCCCTCAAGGTACTCAAAACAACATTCAAGAAGTTTAATAACCCTTCAGGTACTTCACAGGAGCTGAAGCAATGTGGAAGGAAAAAATTAATATTTAACTTTTTAGCCACAAAAATGATCTTTTACAAACGTTTTTTTATTTTCACAAGGGTAAAAGGAGAAAATGGGCAGATAAAGTTGTTGTGCAATTTCTCCTGAGTATGCCAATACCCCATATGTGGGGGAAAACCACTGTTTGGGCACACGGCAGAGCTCGTAAGGGAAGGAGCGCCGTTTGACTTTTTCAAACTAAAATTGGCTGGAATTGAGATTAGACGCCATGTCACGTTTGGAGAGCCCCTGATATGCCTAAACAGTGGAAACCCCCACAAGTGACACCATTTTGGAAACTAGACCCCCTAAGAACTTATCTAGATCTGTTGTGAGCACTTTGAACCCAAAGTGTTTCACAAAAGTTTATAATGCCTGGGTGTGAAAAAAAAAAAAAACAATTTTCCACAAAAATGATTTTTTAGTCCCAAATTTTTGATTTTTCCCAAGGAAATTGGACCCCAAAAGTTGTTTTCCAATTTGTCCTGAGTACGCTGATACCCCATATGTGAGGGGGGGAAACTGTTTGGGCGCACGGCAGGGCTTGGAAAGGAAGCAGTAACGTTTTGGAATGCAAACATTGATGGGGGTCATGTTCCATTTGTAGTGCCCCAGATGAGCCTAAACAGTGGAAACCCCCCACAAGTGACCCCATTTTGGAAGCTAGACCCCCTAAGGAACTTATCTAGATCTTTGGTGAGCACTTTGAACCCCCAAGTGCTTCACACAAGTTTATAATGCCCGAGCATGAAAATAAAAAATCCTATTTTTTTCCCACAAAAATTATCTCTTAGTCACTAATTTTTTATTTTCCCAAGGGTAACAGGAGAAATTGGACCACAAAATTTGTTGTCCAATTTGTCCTGAGTACGCTGATACCCCATATGTGGGGGGGAACCACTGTTTGGGCGCATGGCAGAGCTCGGAATGGAAGGACCACCATTTGACTTTTTCCAACCACAATTGGTTGGAATTGAGATTGGACGCCATGTTGCATTTGGAGAGCCCCTGCTGTGCCTAAACAGTGGAAACCCCCCACAAGTGCCCCCATTTGGGAAACTAGACCCCCTAAGGAACTTATCTAGATCTTTGGTGAGCAATTTGAACCCCCAAGTGCTTCACACAAGTTTATAACGTAGAGCCGTAAAATTAAAAAATCATATTTTTTCCACAAAATTGATTTTTTCACCCCAATTTTTATTTTCCCAAGGGTAACAAGACTCCAAAAGTTATTGTGCAATTTGTCCTGAGTGCGCTGATACCCCATATGTGGGAGTAAACCACTGTTTGGGTGCATGGCAGAGTTTGGAAGGGAAGGAGTGCCGTTTGACTTTTTCAGCGCAGAATTGGCTGGATGCCATGTCGTGTTTGGAGAGCTCCTGATATGCCTAAACAGTGGAAACCCCCCACAAATGACACCATTTTGGAAACTAGACCCCTCAAGGAACTTATCTAGATGTGTGGTGAGCACTTTGAACCCCAAAGTGCTTCACAGAAGTTTATAACGTACAGCCGTAAAATAAAAAATCCTTTTTTTTTTTTTTACAAAAATGATTTTTTCGCCCTCAATATTTTATTTTCACAAGGGTAACAGGAGAAATTGGACCCCAAAAGTTGATGTCCAATTTGTCCTGAGTACGCTGATACCCAATATGTGGGAGTAAACTACTATATGGGCGCACGTCGGGGCTCGGAAGGGAAGTAGTGACGTTTTGGATTGCAGACTTTGATGGAATGGTCTGGGGGAGTCATGTCGCATTTGGAGAGCCCCTGATGCGTCTAAACAGTGGAAACCCCCCCACAAGTGACCCCATTTTGGAAAATAGACCCCACAAGGAACTTATCTAGAAGTGTGGTGAGCGCTATGAAGCTCCAAGTGCTTCACAGAAGTTTTATAACATACAGCCGTAAAAACAAAAAAATCTTTTTTTTTTACAAAAATGATTTTGTCGCCCCCAGTTTTTTATTTTCCCAAGGGTAACAGTAGAAATAGGACAAATTGCACAATAACTCTTGTGGTCCAGAGTATGCTGATACCCCATATGCGGGAGTAAACTACTGTTTGGGCGCATGGCAGAGCTCAGAAGTGAAGGAGCACCGTTTGACTTTTTCAACGCAGAATTGGCTGGAATTGAGATCAGACGCCATGTCACATTTGGAGAGCCCCTGATGTGCCTAAACAGCGGAAACCCCCAATTCTAACTCCAACCCTAACCCCAACACACCCCTAACCCTAGTCCCAACCCTAACCACAAACCTAACCCTAACACACCCCTAACCGTAATCCCAACCCTAATCCTAATCCTAACGTTAGCGCCAACCCTAACCCTAACTTTAGCCGCAACCCTAACCCTAACGGGAAAATGGAAATAAATACATTTTTTTAATTTTATTATTTTTCCCTAACTAAGGGGGTGATAAAGGGGGGTTTGATTTACTATTTATAGCGGGTTTTTGTGATTGGCAGCTGTCACGCTAAAAGACGCTTTTTATTGCAAAAAATGTTTTTTGCATCACCACATTTTGAGAGCTGTAATTTTTGCATATTTTGGCCCACAGAGTCATGTGAGGTCTTATTTTTTGCGGGACGAGGTGACGTTTTTATTGGTACCATTTTTGAGCATGTGACATTTTTTAATCGCTTTTTATTTCGATTTTTGGGAGGTTAGAATGAACAAAAATCAGCAATTCATGAATTTCTTTTGGGGGAGGCGTTTGTACCGTTCCGCGTGTGGTAAAATTGATAAAGCAGTTTTATTCTTCGGGTCAGTACGATTACGGCGATACCTCAATTATATCATTTTTTTTATATTTTGGCGCTTTTATAGAATGAAAACAATTTTATATAAAAAATTATTATTTTTGCATCGCTTTATTCTGCGAGCTATAACTTTTTTATTTTTTTGCTGATGATGCTGTATGACAGCTCGTTTTTTGCAGGACAAGATGACGTTTTCAGCGGTACCATGTTTATTTATATCCGTCTTTTTGATCGCGTGTTATTCCACTTTTTGTTCAGCGGTATGATGATAAAGCATTGATTTTTTGCTTAGTTTTCTTTTTTTTTTTTTAAGGGGTTCATTAAAGGGGTTAACTAGTGGGACAGTTTTATAGGGGGGGTCGTTATGGACGCGGCGATACCAAATATGTGTACTTTTATTGTTTTGGTTTTTTTATTTACAGGAAAGAATGAATTTATTGGGGAATATTTTTTTTTTTTTTTATGATTTTTTTTTACCACTTTTTATTTTTTTTACTTTATACTTTGTCCCAGGGTGGGACATCACTGTATTTTAGCAGATCGCTGGTGTGACAGTGTGCACAGCACTCTGTCACACCAGCGATTGCTCTGGCACTGCTGCAGGCTTCCCCAGCGCCTGCTCTCAGCAGGCACTGAGGAAGCCGCCTCCCTGCAGGACCCCGGCGCCATCTTGGATCCGGGGACCTGGAGGGAGGACGGACCCTCGGAACAGCGCGACACATCGCGCTGCTCTGAGGGTCTCAGGGGAGCGCGCAGGGAGCCCCCTGCCTGCGCGATCCTCCCCTGTGCCCCGGGTACACTGCGATCATGTTTGATCGCGGTGTGCCAGGGGTTAATGTGCCGGGAGCGGTCCGTGACCGCTCCTGACACACAGTCACGGGTGTCAGCTGTGATAATCAGCTGACACCCGGCGGCGATCAGCTGCGCTCCCCCCGGGAGCGCAGCTGATCGCCCATGACGTATTATTCCGTCCATGGGAATAAGGTCCAGGGTCACATGGACGGAATAGTACGTCTGATGGCAGAGAGGGGTTAAATGTTACTCTGGAGTGTTACCACAGGTAAACACTATTGTTTTTTTTTTTTTTTTCCTTTCCTCTTCTCCTTCCAGCACTTCTGCCTTAAAAGATCTGGAAGATGGAGGCCCGCATAAAGGAGCTTTGCGGAGTGACTGATACAATCCTTGCAGATATACAGACTATAAAGACCCGTTTTGCAAGCCTACAGGACCTCACTAATCATAATTTGCAAGTGTTTGGACAAACTACTCAGGAATTACGAGCCAGGATTGAGGCTCTAGAGGAACGAGTCCAGGCTCCTGCCATAACCCCGAGTTCTGGGATCCCCAAGTTACCTCCTTTTCGTTTTGGCGGTGAACGTGAGAAATTCAGGGGATTTATTAATCAATGCAATCTATTTTTCTCTGCACATGCTTCACAATTTCCCACTGAACGATCCAAAGTGCTTACTATAATCATGTTGCTTACCAATAAGGCTTTGATGTGGGCAAACCCTCTGATTGAGACTGAGGATGATTGTTTGAATCACCTTGATGCTTTTATTTCAGCCATGGGGCAGGTGTTTGATGACCCCAAACGAGGTGCAACAGCTGAAGCAGCCATGTTAACTTTGCGCCAAGGTAAGCGTTCAGTAGCAGAATATGCCTTGGATTTCAGGAGATGGGCTCTTGATACCACTTGGGACACTTCCGCCAAAAAATCTATTTTTCGGAAAGGGTTGTCTCCACTGATTAAGGATGAACTTGCTCGTGCCGACCCTCCCACTGCGTTAGGTGACTTTATTAACTATTGTATCCGTATTGATGCTCGTCTGACTGAACGCAGACAAGAGAGATGGTTCGAAAATAATCGCACTAACCTTTTCCTACCTCCCTCCTCAGCTAAGGAACCTTTGAGTAGGATCACAAGGGAACCAGAACCTGAACCCATGCAGGTGGACTCTTTACAAAGACGGGTTAGTGATGCACGCAAAGAACATCGTATAAAGGAAAATCTATGTTTTTACTGTGGTAAGTCAGGGCACTTCATTATAAACTGCCCCAGCCGTTCTCGTAAGACTACTGCAGCAGTCATTCACTGTGAGTGTTGCGAGAGGAGCTCTGTCATGTCCGAGCCTCAGACTCCAGAGAGATCTGCTGCAAGAGATCTTGATTTTTCGGACTTAAACTCTGTTAGTTCTGGGGACAATGACGGTATAAACGCTGCAATTTTTCAAATTTCCTCAGCGGTGTCCCAGCTGAGTTGTAAAAGAAATAATTCTCATTGCTTCCTTTCCATCAAACTCTGGGTGGACTCAGTCTGGGTGTCTAGCTCTGCTATGATCGACTCAGGAGCAAGTGGAAATTTTATGGATATCTCCTTTGCTCTGAAACAGGGGATACGTTCAGTGAAGAAGGCTACTCCAGTACAGATGGAGACTGTGGATGGCTCCCTGCTGACCTCTGGACCAGTGGATCAGGAAACAGAGCCTTTGAGGGTCCTTATGGGTAAAGATCATCAGGAGAAAATGTATTTTATGCTTATCTCTTCTCCCCACTTTCCCATTATTCTAGGGCTACCATGGCTGCAGGCGCAGAATCCTACGATTAACTGGGAGACCAAGGAATTACACTTTCCGGAGAAACAGATGAGTCCAGGAGTTTCAGCCTGCTCTGTTCCTAAAGGAACCATGTCAGTCCCTGAACTACCAGCTGTATACCAGGACTATGTGGATTTATGTGACAAGAAGAACGCTGACCAGCTTCCCCCTCACCGTCCATATGATTGTCCAATTGAATTATTGCCTGGAGCAGAGATACCTTTTGGTAAGATCTACCCCCTAGCGGGGCCCGAGCTAAAAGCTTTGAAGGACTACATAGATGAAAATCTAGCCAAAGGCTTCATACGTCCCTCTTCATCTCCCGCAGGTGCACCCATCTTCTTTGTGAAGAAGAAAGATGGATCTCTGAGACCCTGCATAGACTATAGGGAACTCAATAAGGTTACTATTAGAAACCGTTATCCATTGCCTTTAATCCCTGAGTTGTTGGGAGAGTGCGGCACGCCAAAATTTTCTCTAAACTGGATCTCCGTGGGGCCTATAACTTGGTCCGTATTAGACCTGGGGATGAATGGAAGACTGCATTCAGGTCACGCTATGGACACTTCGAATATCTAGTTATGCCTTTTGGTCTGAGTACCGCCCCAGCCACTTTCCAACACTTGGTGAATGACATCTTCAGGGATCTCCTAGATACATTTGTGGTGATTTATCTGGATGATATTCTAATTTTTTCTAACTCCACAGAGGAACATCATGGACATGTGAGAATGGTCTTAGAACGCCTAAGACAAAACCATCTCTACATCAAACTTGAAAAGTGTGAATTCCATAGGACTGAAATTCAATTTCTGGGGTATGTACTATCTACGCAAGGGATTAGTATGGATGGAAGCAAGACCCAAGCCATCAAGGATTGGCCAATTCCTAGAAATGTGAAGGAGGTGCAGCGCTTCATCGGGTTTGCCAACTTCTATAGACGTTTCATTAGGAATTTCTCTGAGGTAGTGTCACCTATCACCCAACTTACCCGGAAACAGTCTAGGTTCTCCTGGACCCCGCAAGCTCAGGAAGCATTTTCCTGTTTAAAGGACAAATTTACCACCGCACCTATCTTAGTACATCCCAACCCCGAGCTTGCCTTCATAATAGAGGGTGAGTACCCAAAAAAAGATATGAAAAAACGAGCCAATTTATGAAAAAATACAAAACAATTTTATTAAATTACAGATCAATGTTGATAAAAAAGTAACAATCATAATATGCAATATAAATGACAAAGGAAAAGGCAAAAGAACCTAGATACCGTCACTCAATAGATTGGATGCGTAAAATCGTGTAAAACAAGATATTAGATGGAATATCACAAATAAATGACTATGTTGCAATATACACATATATAGAGCCGTCAAAAGTAGAGTGCATAATGCACATCATGTGAGGATTTATAGATATAATATTTTAGCTATCAATATAAGAATAGTCATTAGACCATGAGGCAGCAAAACTGCATTAATATTTGTATATAAAAAACGCAAAACAACCAGATAGCTCAAATGTGATATTGCAACATGTCATAAATATATATCCAGAATGGACAAGAATGTAAAGGATTGAAAAGCCTATATCAGCAATTAAGAATAGTCTGTGTATATATATGGATGCATGCACACATGCGTAGAGTAAGACTAAAAAGCGCAGATATACATATATATATAGGGGCGGAATACAAGATATACGTCTGCGCATATATAAGTGCAGTCAGATTTAATATGTACATACAAGTGCCTCTGCAACACTGAGTATACTATCATATACGTCTGTAAACAATATTATGCACCGCTATTGATATATGTGAGCGCCAAAAATATATAGCTATAATAGCTACTAAATAGATATCTCAGCAAAAAGCATGTGCTACTTCAGTATTAATCATGCATGAATATAGGCACTGCTATTGTGATTGAAGGCTACAGCCATGGACTTGTAGCAGATGGATTTCCTCCTATGTAGCCTAACATTGCCATACTGGTGATAAATTCAATCAAAAGCAATAGCAGATAATGAACGGAGATATAAATTTCTCTGAGGTAGTGTCACCTATCACCCAACTTACCCGGAAACAGTCTAGGTTCTCCTGGACCCCGCAAGCTCAGGAAGCATTTTCCTGTTTAAAGGACAAATTTACCACCGCACCTATCTTAGTACATCCCAACCCCGAGCTTGCCTTCATAATAGAGGTAGATGCTTCAGACTGTGCCGTTGGAGCTATACTCTCTCAGAGAACAGGTGAGAAGAATGTCTTGCATCCCTGTGCCTTCTTTTCCCAGCAGTTGTCTTCGGCTGAGAGGAACTACGATGTGGGCAATAGAGAATTGTTGGCCATTATTGCCGCCTTCAAGGAATGGAGACACCTTCTTCAGGGAGCTGCACAGCAAATAGTCGTCCTGACAGACCATCGTAACTTGAATTTATCAGGTCGGCTAAGTGCCTGACTCCTCGCCAGGCTCGCTGGAATCTTTTTCTAAACCAATTTAATTTTGTAATTTCTTATAGACCAGGATCGCGCAATGGAAAGGCTGATGCACTCTCTAGGATTCATTCAGCAGAGACACGTCCACTTACTCCTCCTAAGACTATTCTTCCTGACTCTAGATTCCTGGGAGTGATTCATAATCAAGACCTACTTAAGGACATCAAGGAAGCATACCATGCGGATTCTTTGTTGGCTCAACCCCCAAGGGACGTAAGTCTTGTCTTTAAGAATGGTGTGTGGATTAAGGGACAACGTCTGTATATACCTGAAACAGTCAGATTGAGAGTATTGCAACTCATCCACGATTCCAAGATAGCCGGGCATAGGGGAATTCTAAAGACACAAGAATTTCTTTCTCGTTTCTTTTGGTGGCCCACTTACAGGAAAGATGTTTTAAACTATGTCACTTCATGTGAAGTCTGTGCAAGATGCAAAACACATCGCTCCTCACCAACTGGTCTGTTACAACCTCTTCCCACCCCGTCCCGCCCGTGGGGATCCATTTCTATGGACTTCATTGTGGAGTTACCAACCTCTCAAGGGAAGAACACCATTCTAGTGGTGGTTGATCGTCTAACAAAGGCAGCTCATTTTATCCCTTGTGTCGGCTTACCCACTGCAAAACAGACATCAGACTTGATGATTAAGAATGTGTTTCGCTTACATGGAGTACCGGATGAGGTCATTTCGGATCGAGGGGTGCAATTCACTTCAAGGTTTTGGCAAAATTTCTGTGCAGCATTGGACATTAAAGTAAACCTTTCTTCTGCTTTTCATCCCCAGACTAATGGACAGACAGAACGAACCAATCAGACCCTGGAGCAGTATCTCCGCTGCTTTATCTGCCACCTACAAGATGATTGGGTGGATCTACTTCCACTCGCTGAGTTCTCTTATAATAACTCTCAGAGCGCCTCCACTAAGCAGTCTCCTTTTTACTCCAATCTAGGTTATCATCCTAACATTCTTCCTCGATTTCCCATAGATACGCCCTTGCCGGCAGTAGCTGAAAGAATCACTTCTTTACAAAAGAATATGGATCTTCTAAAGGAAAATCTAGAATTGGCTCAGGAAAGGTACAAGAAAGCAGCAGAAAAATTTCGTAAACCTGCACCAGCTTTCAAGGTAGGAGATTTGGTCTGGCTGTCAACCAGAAATCTTAAAATAAAGATTCCATCGTCTAAATTGGGACATAAGTACATTGGACCTTATAAGATCAGTAAGATTATAAGTGCTGTTGCTTGTCGTCTTCAACTGCCCAGAACTATGAGAATCCACCCTGTCTTTCATGTATCCCTACTAAAGGCTGCAACACCCAATACGTTTCCTGGACGCTCTTCTCCTTGCCCTGACCCAGTGCTGGTCGATGGTCAGGAAGAATTTATGGTGGAAAGGATTCTAGATTCCAGGTTGTACAGAAATCAGTTGCAATATTTGATTAAATGGCAGGGCTACCCAGTGGAGGACAACTCATGGGAACCAGTCAATAATGTAAATGCTCCTCGCCTGCTCCGCCAGTTTCATCAGAGGTACCCTGACAAGCCTGGTCTGAGGTCAACCGGAGGTTGTCCTTAAGGGGGGAGTAATGTAAGGTTCTTTGTCTCTTTTGACATGTTCCTTGAAACTCAGTTTTCCGTCGGCCATTTTGCTCTCTGTCTTTCTGCAGCTCTTGCCCTCAGTTAATATGGAGTTTCCAGTTTTCATGTTCCCGCCCTGATTCTCTCCCTCTTGCTTCTTAAGCAGCCTCAGCTGAACAATCAGTGCTCCTGAATCAAGCCTCAGTCAGCCTGTGACCTGACTCCTGGAAACCTAGGATATTGGACTCCAGCTATTTCCTACTGAGGAACTTTGGAACACTTTTGGACTTTGGAAACCTGCTGTCTGGTGAATCCATGTTTGCAGAGGAATTACGGTACAGAGAAGAGATCCTGAACCTGCTTGGAGAGTTATTGTAGAGCTTGAAGTTACTCTGGCCTGCTGTGTTCTCCTGCCTCTGTTCCTGCAAACTGTGTGACCTTTTCTGCATGCTTGTATGAAGTAATACAAGTCATTTCATATCAACCTATGTCTCATGTGTTTTCCTCGCACCCAAGCACAAGACGCTATAGGAACTGTACACTATACATGACATATGCAGTCAGGAGTGTAGTGCAAAGGATAGGGTATAGATAGGTTGCAATTACCGTGTTATGTTGCATGTGACCACAGGGAGGCGCTGATGGATCACAGGTCCAAATCTTAGTTACAGGCTTTCCTGGCTTCGTCTGATAACAGGTCCTCCTACAAGAAGAAAACTGAGCTCCAAATGAGGAGCTGACACTTATCTCCTTGGCTGCTCCTCCCACACTCTGCACCCACCCCTGGGCTTGTGCAGCCTCTCTCCTCCCATCTCTGAAAGTATAATTTTCAGTCTAGAACCATGGATGGCCGCCCGAAGCTCTGAATGGAATGAGCTTCAAAGGGTTTGTTCTTGGTTTTTAATTAAAGATAAACACTGCATGGCTTTTTATGGCCTTGGGGGATGCAAGGGTGGGGGCACATTTCGGGAAGGTAGAGACCTGCACTTCGTCCCTCACAAGGAGCCATATTCCTCTGTTAACCATCTAGGTGTTGTGATTGACAGCAACATCCAGGGTGTTAAATGGCCATGATCGGTGCTAAACAGGGTGTCAGCAATTATATACACCTGAAACTGCTGCATTTTCACCCCTTGAAGGATACTATTGACTTAACCTTAAGTGCTGAGAAAAGGCGTTGTGAAAGATTAAGCCCCTTAATGACTGCCTTTAAAAAGGTGCATCAGTGGTCTTAAGAGGTTAAAGAACAACTGGACATAAAGCAGCATTTCCAGACAATTTGCTTTCAGTTGTGTTATACTCACCTAATGCTTATTCCATTGAATCCCTCGTCTCCTGTAAGAAAACAAAAATAAAAAAACAACAATATTCCTCTCGTTTCCGTTGTGTCCCATGTCATAATCCATGTCTGGAGACAGGTGATGGATATTGTTGTTTTTTATTTTTGTTTTATTACAGGAGGTGAGAGATTCAATGGAATAGGCATTAGGCAAGTATAACTGTATTTGCTATTTTTAAATAAAAAAATAAAAGTTTGTTTTGTTTTATTTCAAATAAAAGACTTTATTCTAGCTGTGTGTTTATTTACAATACAACTATAGGATTAGTAATGGAGAGGCGTTTTATAGATGCCTCTCCATTACTAATCCGTGGGCTTGATGTTACATAACAATACAAAGGTGACATCAACCCCATAAATATAAACACCACTTGTCAACGCTACAGGGCAAGTGGGAAGAGCCTAGAAAAGTGCCAAAATTGGCGTATCCAATAGATGTGCCTTTTCTGGGCAGCTGCGGGCTGCTATTTTTAGGCTGGGGGGGGCAATATCCATGGCCCCTTACCACCCTGAGAATACTAAGCTGTCTGCTTTAGCTGGCTGGTTGCCAAAAATGGGGGGACCTTATGTGTTTTTAAATTTTTTTATTTAAATAACTAACAAAATCAGAGTGGAGACCCCTCATTTTTGATAACCAGCCTTCCTGATGCTGACAGCTGAGAGTTCCAACCCTCAGCTGGGAGTTTTGCCTGGCTGATTAACAAAAATGCAGGGGAACCCAAACCATTGTTTTTTTTAAATTATTTACAGCGCAGGAGCCGGCTGATAAATACTCCCAGCAGCCACCACCTGCTGTCGATGTTATGGGAGCTGAAGACTCATCAGCTGACATTACCGACTTGAGGTAAACTTAGTAGTGGGCTCATGCTCTCAAATGACAGCGAGGGAACTGCAGCTGTCTGACAGGCGGTAATGATTTTATCACCAATCAGAAGCTGTGTTTGCCTAGCTGTCATGCACATGACAGCTTGGCAAACACTGATTGTTAGGGCCCCCCTCTCAAGTCAATGGGGTCCCTTTTCAGGTCTGAGTACTTCTCTTGTATCTGAACCCGAACTTTTTGTAACTGTTTGGCCAAACCCGCCGGACCCGAACATCCAGGGGTCCGCCCATCTCTACTAGTTTGTACAGGGACCAGTTGAGTGTAGGTGTGGCTTTTCTCTATAGTTAGTCTTCCTTACTACCTTTACCTGTGTGTGAGTGTGGTACTTACATAACATATGAATTAGCAATTTAGCTGACATACACTATCTGAGGAAGAATGGAGGGGTAGTTACATCAGAGCTGGGTTACAGGGAGAAAGGAAGGACAAACTTCAAATAGAGGCAAACCTTATTACATAGGTGTGTAACAGCAACAATACAACACAATGCTGTATGAATTCCAAGTTGTGGTGCATGAAAGAGGCCAATGTGTCTTTTATTATACTCAAGTGATCTCAGGTTTAAGTCCTTTAGGAGTTATTATAAATTGTTCACTTTTCCCATTCTGGGAAAAAAATCTAGAAAACAAAAATGAATAAAAATTATTGCTGTAAAAATCTGAACTTTCAAATTTATCCCACGTGAATGCAGTAAGATATAATGTCAGAATTTCTGTTTTTAGTAACTTCTCGTAAAAAAATGAATAAAAAGCAATCAAACAGTAATAGTACCAATAAAAATAACAACTCTTCCTTATAACAACAAAAGAAGCTTTCACTTAGTTCCATCAACAACAAAAAAGATCTAGGCTTCATTAAACGGCAGCACAAACTATATTTTTATTTTCTTTAAACTATTTTTTTATTTTTTAAAACAGGCAAAGCATAAAACATTATGTAGATTTAGATTTTTTTTCAAAATATTAAAGATATTTCAAGTAAATATGCTAGTTTCTGCTATTGTTCCCTTAAAGGGGCTGTCAACTACCTTGACAGCCCCTTTTTAGATTAAGTTGTCCATCTTGTAAATAAAGAAAAATAATTGCTCATTTCCTGGACTGGCACCATGCCTGAGATGTTGGTGCTTGGTCTGCTAGGAAATGGTTTATTTAGAGTCTGATATGCCCCAATGCAAAATTTGGCCCTGGGCTCTCTCTTCATGTCCCCCGTCCTTCTTGGTAAAATTTCACTCATCCCGAGTTCATCCAGTTATATACAGTATGTGCCCTTTCCTGGTATATATGTCCCTCATCCTGGTATATATCCCTCATTATGTATATATATACCCGATCCTGGGCCAATCCAGGTATTCGATGTCGTGTAAAAGTTTGGGAACTCCTGGACAAAATTACTGTTATTGTGAACAGTTAAGCAAGTTGAAGATGAAATTACCTCAAAAAGGCCTAAAGATAAAGATGATACATTTCCTTTGTATTTTAGGCAAAAAAAAAAAAAAAAAATATATATATATATATATATATTTTACATTTAAAAAATTGCAAAAGGGAAAATGATGCTAAAGTTTGGGCACCCTGCATGGTTAGTACCTAATAGCACCCCTAGTATCACAGCTTGTGAACGCTTTTTGCAGCCAGTCAAGAGTCTTCCAATTCTTGTTTGAGGGATTTTCATCCATTATTCCTTGGAAAATTCTTTGAAATTACTGGGTCATCTTGCATGCATTGCTAGTTTGAGGTCTAGCCACAGATTTTTAATGATGTTCAGATCAGGGAACTATGAGGTCCTTGTAAAAGCATCAGCTTGCACCTTTTGAGGTAGTCTATTGTGGATGTTGACTTGTGTTTAGGATCATTTTCTTTTTGTAGAATCCAACCTCTTTTCAACTTTAGCTTTTTGAAGATGATGTTATGTTTACATCAAGAATTATTATGACGTTTTATTGAAACCATTCTTCACTCTACCCATGAAATGTTCCCCGTGCCATTGGCTGCAACACAACCTTAAAGAATGATTCATCTACCCCCATGCTTAAAGGCTGGCAAGATGTTCTTTTCATGAAATTCTGTATCCTGTCACCATTTATCTTCAATTGTTATGTAGACACTATTTTCCGGAGAGCTGGACTTGCCACAAAAGTAGAAGGAATCAAAATAGTTGGATGAATCATCAACAATCTTAAATACACAGATGATGCAACATTGATAGCAACAAGTGTAGATGGAACAAAAGACTTATTATGGAACTTCAAGATGGAAAGTTTGAATATGGGACTGTTACTGTCATGCTCCTGGGTTCAAACACTTGAGCCTGTGTTTTGTGGTTCAGCTTCTCTGTCCGCTGAGCCGCAGCAGACACACATTTTTCTCTGGGTGTTTGGGTTCTGTTGTTCTGGCTTCAGTTTGTTTAGCATAACACAGGTCTTTTCATTTGTTTGCCCTATCACCTTTCAGGTGCAGCTTTATATTCTGTCCCCCACCTTCTGGCATTTTCTACTGGTGATAGGTTCTTGTGGATATTCAGCCATTCTGATGTAATTACAATTAGTCATATAAATTGTAGCTAGGGTTTATTTCCTTGCTATTTCAGTTCTTTACTCTGCACCTACCTTCTGTTTCTTTTAAGAAAGTAGGCGCCATACAATCTAACAGTACATACTTTATATTTTATTTTGTATTTATGGTTTTCTTTACTCACCCTGGGATCTTTTCTGTTTCAGCACACTTTAGTATTATAACACCTGTTTTCATTTGTCTGCACTCACACTTTTCGGGTGTGACTTTATATTCTGTCCTCCTGTTGGGGTTTCCTGCTGGTGATATTCTCATTTGGATGTTCAGCCATTCTGCTGTAGTCTAAAACCAGTCAGTTTATTTCCAGATAGGGTTTATCTCTTTGCTGTTTCTGTTCTATGCTCTGCAACTAGCTTCTGTTTCTTTTTAGGAAAAAGGCAGCATATTTTCTAACAGTACCTGCTTTATACTTTATTTTGTATTTCATGGTTTATTTTACTCACTCTGGGATCTTTTCTTTTTTCAGCACACGTTCCCGTTTGCAAGTAATTCACATTCTACTCTGCTTTCCGGTTCTTTAGGAGGAATGTGTTGTGCTTGAAGGTCTTTTAGGTAGCATAGGACCGATTTGCCATCTTCTTTTCTGTGGTTAGGATAATCTCTGCTCACACAGGAATTACTAGGGACTGACGAGTCAGTATCTTTAGTCTGTACAGGAGTCGGCAGGGTCATTTGTAATATTTAAATTTACCTGTATTTATCATGATTGAGTAGCTGCACTAGCATAACAGTTTTGCAACAATAAGTTGCAAAGCTCTTGATACAGCTCACTGGCTTTACTCATCATGAGATGTTTTCTGGGTCTCATACTGGGTCACCTTTTTATGGGCCATCAGTTGAACCAGCTGATATTATTTTTCACTAAGTGGCAGGATTGCTTTGTAATTACTGGCAGATGTCATATGTTGTTGATATTACTTTCCATGGCTTTTTGCACCTCTCTTTCTTTATGTGTTAAATACTTTTTCACTGTGTCATTTCTCATTATTATGAATAACTTAATTTATGGACATCTATGGTTTGATTTCTTTACTGTGTGGATTGGATGTGTTGTTACCGACATCTGCTGACAATTTCATATCAATAGCACCTTTAGAAATATATTTTCTTAGAAAATTGACGATGTGTTCAATACTTATTTCACCTGGTGTATTTTCACCCGGTGTATGTCCCCCTTTTTGATATATAAGTTGCCATCCTGGCATAAATGACATCCATCCCGGTATAGATATTCCCCATCCTGGTATTCATGTCCCTCGTCCTGGGCCTATCCTGGTATATATTTTCTCCATTCTGCCACTGTTCTTTAAGGCATAAAAAAAGTAATGATTCTCCTCACCTTCCTCCGTTCCCACGAAGCACTGTGTCCTCTTCTGGAGCTGTCAGGTGCTTTCAGCATGTAGGCGACGGGCAAGAAATGATGTCACTGCCATTCGCAGTCAGTGACTCGCATGGCAATATCAGCTGCCAGCCTCTGAATGGCCGACAGGTTGTATTGCCATACAGGGACACAGCGCTGACATCGGCCGGTCCTCCCCACCCCAAGGCCCAGTCACAGTTGCATACTCTGCAATCACAATCATTATACTCTTAATGCCAGAGTTGACGTGGTATTGTCAACAGCAGTTATTAGGCTGTCAAGCTTTTTCTTCCCTTAGATGAATGATAACTCTGCTATTCTGCTCGCATTTACTATACACTTGTACTGTTTCGGTTCAATATGACATGACCTATTAACCCCTTAATGTCCATGGACGTGCACAGTCCGTCATAGCAAGGTGCCAGTTCCGGCACCAGGACGGACTGTGCACGTCATGCCTTTGATCTACCACTGCGTGTAAACACGCAGTGGTAGATCAGTGCCGACAGCTGTCACAGACAGCTGACAGGCACGGCAAGCGGTGCGGGGACCTTTGCCATCGGTCCCCGCACCCACAGCGCTGTGATTGGTCAGTCAATCTGACTGACCAAACACAGCAGCGATCGCACAGGAGAAGCTGAAATTTCAGCTTCTCCAGCGCGATCAGTGCAGGAGCCGGCGCTGCAGTGGCCAGGCTTCCTGCACTGACAGCCAGGAGCGGAGCCCCCACTGCCCCTGGCTGTTAACCCCCTGACTGCTGCGATCCAGCGATCGCAGAGCTCAGGGGGGGAGGCAGAGGGTCGGGAGCTCCCTCTGCCTCAGATCGGCGCCCTGCAATGTATTTGCAGGGCCCGATCTCTGCCTTGATGACCCGGGGGTTGTCATGACAACCTCCGGGTCATTTAGCTACGGGAAGCTGCTGTGATCATGTCACAGCAGTTTTCCCCATAGGTACAATGCATTGCAATGCTGGAGCATTGCAATGCATTGTAACTGCAATAAAAAGTAAAAAAAGTGAAAGTCCCATAAAAGGACAAGTTAAAAAAAATCATTTTTTAAAAAAAATTGTAAAAAAAATATTAAAAAATAATTATAAAAAAATGCCCTAAAAATACACATTTTTATGTAATAAAAAAAATAAAAAAAAAAAATACACATGTTAGGTATCGCCACGTCCGTAAAAATCCCATCTATAAAAGCGTGACCCTAGTTAACCCCTTCAGTGAAAGCCGTAAAAAAACACACAAAAAAGTAGTAAATTATACTTTTTCCAAGCGGTATCTCATACCGCTTGGAAAAAGTGCAATAACACGCGATCAAAAAGTCAGATATAAATAATCATGGTACCGCTGAAAACATCATCTTGTCCCGCAAAAAACAAGCCACTACACAGCATCATCAGCGAAAAAATAAAAAAGTTATAGCTCGCGGAATAAACTGATGCAAAAATAATTATTTTTTCTATAAATTTTTTTATTGTGTAAAAAACGCCAAAACATAAAAAAAAATATATAGATGAGGTATCGCTGTAATCGTAGTGATCCGAAGAATAAAGCTCCTTTATCAATTTTACCACACGCGGAACGGAGGAAAAAAAAAAACAATTCCTGAATTGCTGGTTTTTGTTCATTCTGCTTCCACAAAAATCGGAATAGGAAGCGATCAAAAAACGTTATGTGCCCGAATATGGTACCAATAAATACGTCAGCTCGTCCCGCAAAAAATAAGCCCACAGATAACTCTGTCGGCCGAAATATGGAAAAATTATAGCTCTCAAAATACGGCGATGCAAAAATTTCTTACAAAAAATTATTCCAAAAAAAAGCATCTTTTAGAGTGTGACAGAAGCTAAACATGAAAAAAGGATGTAAATCTGGTATCGCTGTAATCGCACCGATCCGAGGAATAAAGTCGCCTAATCACTAATACCGCACGAGGAACAGCGTAAAAAAGAAAACCAATTCTTCACCTTTTGTAGATTTGTTCATTGTGCCTCCCAAAGATCGCAGTAAGGCGATCACAGTGGTTCCCCCCACATATGGGGTATCAGCGTACTCAGGACAAAATGCACAATAGCTTTTGGGGTCCTATTTCTCCTGTTACCCTTAGAAAAATAAAAATTTGGGGGCAAAAAGGCCATTTTTGTGGAAAAAAATATGATTTTTTTATTTTCACGGCTCTACGTTATAAACTTCTGTGAAGCCCTTGGGGGTTCAAAGTGCTGACCACACATCTAGATAAGTTCCTTGGGGGGTCTAGTTTGCAAAATGGGGTCATTTGTGGGGGGTTTCTACTGTTTAGGCACATCAGGGGCTCTCCAAGCGCGACATGACACCCGCAGACCATTCCATCAAAGTCTGCATTTAAAAACGGTGCTCCTTCCCTTCCGATCTCTGCCATGCGTCAAAATAGTGGTTCCCCCCCACATATGGATATCAGCGTACTCAGGACAAATTGCACAATAGCTTTTGGGGTCCTATTTCTCCTGTTACCCTTATAAAAATAAAAATTTGGGGGCAAAAAGATTATTTTTATGGAAAAAAATATGATATTTTTATTTTCACGGCTCTACGTTATATACTTCTGTGAAGCCCTTGGGGTTCAAAGTGCTGACCGCACATCTAGATAAGTTCCTTGGGGGGTCTAGTTTGCAAAATGGGGTCATTTGTGGGGGGTTTCTACTGTTTAGGCACATCAGGGGCTCTCCAAGCGCGACATGACACCCGAAGACCATTCCATCAAAGTCTGCATTTAAAAACGGTGCTCCTTCCCTTTCGATCTCTGCCATGCGTCAAAATAGTGGTTCCCCCCCACATATGGGATATCAGCGTACTCAGGACAAATTGCACAATAGCTTTTGGGGTCCTATTTCTCCTGTTACCCTTATAAAAATAAAAATTTGGGGCAAAAAGATTATTTTTGTGGAAAAAAATATATTTTTATTTTCACGGCTCTACGTTATAAACTTCTGTGAAGCACTTGGGTGTTCAAAGTGCTCACCACACATCTAGATAAGTTCCTTGGGGGGTCTAGTTTCCAAAATGGAGTCACTTGTGGGGGGTTTCTACTGTTTAGGCACATCAGGGGCTCTCCAAACGTGACATGACACCCGCAGACCATTCCATCAAAGTCTGCATTTGAAAAAGGCGCTCCTTCCCTTTCGAGCTCTGCCATGCGTCAAAATAGTGGTTTACCCCCACATATGGGGTATCAGCGTACTCAGGACAAATTGCACAATAACTTTTGGGGTCCTGTTACCCTTTGGAAAATAACAATTGGGGGTGGAAAGATCATTTTTGTGGAAAAGATATGATTTTTTAATTTTACTGCTCTACGTTATAACCTTCTGTGAAGCCCTTGGGGGTTCAAAGCTCTCACCACACATCTAGATAAGTTCCTTGGGGGGTCTAGTTTCCAAAATGGGGTCACTTGTGGGGGGTTTCCACTGTTTAGGCACACAGGGGCTCTCCAAATACGACATGGCGTCCAATCTCAATTCCAGCCAAAAAAGTCAAATGGCGCTGCTTCCCTTCCGAGCTCTGCCATATGCCCAAATAGTGGTTTACCCCCACATATGGGGTATCAGCGTACTCAGGACTAATTGCACAATACATTTTGGGGTCCTTTTATCCTTTGGAAAATAAAAATTGGGATGAAAAGATCATTTTTGTGGAAAAAATATGATTTTTTAATTTACGGCTCTACGTTATAACCTTCTGTGAAGCGCTTGGGGGTTGAAAGCTCTCACAACACATTTAGATAAGTTCCTTTGGGGGTCTAGTTTCCAAAATGGGGTCACTTGTGGGGGGTTTCCACTGTTTAGGCACACAGGGACTCTCCAAATGCGACATGGCGTCCAATCTCAATTCCAGCCAAAAAAGTCAAATGGCGCTGCTTCCCTTCCGAGCTCTGCCATGCGCCCAAATAGTGGTTTACCCCCACATATGGGGTATCAGCGTACTCAGGACTAATTGCACAATAACTTTTGGGGTCCTTTTATCCTTTGGAAAATAAAAATTGGGATGAAAAGATCATTTTTGTGGAAAAAATATGATTTTTTAATTTACGGCTCTACGTTATAACCTTCTGTGAAGCGCTTGGGGGTTGAAAGCTCTCACAACACATTTAGATAAGTTCCTTTGGGGTCTAGTTTCCAAAATGGGGTCACTTGTGGGGGGTTTCCACTGTTTAGGCACACAGGGACTCTCCAAATGCGACATGGCGTCCAATCTCAATTCCAGCCAAAAAAGTCAAATGGCGCTGCTTCCCTTCCGAGCTCTGCCATACGCCCAAATAGTGGTTTACCCCCACATATGGGGTATCAGCGTACTCAGGACTAATTGCACAATAACTTTTGTGGTCCTTTTATCCTTTGGAAAATAAAAATTGGGATGAAAAGATCATTTTTGTGGAAAAAATATGATTTTTTAATTTTACTGCTCTACGTTATAACCTTCTGTGAAGCCCTTGGGGGTTAAAAGCTCTCACAACACATTTAGATAAGTTCCTTGGGGGGTCCAGTTTCCAAAATGGGGTCACTTGTGGGGGGTTTCCACTGTTTAGGCACACAGGGACTCTCCAAATGCGACATGGCGTCCAATCTCAATTCCAGCCAAAAAAGTCAAATGGCGCTGCTTCCCTTCCGAGCTCTGCCATGCGCCCAAATAGTGGTTTACCCCCACACATGGGGTATCGGTGTACTCTGGAGAAATTGTACAACAAATATTGTTGTTCATTTTCTCCTGATACCCTTGAAAAAATTTTAAAAAATTGTGTCGAAAGAAAAATTTTGGGAAAAAAAAGTTAAATGTTCATTTTTTCCTTCCACATTGCTTCAATTCTTGTGAAGTACCTAAAGGGTTAATAAACTTCTTGAATGTGGCTTTGAACACTTGAGGGGTGCAGTTTTTAGAATGGTGTCACTTTTGGGTATTTTCTGTCATATTGACCCTCAAATTCACTTCAAATGTGAGGTGGTCCCTAAAAAAAATGGTTTTGTAAATTTTGTTGGAAAAATGAGAAATCGCTGGTCAACTTTTAACACTTATAACTTCCTAACAAAAAAAAATGTTGGTTCCAAAATTGTGCTGATGTAAAGTAGACATGTGAGAAATGTTCTTTATTAACTAATTTTTGTGACATATCTCTCTGATTTAATGGCATAAAAATTAAAATTTAAAAATTGCAAAATTTTCAAAATTTTTGCCATATTTCCGTTTTTTTCATAAATAAACGCAAGTTATATTGAAGAAATTTTACCACTATCATGAAGTACAATATGTCACGAGAAAACAATCTCAGAATCGCCAAGATCCGTATAAGCGTTCCAGAGTTATAACCTCATAAAGAGACAGTGGTCAGAATTGTAAAAATGGGCCTGGTCTTTAACCTACAAAATGGCTTGGTCATTAAGGGGTTAAAATGTTGATTTTTAGCTACTGTGTTTTATTTGAATACCTATTTCATTATTAAACTGTATGTGAACATGGTTGATCATAAACAAATGAAAAATTAATTAAAACTACATTTTTATTTATTTTTTTCAGAAAAAGGTTACATGGGCTGTTTGCAATTATGTTTGCTTTATAGCATTCTACACACAAATAACAAACATGCTTTAGATTTCTATTACTATAACATGAAATCTAACTAAATATAACTTTGTGTTAACATATTTTATAAAACAACAAATGAAAAATAATGAAAACTTGAGTTTTTCTTTTTTATCTGTAAGAAAGGTTGAACAGGTTCATGCATTTTTTCATTGACCACAATAATGAAACACATGTCCTTTACATAGATATTTTGCACACCCAGGACATTTCAGCTTTGTTTTATTGTCACAAGAAGATGGACAGAAGTTACATCTCTTCCTTTTTTGCCTGGTAGCTGTGCTGGTGGAGGCCATGGAGTCTCTTTCTTGAGCATGCTGCTGGACACTCTTCACAATGGCTGCTGCTCCTTCACTTCTGGGGTTTACTTTCCTGGCTTCGATATATGGCCAAACTAGGGGATTTCCTAATTCTTCAATAAAAATTCTTCTTTCATGCAGCTTATTTCCTTCCAATTGGGGTCGATTTCTCTCCATAAAACAAATTAGTTGTATGCCGAAAAATCCGGAATGTTGTAAAATATCATCATTGGCCAATGATAAGTTTTGCGCTTGAATGTGTATGTTTATATTGCTTGATCTAGTGTTTCAACTGCCCCTTTTGTGGCATTATAATCTAATATCATGTCCGGCTTTCTGTCTCCTTGATTACTTGTTGCATTGTCAGGGTGCATTGTGCTCATTAGAATTACGTTTATTTTTTGGGGAACGTAAAACACAACTGTTGTATCTCCAGTAAAGTAAAAAGTAGAACTGTACACATCTCTTTTACTAAGCATACCTTGTGGCAGTTCTGGCTTGTTTTTTCTTATAGTACCCAGCATGGTAAGTTGTCTTTTTCACAACATCTGGCCCAGTTGGTAGGATGTGAAAAAGTTGTCACATGTGACAGTTTGTCCTTTTACTCCATGAGTCAAATACCTGTAAACAGGGCCGGCTCCAGATTTTTATGGGCCCGGGCGAAAGAGCCTCAGTGGGCCCCCTTAACACAGACCACGATTCATGATGCACAGATACTGCAGAGAAATATGGGTATAGCACAACGCCAAACACTTCTCTTCTTCCATTACATGACTGATACCTATTGTAAATTGTACAATAGCTCAAAAACCGCCAAATCCTCACAGCGCACAGTACAGACTGGACAGTACAGTCCTCCATACAATATTATGGGCACCACATAGTTTCCCCCTCATCACCCATATAATACCCCATGCAGGATGTCAACCCTTCATCCCCCATATAATGCTCCATACAGAATACTGGACCCAATATAATGCTCCATACAGAATACTGGACCACATATAATGCTCCATACAAAATATGTAGCTCTCCTCTACACTGTGCTGCGTTCTGCACTGTTACGGCTCAGGAAAGGGTGCTGTGGAAAGACTCCCCATTATCATCATCATTGCCTGCCCATTATCATCATCATTGCCTCCACTCATCATCATTGCCTGCCTATCATCATCATCATCATTGCCTCCCTAATATCATCATTGCCTCCCCATTAATATCATCATCATCATTGCCTTCCCATTATCATTGCCTCCACATCATCATCATTATCATTGCCTCCCATTAATATCATCATCATCATTGCCTTCCCATTATCATTGCCTCCCCATCATCATCATTATCATTGCCTCCCCATTAATATCATCATCATTGCCTTCCCATTATCATTGCCTCCCCATCATCATCATCATCGCCTCCTCACCACCATCACTGCCTCCCCCCAGGGCCCCCACCACCATCACACATACAGCACCGCAGGCAGCACTCTCTCACATACACACAGGCAGGCACACACACACACACACGCAGGCAAGCGCACACACACACACACACCTCACCTGTCCGGCGTCTGCACGCTCTCTGCAACAGCCGGCCGCTGAATGATGATGTCATTCAGCGGCGCTGCTGTGAGAGAGGAAGCGCCGGCGCAGGCGCCCCTGGAGGTTGGAGCTGCGGCAGCCGAGGCACGGGAGAGGTAAGTATTGCGCCGGCTTCTGCCGGGGCCCTGAGCAAGCGGGGGGGCCCAGTGGCGGCGCTGACACCGCTAACGGGCGCCGGGGTGCCCGACGGCGAGTGGGCCCCCTCGCCTGCTCAGGGCCCCGGCACTTGCCCGGGTGTGCCGGGTGCTGACGCCGGCCCTGCCTGTAAAGATGTGTATTCACAGCTCAGTGTCCTATCTCACAGAATCCAGTGTCTTCTCTCTCAGGATTTAAAGTGAAACTACTTGTGTCCTCTCCCACAGAAT